>CM019065.1:97767294-98181962 GCA_009667805.1 Leptobrachium leishanense
GAACCCCCAGAATAATATTATTATTATTCTTTATTATTCTTTATTTATAAAGCGCCAGCATATTCCGCAGCGCTGCATACACAGCACTGAACCCCCAGAATAATATACACAACACTGTGCCCCCAGAATAATATACACAACACTGAGCCCCCAGAATAACACACAGCACTGAGCCCCCAGAATAACATACACAGCGCTGAGCCCCCAGAATAATATACACAGCACTGAGCCTCCAGGATAATATACACAGCACTGAGCCCCCAGAATAACATACACAGCACTGAACTCCAAGAATAATATACACAGCACTGGTTATATGGATATATTTTCCCCAGTTCACATGGATATAATTGTCCCCAGTTCACTTGGATATAATTGCCCCAGCTCATATGGATAATGCCCCCCCCAGCTCTCATGGATAATGCCCCCAGGTCTCATGGATAATGCCCCCAGCTCTCATGGATATGCCCCAGCTCTCATGGATATTGCCCCCAGGTCTCATGGATATGGCCCAGGTCTCATGGATACTGCCCCCAGGTCTCATGGATATTGCCCCCTGGTCTCATGGATATTGCCCCCTGGTCTCATGGATATGCCCCATGTCTCATGGATATTGCCCCCTGGTCTCATGGATATGCCCCAGGTCTCATGGATATTGCCCCCAGGTCTCATGGATATTGCCCCCTGGTCTCATGGATATGCCCCAGCTCTCATGGATATGCCCCAGCTCTCATGGATATTGCCCCCAGGTCTCATGGATATTGCCCCCTGGTCTCATGGATATGTCCCCAGCTCTTATGGATATGCCCCAGGTCTCATGGATATTGCCCCCAGGTCTCATGGATATGCCCCCTGGTCTCATGGATATTGCCCCCTGGTCTCATGGATATGCCCCAGCTCTCATGGATATGCCCCAGCTCTCATGGATATTGCCCCCAGGTCTCATGGATATTGCCCCCTGGTCTCATGGATATGCCCCAGCTCTCATGGATAATGCCCCAGCTCTCATGGATATGCCCCAGCTCTCATGGATATGCCCCAGCTCTCATGGATATTGCCCCAGGTCTCATGGATATTGCCCCCTGGTCTCATGGATATGTCCCCAGCTCTCATGGATATGCCCCAGGTCTCATGGATATTGCCCCCAAGTCTCATGGATATGCCCCAGGTCTCATGGATATTGCCCCCTGGTCTCATGGATATGTCCCCAGCTCTCATGGATATATGCCCCAGCTCTCATGGATATATGCCCCAGCTCTCATGGATATTGCCCCCGGTCTCATGGATACTGCCCCAGGTCTCATGGATACTGCCCCCGGTCTCATGGATATGCCCCAGCTCTCATGGATATTGCCCCCGGTCTCATGGATATTGCCCCCTGGTCTCATGGATATGCCCCAGCTCTCATGGATAATGCCCCAGCTCTCATGGATATGCCCCAGCTCTCATGGATATGCCCCAGCTCTCATGGATATTGCCCCAGGTCTCATGGATATTGCCCCCTGGTCTCATGGATATGTCCCCAGCTCTCATGGATATGCCCCAGGTCTCATGGATATTGCCCCCAAGTCTCATGGATATGCCCCAGGTCTCATGGATATTGCCCCCTGGTCTCATGGATATGTCCCCAGCTCTCATGGATATATGCCCCAGCTCTCATGGATATATGCCCCAGCTCTCATGGATATTGCCCCCGGTCTCATGGATACTGCCCCAGGTCTCATGGATACTGCCCCCGGTCTCATGGATATGCCCCAGCTCTCATGGATATTGCCCCCGGTCTCATGGATATTGCCCCCTGGTCTCATGGATATGCCCCCCAGCTCTCATGGATATGCCCCAGGTCTCATGGATACTGCCCCCTGGTCTCATGGATAATGCCCCCCCAGGTCTCATGGATATTGCCCCCCCAGGTCTCATGGATATTGCCCCCCCAGGTCTCATGGATATTGCCCCCCCAGGTCTCATGGATATTGCCCCCAGGTCTCATGGATATTGCCCCCCCCCAGCTCACCTTTGCTGCTCCTGCTCCACATTGCCGGCGGCCGCGTGCTTCCTGCTTCAGCGGCCGCTGACAGGAAGTGCAGCCGCTCGCCTGGGATCTATGAAACAGCCAGGCGAGCGGCTCCACCTCCTGTCACCGGCCGTTGTAACAGGAAGCACGCGGCCGCCGGTGTTCCATCGGCAATGTGCGGCGGCGGCGTTCGGGCTCGGGCCACAGCGGGAACGCTGTGTTCCCGCAGCGTTCCCGCTATGGGAGAAGTGCGGGAACGCCGTTCCTGCGCGTTCCCGCTCGACTCGAGCCCTGTGTCATACGATGCGCAATTTCGGCCATGATATTTTACGGATCCAAACCAGGAAACTTTGGGTGTCTGGACGTTATGTTGGCTGGACATGAGCAGCGTTTGACGTCTCCTAATTACGCAAACACGTCGCTATGCGGACGCAGCGCACTCTGTACGTCAGTACTAGCGGTTCGACGTTCTTGCGAAAATGCATTCGTTTGCCACTTGAGTTGAGCGGCCGAACTTTAGTGAGGCCGTACTTCATGTGTGGGCCTGCGTCAGACGCCATTTGCTGCCACCACGGCCGTAATAAAGTGCAGTTAAACGCATGTTCGCACTGCGTTCATCTGACCCCAGCCTAAAAGTGTTGGCCCCTTCGTGATTTTTTTTGCACGTTTGTCACACTTTAATGTTTCAGATCATCAAACAAATTTAAATATTAGTCAAAGATAACACAAGTAAACACAACATGCATTTTTTAAATTAAGGTTTTTATTTATCTAAGAACTATAAAAAAAATGCTAAAAGATGTTCCAAAAAAGCAAATAAATAAAAAGATGGTTAGCTCAAAATGAAACAATAAAAACGGCTGAATAGAAAGAAAAAAAGACAAAGCAAATTTTTTTTTTACATGGAATCCTATGGGATTTGCCTGTTTAAACCTGTCAAACTGAATCACCGAAAATCTGGGCATTTCAATGACACTTCAGTGCAGTTCAGCATTCTCTGAATAGATTAACCATTACATCGCTATGGGACAATTTCGCTCCCGCTGAAGATCTGCAGCAAACTGCACCGTACTTTGCTGTCACTTTGCCTGTATTCGACAGCTTAGTGAATAGACAAACTGCCACAAAATTGCATCGTACGGTGAATTTCACTGCTCGGTGCTATCTGGTGGCAAGTTTGTCACTTGTTGTATAACCCCTATTGTGTGATGTGTCAAAATAAAAGCTCCCTTTATTTATTTATTTATTTATAAAAGTATTTTTTACCAGGAAGGATACATTGAGATTTCTCTCATTTTCACGTATGTCCTGGGTTCAATGCTGGGGGGCCCGGTCCTTCTTTTGTCTGTATGTAACCAGGCAGACATATGGCTGTATAGATATATAGGTTGGCAGGCATATGCCTGTGCAGAAATATATGTGGGCAGATATATGGCTCTGTATCAATATAGGGGCCCTATTCCAATGTTGGTGTTTAATGACAAACACTAGGGCCTTGTTCACACCAAATGCAGAGCAGATCTTCTCAGGTTTCTGAACACGCACGCTAGTCTTTTAGACGCGTTTTTGATAAGGGGGAGTGGTGGGGGGAGGGGGGTGGATGGTCCGAGCCACATCTTGTCGACGATAGTTAAGGAGACCAAAATATTTCCGCCTGACCGTAGCCTATTACCAGTTACCTTTGAAAATTTCTCTCTTTGGAGATCTGTCTTACGAGGCGTAGCAGCGTTCCTCCGTTTCCTGCACATCAGAGCGAATCTACAGATAAGCATTTCGGAAAGTCATCTCCAAGCAGAGAGAGGAATTTTACGATGGGTGCAACATGACACGTACTCCCAGGAATTTGAATGGGCAAAAACTAAGAGTTCCATCCCAAAATCTAACCCACTTCTGAAGCTAAATGCGTACCTTGATAGCCACGGCATGTTACGAGTAGGGGGACGTCTGGAAAAGGCTGAAATAGACTCAAAAACTAAACATCCTATTATCCTTCCCGCTCGTCACCATGTGACGAACCTTCTGGTTCAACACTACCACAAAACTGTCCACCATCAAGGCAGACACTTTACAGAAGGAGCTGTTAGGGCTGCTGAACTCTGGATTGTGGGAGGCAAAAGGCTCATTGCTACTGTCCTGCATAAGTGCCTACCTTGTCGTACGCAGCGAGGTGGAACTTGCAACCAGTTGATGGCTAACCTGCCAATCGCGCGTCTTAATACTGAACCGCCCTTTACCAACGTAGGATATCAAGAAAAATACTCCAGTATATAGCAAGAAATTTTTTGGTTTTATTCCATCAACAGTAGAACAACGTTTCGACCTGCAACCAGGTCTTTGTCAAGTCTACTAAACATATCTCTACACTTTCTTAAATACATCATGAGTAATTAACATCATTAAAAACAGCGGCGTTATACACAGATTCCTCATTGTAACACCTGTTTGCAATGATTGTGTCCACAGCACAAACATTGCCTTTAACCCCTTCCCGACCGCTGACGTACCCAGTACGTCCTGTGTTCGGGTCTCCCTTAGACCCGATGACGTACAGGGTACGTCAGCGGCGCCAAATCCCCCTCCCGCCCGATACTCACCTCCCTCGTCAGATCCCACGGCGATCTGACAGGGAGGAAGCCTGCCCATGTGATTTACATGGGCAGGCGAGGCTGATGACGTCGCCACGCTGCGTGGTGACGTCATCAGAAGGTGCCCCCATGTGTTTCAATGGAGGGGAGGGGGGGCTCCTTCAGAGCCCTCTATCTCCCCAACCATTGAAGCTAGGGAGATGCCGTTTGCACCGCTGGAGAGGGGAGAGCCTCCCCTTTCCAGCGGTGTATGGCATTAACCATTTCGCCACCGGATCACGTTGCGGCGCCAATTGGCGCCAAAACGTGATTCAAACCTGGAGGGGGGCTGACATCTTAGATGTCAGCCAAGCCTCCAGGTCCCCCCCCCCACCCACTGACAACCTCACCATATGTGTGAGGATGTCAGTGGGCCAGTTAACCCTCTAGCTGCCATGTAGAGATAAGGGGATCCTAAGGATCCCTTTATCTCCCGATCCATGGCAGCTAGATGGTCATATTTGCCATCATTTGAAAGGCCTGATTATGGCCTTTCAAATGATACCAAACATGACCAGGTTTGGTTTTAAAAAAAAATGTAAAAAAAAATTAAATAAAAAAAAAAATAAAACAATTAAATAAAAAAAAAAATGTTTTTTTTTTAAAGTTTTTTTGTCTGGGGGGAGTTTAATTAAATAGGACCTAGGCTGTCATCTAAAAATAATTAGCACAAAATGGTCAGAATGAGCGCAGCGCACATAGGTGAACTGGCTCAGCAGTGAAAGGGTTAAAAGGTAAAAACATGTAGAAATTGGGTATTTCTATTCTCGGATAAAATTTGGAAACTATTTAGCCGGGGTCTTTATTGGTGGTTATAGCTTTAGGGGATTAAATTACAAAAAAGTGTGGTTTTACCATTTTTTTCATCATATTTCATATTTTTTTTATATTAAATTATTGGATATGATGGAAATAATGGTATTTCTAGAAAGTCCATTTAATGGCGGGAAAAAGGGTGTATAATATGTGTGGGTTGAATAAACGAGTAAGAGGAAAATTTGATCTAAACACGAGCAGCGCAGAAACGTAAAAACAGCAGCGGTCACTAAAGGACGGATTTGTGTAAAACCGCCCGGTCACTAAGGGGTTAAAACCAATGTTGCTACCATGTCTTCAATGGTGTCAATTGAAAACTGAAAATTTAAAACTGCTACCAGACAACTCCCGGTAAGGAACAGTCGCTCCAAGTACAAGAGACCCTAGTATATAACTTATCTGATGTACCAATGACCCCACAAGAGACTGATTTACTCTCCAAAGGACTCTCGTTTTGTCCCAGTGAAAAAAATTGATCCTTTTGACATCCAGGTTGATCTATTTAAATTTTTCAGAAATATTCGATTGAAATGTCTTTTCGCAGGGGGTACTGATAATGTTTTGTCTAACGTTCCCTTTTGCGCGAATAAACTTGGATTACGTGATAAAAGCCAATTTGTACCGAAAAATGTTGAATGTGCAGTGGAGACATTTGTCTCACTGGTGGAAGAGAAACGTCACTGGTTATGTCACAACAACATTTTTAGCAAGGCTGCCCCCAATTTGTCCAAGGCAGAGTTAGAGGCGTTAACGAAATTACAAACCAATTCATCGATTGTGATCAAGCCGGCGGACAAGGGTGGGAGCCTTGGTAGTTATGAATAAGAGTGACTATATGAATGAAATTTACCGCCAATTAAGTGATGTCCAGACATACAGGAAGGTTGAGGTAAATCCTATAGTTGGACTCATGGAGAGAATTTTGAATGTCGTACATGCTGCATTGGAGAAGGGTGTAATTGATGAGGGTTTGAAAAAGTTTCTGGTTAAGAAATATCCAATAACCCCTGTAATTTATGTCTTACCAAAAATTCACAAGTCATTGCAAGCACCGCCGGGGAGGCCGATAGTGTCCGCTGTAGATTTGGTCTTAAGCCCCTTGTCGATATTTTTGGACAAGGTGGCTCGGCCCTACCTACAGCAGATAGACTCATTTGTTTTAGATACAAATGATTTTCTAAAAAAACTCCAAACCATTGAGGTTAACGAACAGAGTGTGTTGGTGAGTCTTGATATAACTAGCCTGTATACGTCTATTCATAATACTGATGGTATGAAGGCCATGTACAATGCATTTATGGAGTTGGGTTACAAGGATGACCAATTGGAGTTTTTGATGGAGCTCCTGCACCTGGTATTGGGAAATAGCTTTTTCCTGTTTAACGGGGATTACTATATGCAGGTGCAGGGGACTTCCATGGGCACTAATGTAGCCCCAACCAACGCCAACATATATATGTCTGAATTTGAGAAGAAAATAGTATACCAAGGGGACTTATTTAAAAAAATATGTCCACCATTGGTATCGCTATATTGACGACATCATCTTTGTTTGGGAAGGTGATATAGAGCTGTTACAGGACTTTCTAACGGTCTTGAACTCAGGCGCAGTTTCCATCAAATTTACTATGACTTATGATAGAGAAAAAAATAAATTTTTTAGACACTTGGGTCATCAAGAGGGAGGGGCGATTGGTGACGGACCTCTATAGAAAACCAACAGACAGAAATGCCCTATTGATGTATAACAGCGCACATCCAGACACATTAATTAGATCTCTCCCCGCAGTCAGCTTATGAGGGTTAATCGGATTGTTAGCGCACCAGACTGTAAAGAAAAGAGGATGGAGGAGATGTTGGAGAGGTTCAAGAAAAGGGGATACCCGAATAAGCTATTGGGACAGGAATTTGATAAAATAAAAGAACAGGAGGGCACCTTTGAGAGACGTCCTAAGAGGAATGAAAAAAGAGTAGCCTTCGTATCGAAATATGGAACACATATGGATCAAATTAAGAAGATTCTGTTTAAAAACTGGCATATTTTAAAAGATTCTTATCCAAATATACCAGAATTTCAAACGGTTCCCCTTATGTCTTACAAAAAGGGCAAGTCCCTTAAGGATAAATTAGTGAAGGCAGAACTTAAGGGAGACCAGAGTAAGAGATTCTTCGGCACACCAAAATGGGGCACCTTCCCATGTCTCAATTGCTCCTGTTGCAGCGCCATTATCCGTGGAGACTCCTTTGTCCATCCCCACTCAGGACATAAACATAAAGTAAGAGGGTACTACACATGTAGTATACCTACTAAAATGCCCCTGTGGGTTAATATATGTAGGAGAGACCACACAAAAAGTAAAGAATCCTATTTTAAAACATAAATCTGATATCAGGACCAAAAAGGTGGAGCTTCCAGTACCATGCCACTTTGTGGAATTCGGTCATGACGTTTCACAGTTGAGATTTCAGGTAGTGGAAGGTATCCCTAAGTTTGCCAGAGGGGGGGATAGAGAGAAAATCCTGAAAAGGTAAGAACTTTATTGGATTTACCATTTAAATGCGATGTCCCCCCAAGGGTTAATTAGAGAGGCCGATTATGCACCCTTTCTATAATGCAGGTCACAAAAATTGGGGATTATGAAATTCTGCTACATCGTAGCTATTTAGGTCTCCAATGGTGGGAATGGGCTAATTTGTGATATGTGATGTGATATGTGAATAATTAAGCAGATTTTGCATTTAATAAATTTAATTGATATGTACTAATAAATCTACAATTGACACCATTGAAGACATGGTAGCAACATTGGTTTTAAAGGCAATGTTTGTGCTGTGGACACAATCATTGCAAACAGGTGTTACAATGAGGAATCTGTGTACACCGCTGTTTTTAATGATGTTAATTACTCATGATGTATTTAAGAAAGTGTAGAGATATGTTTAGTAGACTTGACAAAGACCTGGTTGCAGGTCGAAACGTTGTTCTACTGTTGATGGAATACAACCAAAAAATTTCTTGCTATATACTGGAGTATTTTTCTTGATATTGTTTTACATCCTTGGAGTGAGGACTTTCCAGTGGCAGCACAAAGGTGGGTGACAGCAACCTGAACTGAACTTTATTTGATGCTTTACCAACGTAGGAGTAGACGTCTTCGGTCTGTGGTCTGTGTCTCCCCGACGAACCAGAGGTGGTCAACCTGACAGCAAACGTTGGGCCTGTCAGGCTCGTGCCATGAAGGAGCCATGGCACAGCCTCTGTGTAGTGATATATAATTCCAAGCGCTGGGGGTAAGCAGGCACACAGACACTGGAGGCAGTATATGTACAATAAGGCTGTATTGTAGAATGGTTCACAGCAAACAGTCCAGCACAGAACAGATAGTAACACAGAAAATACAGGCAAAAGGATTGTGGGCCACGTAGTCGCTCTCCAGATCCACTTGAGGAGAAGCAGGAGCCTTAGGCAAATGTACCTTGATTGAAGGTTGGTCTCCTTGGAGAGAGCTTGAGGGCTGGAAGCCACTTGAGAGTCTCTGGACCCACTGGATAGTGGGCCACGCCGTAGATCGTCCAGCAAGCAGGAAACAGGTAGTGCAGACACAGCAAGGGTGGAAATAACTGGTATACACCGCACAGCAGGTACATCAAGGGACAAGAAATAACAAGAGGGAGCTCTCAGGACCTCTGACAACAGGAAGGAAAAAACACAAAATGGAAGAGCGACGATGGGAGGGCGTAATCAGGTATTTATGCAGAACACACAGTCTCTTTAACAGGAGTTAACCCTTTAGGTGGATACAGACAGGTATGGAGAACTAGTGACCCAGGCTGGCCACAGCAGGCTCTCAGGGCTAAGGCATGACAGAGCTGTCCTTTTCACGTGTCTCAGCATTAGAGCCATCCACTTTGAAGTTATCGAATCCATGCACAGCTCCTCCTTTATCAACACTCTAAGAAGGTTCCAAGCCCACAGGGGCCCAGTCAAGGCGTTTAGATCAGACCTCGGAACGAACTTTGTAGGAGCATGCAAGGATTCTCAGATGGATGAAAGCAGTCGCCCGGATTCAGCAATTGACAAATACCTAAAGGCCCATGAATTTGAAGGGACATTTAATCCTCCCCATGCATCCCATATGGGTGGATCATGGGAGTGAATGATCGGGATAGCCTGTAAAATCCTGGACTCCATGTTGCTGAAGATACACACGCTGACCCATGAAACCCTTACCACCCTCATGGCAGAGGTAGCAGCTATCATCAACGCCCGACCTTTGGGCCTAGTTTCTACAGACCACGAGAATCCAAGTATTCTTGCCCCAGCCACCTTGCTAACCTACAAAACAGGTGACTGACTGCCTCCAGTAGGGAACTTCGTTCCCAAGGACATGTATAGGCAACAATGGAGACAAGTGCAATTGCTTGTCAATACCTTCTGGAAGCGCTGGAAGCAAGAGTACTTGCCTACCCTACAGGAACGTCGCAAATGGCAGAACAAAGAACCAAATCTTGAAGACGGAGACCATGTCCTTTTAAAAGATAAGAAAGCGCACCGTAACTCATGGCCCGTGGAACTTATGCACCAAGTTTTACCTAGCGATGATGGACTAGTCCGCCAGGTCGAAGTGCAGATCGTGAAGCCGAAGGAGTCAGGTGGCGACCAGCAGACCTTCACCAAGAAGCTTTACACCAGGCCAATTACTGATCTGGTACTGCTGCTGAAGAAGACTGAACTGGAAAATTGAACTTCAAGCTTTACATGCTTTGTTTATAACTCATTGTTTGCATTGTTTGATGATATGCCTCTGTTTATCTCAGTTAACAGTTAGTAAGTAGGGATGAGCTGTTCGGTTCTATCAGTTCGGAGTTCGATTCGAACTCTGGCCGTTCGCAAGTTCGCGAACTTCGAACTTTTTGGCGTGTTCGGTTCGAGTTCGATTTTTTTTAAAAAAAAAAAAAACTATAAAACATGCTTAAAAAATACAAAAAAATCTAGAAATAAAGAGATTCTTTACTGCAGAATATTATAAGCAACGGTTTATTAGATATTGAATTAACAAATAATGTCTACGTGCAAATATTCTCACCTCTAAATGACCTGTGTTCTCAAACGGCGTAAACAGCAGGTGTTAGTGTTTGGAAATAACATGTGCTTTCAATTAGTCTGGTCTGATGAATTTGATACATTGTTTGTAGACTGAGGGAATGAGGGTGTGGTGTATCCTGATCTGAACATGTATCAACCAACACCTGTGCTTCTGAGAAGTGTTCATTTCTCTACTAAATCTTCCTCTGATATGCTGTTTAACCCCTTAACCCTGCATTTCACTGCTGTGTGCTCTGCTAATTTTTACCGCTTTCGCTCATCATGTTAAAACGCGATTTGAAGCCACATTTTATTAAATGACCCAGACATATTAGATATCGTTCCTTCCCGTCAGACCCCGCAGATTCATAATATATCATTTTTATATGTATACGTTTACATATGTATATGTGTTTACAGTGTGTAAAGTGTTTTTTTTCACATTTTAGCACATGAGCATTTGCGGTTATGTTTTCTATGGGGTGCGCTTGTACAAAAATTAGAAATGGGGACTTGTTACATTTTGTGGGGGGAATTACGTGATTTATAGCAAACGCACCCCATAGAAAAAAATCATTAGTGCAGCATCATTGCTCACATAATTGAAATGTGAACAATATTGCTGCATTAATAAAAATAACACACAAAAAAATATACATTATTATTTTTTTTTTACTTTATACCTGGTCATGTTGGGTATCATGCTCAGGCCTTTCGATTGACACCCTCCATGACCCCCTAGCTGCCACGGTTCTGGAGATATCGCCTATCTCCACCAGGGGATTCCGGGCAGCTAGAGGTTCCCCGACTATCTGACGTCCTCACGCTATGCGTGAGGACGTCAGGCAGTGAGGGGGGGACCCGAGGGTGGAGCCGCCATCCAAGATGGCGGCCCCCACCGGAGCTAGGCTGCACTTCAGCGCCGCAAGGCATCTCTATACACAGCCCCATCAGCATCCCTATACACAGCCTCACAGCATCTCTATACACAGCCCCATCAGCATCTCTATACACAACCCCATCAGCATCTCTAAACACAGCCTCACAGCATCTCTATACACAACCCCATCAGCATCTCTATACTCCTACTTATTCCTCCCTCCAATGCCTCCCCACCTCCTGACTTCTCTATCACGGTGGAGGGTATCACCATTTCCCCATCAAACCAAGTTCGCTGTCTTGGAGTTACACTTGACTCTGCTCTTTCCTTCATCCCCCACATCAAGTCTCTTTCCTCCTCCTGCCGATACCAACTGCGTAATATTTCCAGAATTCGGCCATTTCTTACCGCTGTCGCCACAAAACAACTCGTACACGCCCTGGTAATCTCCCGACTCGACTATTGCAATAATCTCTTATCGGGCCTCCCTCTGTCCCGCCTCTCCCCCCTACAATCCATCCTGAACGCCTCCGCCAGGCTAATTCACCTCACCCGCCGCTCTGTCTCTGCCGCTCCCCTCTGCCAGTCCCTTCACTGGCTCCCCATCCACTGCAGAATTAAGTTCAAAATCCTTATCCTTACCTACAAAACCCTCACTAACTCAGCTCCCCACTACCTGTCCTCACTAATCACCAAATACACCCCAGCCCGCTCCCTAAGGTCAAACAGTGACCTGCGCCTAGCTTCTCACCGCATCACCTCTTCCCATGATAGACTGCAGGATTTCTCACGCGCAGCCCCCACTCTCTGGAACGCTCTCCCTCGTACTGTCAGACTTTCCCCTAACTTCTCTTCCTTCAAACGCTCCCTTAAAACGTTCCTATTTAGGGAAGCCTACCACCCAACTCACTGACGCAATCATCAATCACTCTCACCTTACAGTCCTCTCCTCCTGTTTCCAACCCCAACCCTCCCAGATTGTGAGTTCCTACGGGAATAGGGCCCTCATCTCCTCCTGTACTGTTTGTCAAATGTTGTTCAATGTATTGTAACCCTGTCTATACTGTGCTTATTGTACAGCGCTGCGGAATATGCTGGCGCTTTATAAATAAAGAATAATAATAATAATAATAATAATACACAAACAGCATCTCTATACACAACCCCATCAGCATCTCTATACACAACCCCATCAGCATCTCTATACACAGCCTCACAGCATCTCTATACACAACCCCATCAGCATCTCTATACACAGCATCTCTATACACAACCCCATCAGCATCTCTATACACAAACAGCATCTCTATACACAGCATCTCTATACACAACCCCATCAGCATCTCTATACACAAATAGCATCTCTATACACAACCCCATCAGCATCTCTATACACAAACAGCATCTCTATACACAACCCCATCAGCATCTCTATACACGGCATCTCTATACACAACTCCATCAGCATCTCTATACACAACCTGGCATCTCTATACACAACATTCCGGGCAGCTAGGGGTTCCCCGACTATCTGACGTCCTCACGCTATGCGTGAGGACGTCAGGCAGTGAGGGGGGGACCCGAGGGTGGAGCCGCCATCCAAGATGGCGGCCCCCACCGGAGCTAGGCTGCACTTCGGCGCCGCAAGGCATCTCTATACACAGCCCCATCAGCATCCCTATACACAGCCTCACAGCATCTCTATACACAGCCCCATCAGCATCTCTATACACAGCATCTCTATACACAACCCCATCAGCATCTCTATACACAGCCTCACAGCATCTCTATACACAACCCCATCAGCATCTCTATACACAACCCCATCAGCATCTCTATACACAGCCTCACAGCATCTCTATACACAACCCCAACAGCATCTCTATACACAAACAGCATCTCTATACACAACCCCATCAGCATCTCTATACACAGCATCTCTATACACAACCCCATCAGCATCTCTATACACAAACAGCATCTCTATACACAGCATCTCTATACACAACCTCACAGCATCTCTATACACAACCTCACAGCATCTCTATACACAGCCTCACAGCATCTCTATACACAGCATCTCTATCTGTTGGTGTACCTCAAGGCTCTGTCCTTGGTCCTCTGCTCTTTTCCATCTACACCTCCTCCCTGGGCAAAATCATCAACAGCTTTGGCTTTAATTACCACCTCTACGCTGATGACACTCAGATCTACCTCTCTACCCCTGATCTCTTCTCCCCTGTCCTCTCAAAAGTTAGTGACTGTTTATCTGGCATCTCCTCCTGGATGGCCTCCCACCACCTAAAGATCAACATGTCAAAGACTGAGCTCCTACTTATTCCTCCCTCCAATGCCTCCCCACCTCCTGACTTCTCTATCATGGTGGAGGGTATCACCATCTCCCCATCAAACCAAGTTCGCTGTCTTGGAGTTACACTTGACTCTGCTCTTTCCTTCATCCCCCACATCCAGTCTCTTTCCTCCTCCTGCCGATACCAACTGCGTAATATTTCCAGAATTCGGCCATTTCTTACCGCTGTCACCACAAAACAACTCATACACGCCCTGGTAATCTCCCGACTCGACTATTGCAATAATCTCTTATCTGGCCTCCCTCTGTCCCGCCTCTCCCCCCTACAATCCATCCTGAACGCCTCCGCCAGGCTAATTCACCTCACCCGCCGTTCTGTCTCTGCCGCTCCCCTCTGCGAGTCCCTTCACTGGCTCCCCATCCACTGCAGAATTAAGTTCAAAATCCTTATCCTTACCTACAAAACCCTCACTAACTCAGCGCCCCACTACCTGTCCTCACTAATCACCAAATACACCCCAGCCCGCTCCCTAAGGTCAAACAGTGACCTGCGCCTAGCTTCTCCCCGCATCACCTCTTCCCATGATAGCTTCACACGCGCAGCCCCCACTCACTGGAACGCTCTCCCTCGTACTGTCAGACTTTCCCCTAACTTCTCTTCCTTCAAACGCTCCCTTAAAACGTTCCTATTTAGGGAAGCCTACCACCCAACTCACTGACGCAACCATCAATCACTCTCACCTTACAGTCCTCTTCTCCTGTTTCCAACCCCAACCCTCCCAGATTGTGAGTTCCTACAGGAATAGGGCCCTCATCTCCTCCTGTACTGTTTGTCAAATGTTGTTCAATGTATTGTAACCCTGTCTATACTGTGCTTATTGTACAGCGCTGCGGAATATGCTGGCGCTTTATAAATAAAGAATAATAATAATAATACACAACCCCATAAGCATCTCTATACACAAACAGCATCTCTATACACAACCCCATCAGCATCTCTATACACAGCATCTCTATACACAACCCCATCAGCATCTCTATACACAAACAGCATCTCTATACACCGCATCTCTATACACAACCCCATCAGCATCTCTATACACAAACAGCATCTCTATACACCGCATCTCTATACACAACCCCATCAGCATCTCTATACACAAACAGCATCTCTATACACAACCCCATCAGCATATCTATACACGGCATCTCTATACACACCCCCATCAGCATCTCTAAACACAACCTCACAGCATCTCTATACACAACCCCATCAGCATCTCTATACACAACCTCACAGCATCTCTATACACAACCTCACAGCATCTCTATTCACAACCTTACGGCATCTCTATACACAGCCCCATCAGCATCTCTATACACAGCATCTGTATACACAACCTCACAGCATCTCTATACACAGCATCTCTATACACAGCCTCACAGCATCTCTATACACAACCCCATCAGCATCTCAAAACACAGCCTCACAGCATCTCTATACACAGCATCTCTATACACAACCCCATCAGCATCTCTATACACGGCATCTCTATACACAACCCCATCAGCATCTCTAAACACAACCTCACAGCATCTCTATACACAGCCTCACAGCATCTCTATACACAACCCCATCAGCATCTCTATACACAGCCTCACAGCATCTCTATACACAGCCCCACAGCATCTCTATACACAGCCCCACAGCATCGCTATACACAGCCCCACAGCATCTCTATACACAACCCCATCAGCATCTCTATACACAGCCCCATCAACATCTCTATACACAGCCCCATCAACATCTCTATACACAGCCTCAAAGCATCTCTATACACAACCCTATCAGCATCTCTATACACAAACAGCATCTCTATACACAACCCCATCAGTATCTCTATACACAGCATCTCTATACACAACCCCATCAGCATCTCTAAACACAGCCTCACAGCATCTCTATACACAGCCCCATCAGCATCTCTATGCACAGCCTCACAGCAGCATTTTCAACTCCATACAGCTTACAGGGCAAGCCTCATTCACAGTGTCCTACTAGCTCCCACCTGGACTTAGTTCCCACCCACCCACCCCACAGTTCTCATTTCATTTACATTTCATTTATACCCAACTAATTTGGTCATGTGATATTTTCAGCTACCAACCTGCACCACTCTGGATTTTCACCTACCACACTCCCTTCTATCTTCTGCTTTCCTTATCAATTCCCTGCCTGTCTTCTACCTTTCCTTTTTTCCCTCCCCTTCTCCCACACCACCTTTCTCTAGAAATGTTTTTCCCTCTTTCCCCCTCTTGCTGCTTCTTTCCACCATCTCCCTTCTCTCTAAATCTACCCTCCCTCCCTATACACCCTACAAATTACAGCAAGCTGGAAAAGAAACCCAAATACACCATAGCTTGCTCAGCTCCTTTAACTTATCAGCTGAGTGCTGGTGGAGAGTGTTAAAATTCAGCCCTCCCACCCCCACACAACAGAGCTTTAAAACCTTTCAATCACTATTTACCAAAAAGAAAAACCTGTCCAAATTCCTTTTTATTCTGCTGCTTGCACTTGCAAATGATGTGGAATCCAACCCTGGTCCAATAGCTGACACCATATTAATCTCCCCACTAAAAAAGGCCTCTCCTTTGTGCACTGCAACATCCGCAGTTTACTCCCTAAACTGGATGAGCTTAAAGCTTGGTGCTTCTATTACAAACCTAAAGTCATTGTGCTGACAGAATCATGGTTAACCCCTAAAGTGCCAGACTCTGCCATAGCAATACAAGGTATTCATGCTCTAGAAAGGACAGAGCTAAGAGAGGAGGGGGAATTGTTATCTATGTTGACAACTCCATAAAGTTCACCCCATTGCAGAATCCTAGCTCCCCGGCCACATTTGATTTCCTTTCTGGTACTATTGAGATCCCATTCAGTAAAACAATTATTGTTGCTGGATTCTACCGCCCACCAAGTTCCCCAGTGCAATCCCTTTCTGACATAACCCAAATTCTAATTAAATTAGTCGCTCAAAACCAAAAAAGCGAACTGCTGGTCCTCGGCGACTTTAATGTTGACTGGCTGAATCCTAAAAACAATAAACACTGCTCACTGTTTAAGGCTTTGCAGCTAACACAATTAATCTCCTCCCCCACTCGCACTAATCTGAAAAGCCCTAACCACACCTTGCTGGACTGGATTCTCTCCTCATGTCCTGATCGAATACAGGAGGCAGGCGTTCTCGCTAACAGTTTCAGTGATCACTGCCTAGTGTACTGTGTGCGCAAAATAAGGGCCATAAAATGTCCACCAAAGGTAATAATCACCAGGTCTTTCAAGAAATTTAATCTTGAATCCTTCCTAAATGATCTCAAACAGCTCCCATGGTACAGACTAAACCTAATCCCAGACCTGGACTGTGCAATTGAATACTTTCAAGCCGAGCTCCTGAAAGTCTGGAACACCCATACCCCACTGCGCATAGTGCGAGTAAAAGGGGCCCATCTCCTCTGGGTTACAGCTGACCTCACGCATATGTACCAGCTTAGAGACTCCCTGTGGTCAAAGTTCAAGAGTACTGGATCCATGAACGATCACTGTGAATACCGAAAATGCCGGAATGAATGCACAAAAGAAACAAAAATGGCTAAAGCCCAATACTTCAATGAAAATTTAAACAATAACATATCAAACCCCAGAAATTTTTGGAAAATCATAAGTAACATACAAGCACCCCCCAGCCACTCCCAACCAGCTGCTTTAAAAGTAAACAACCAAACTGTACAACACCCCCTAGATGTAGCAATTGCTTTTAATAATTATTTTGTTGGATGCGCCACCACCCTGATTGCTAAGCTTGGAAATGACACGCAATCAGAAAGGCCGCACGCAGGTCAGGACCCACCAACAGTGCAAAGACCCCGTAACCCAGAGAAATTCAGTTTTAGGCCAGTGCCTGTCAGTGCCATCACTAAACTTCTCCGTAACCAAAAAATGAAATACCAGTCTGGACCTGATCAAATCCCAGCAATGCTGCTGAAAATCAGTGCACCAGCAATTGCAAAACCTGTCGCAACCCTGATTAATGAATCACTGGCGACTGGATACATACCCAAACTCTGAAAGACTGCAAGGGTGGTACCTATCCATAAAAGTGGAGACAATACTTTGGTATCCAACTACCGCCCAATATCACTGCTCCCTGTAATGTCAAAAATTCTGGAAAAATGTGTCTACACTCAATTACGTGATTATTATCAGTATCAGAACTATTTAACCCCAGATCAATCAGGCTTTCGTCCAAACCATTCAACTACAACTGCCCTTTTAAAAGTTTGTAATGATATCCAAGCTGGCATGGAACAAGGAAATCTTAACTGGAGCCATCTTCCTTGATTTTGCCAAGGCTTTTGACACAGTAGACCATGGCATCCTATTACAAAAACTTAAGAACTCTGGTATTGGTGATAGTACGTTACCTGGTTCCAATCATATGTGTTTGATAGTCTCAATTTGTGTCCATTTCTGACAGCACTTCCCTCCCCCTCCCAGTCACGTGCGGTGTACCACAAGGCTCGATACTTGGCCCCTGTTATTCACAATATTCATAAACGATCTGCCCAATGTCTGCAAAGCTTCAACTGTACACATGTATGCAGACGACACTGTAATCTATACCAGCAAACCAAATCTCCCACAGCTGGAGGCTGTGCTGCAAGAACAATTCACAGGGGTAGAAAAGTGGATCGCAAATAACAAACTTTTTCTAAATACTGACAAAACTGTTACAATGCTCTTTGGAACCGCACCTAAACTACACAAATTGCAAACACCCCATCTATGTGTTGGGACAAAATCAAATAGCACGCTGACCACAGTCACTTCTCTCAAATACCTAGGTATGTGGTTAGACCCAAATCTATCTTTTGGCCCCCACATCGAAAAACTCTCATCTAAACTCTACCTCAAACTAGGTGCCCTGTACAGAAACAAATCCTGCCTGAGCCCCGCGGTAAGAAAGCAGATTGTACAACAAATGCTTATGCCAGCCATTGAATACGGAGATGTGTTTGTGGGGTGGCTGCATACACTACACCTCCAGAAACTTACTACATTGTATAACTCATTCTGTTGCTTTGTGCTACAATGTAACTACATGACACATGACACATGACATGTTAAAAGAACTAAACTGGCCATCACTGGACTCTAGACGCCGTCAAATCTTCCCCCAGTCTAAAGTCCCTTAAGACTTCCCTATTAACATACCTCAATACAAAATGCACCTGTAAACATGTAACATAATGACTTTATTTCCTCCATATTTATTTTTCTGTTAATCTGTATATTTGATCTTGTGTTAATTTCTTGCATTTTACTATTTTGTATTTCTGTAACCACTCAATGTTCTCGAACCCAGGACATACTTGAAAACGAGAGAAATCTCAATGTATCCTTCCTGGTAAAATCCTTTTATAAATAAATAAAATAAAATAAAAATCTCTATACACAACCTCACAGCATCTCTATACACAGCCTCACAGCATCTCTATACACAACCCCATCAGCATCTCTATACACAACCCCATCAGCATCTCTATACACAGCCTCACAGCATCTCTATACACAACCTCACAGCATCTCTGTGAACCCTCAAATGAACCCCCTATCTCCACCAGGGGTTTCCGGGCAGCTAGGGGTTCCCCGGCTATCTGACATCATCACGCTATGCGTGAGGACGTCAGGCAGTGAGGGGGGACTCGGGGGGTGGAGCCGCGATCCAAGATGGCGGCCCCCACCAGAGCTAGGGCACACTTCAGCGAAGTGCGACCCGGTGGCTAAGGGGTTAAAGCCAGGCACCGCTTAAAAGGGGAGACTCTCTCCTTTTAAGCGGTGCCTGGCTTTTTTTTGTGGGACCTCCCGATCGGGAGGGAGAGGGATCCGAACGGATCCCCCCCTCCCTTCCAGGCGATGTCCGGGCATTGCCAGGGGGTCGCCTGGAAATGACATCATAGCGCATGGCGCGATGACGTCATTTACGTCGGGAGGAGCTTGACTTCAGCGTCTGAGGACGCTGAAGTCAGAACGCCGCGGGACCCTTGACAGAGAGGTGAGTATCTCCACCGGGGGTCCCGCAAAGCTGATGACGTGTGGGACACGTCCTCCTCAGCATACAGCGTGAGTAACTGACGACGTGTCCCACACGTTGTTAGCAGTGAAGGGGTTAAAAACGTCTTTTTTTTTAACTTTTTGTCCTTGTTTCCTGTCCCCCAGGGCACTACCCGGACCCGGACATTGTTTTTAAATGTTTCTATACATCCTACAAATCCGCCACTTCACAGGCAGGTTATGGGACCTCCTAGGCACGATATTTGAAGGAATGTTTCGTTTTTTATTTTTAACCCTTATTTCATCGAAAACTCACTGTCCCTTTAAAAACGTTTTTTTAAAACTTTTTGTCCTTGTTTCCTGTCCCCCAGGGCACTACCCGGACCCCCATACACCTTTTATGGCAAATGTCTAGCATATATGCCCTCTTGGAGGGCACTCTAAAAATCGAATTTTGAGTCCCATTGACTTGTGTTGAGTTCGAGTGCTGAGAAGCTTTGCATGCTGGTAGGAAGAAAGGCGTGTACATCAGGAAGTAATTCCAGGAGAAGCTGCAGCATGCTCTCTCTCTGCATGGGAGTGAAATTACCCTTTTTTTGTGTGTATATTTCTAGCAAATTTTTAGGGGAAGGTAAGGGCAGGTATGATATATATAAATATATACATAAGATATATATCTATATTCTTATAAATATATATATCCAGACTTGTATTACACACACATTTTGGCAACTAATTGCCCCCCCCACCACCAATTTGGCTGATCCCTCCAGAAGAAATGTTGAACCCGATAGAGCAGAGAATAATATATTTATTCTCTGCTCTGTCGGGTTCAACATCTCTTCTGGAGGGATCAGCCAAATGGGGGTGGGGCGCATTTAGTTGAGATTGTCCACATGCCACCCCCCATGTGCGTATGTGTATATATGGTCTGAGGTCTGTGGGTGGGTGTATATATATATCTGCGTGTTGATATATACGTACAGTTGTGTTCAAAATTATTCAACCCCCAATGCTGTAAAGGGTTTTAGGGAATTTAGTGTACATTTGTAATTGTATTCAGAATGAAATCCTACAAGGACATTTTAAAGAACCATATGCAACTAAAATGACATCAATTGGTTTTGTAATACAGTAGTAAATGTTTCTTTTGTGAATTCTTCTTTGACACAATTATTCAACCCCTTAAAGATCACCACTCTGAAGAACAGAGGTTCATTCAAGTGTTTTCAATCAGGTATTGAAAACACCTGTGGATGTCACGGAGCAACAATAAAGCATAATAAGCACCAATTAGGCAGCTTTAAAATGACTGTGATACTCAGCTCCTTCTAGACATTTACTGGTGTGGTTACAAACATGGTGAAGTGAAGAGAATGGTCCAGGAAGACAAGAGAAGAGGTGATTACTCTTCACAGGAAGGGCAATGGCTATAGGAAGATTGCAAAGATGTTAAACATACCAAGAGAGACCATAGGAAGCATCATTCGCAAATTCAAGGCAAAGGGCACTGTTGAAACGCTACCTGGTTGTGGCAGAAAGAAGATGCTGACTTCGACTGCTGTGCGCTACCTGAAGCGTAGAGTGGAGAAAAGTCCCCGTGTGACTGCTGAGGAACTGAGAAAAGATTTGTCAGATGTGGTACTGAAGTTTCAGCTCAGACAATACGGCGCACACTGCGTAATGAAGCCTCCATGCCAGAACTCCCAGGCGCACCCCCTTGCTGTCTCCAAAGAATAAGAAGAGTCGACTGCAGTATGCCAAAAGTCATGTGGACAAACCACAGAGGTTTTGGGATAGTGTTCTGTGGACTGATGAAACAAAATTAGAACTGTTTGGGCCCATGGATCAACGCTATGTTTGGAGGAGAAAGAACACCTTGCCTACTGTGAAGCATGGCGGGGTCAATCATGCTTTGGGGCTGTTTTGCTTCTGCAGGTACAGGGAAGCTTCAGCGTGTGCAAGGTACCATGAATTCTCTTCAGTACCAGGAGATATTGGATGACAATGTGATGCAGTCCGTCACAAACCTGAGGCTTGGGAGACGTTGGACCTTTCAACAGGACAATGATCCCAAGCATACCTCCAAGTCCACTAGAGCATGGTTGCAGATTAAAGGCTGGAACATTTTGGAGTGGCCATCGCAGTCACCTGACTTAAATCCGATTGAGAACCTCTGGTGGGACTTAAAGAAAGCAGTTTCAGTGCGCAAGCCTAAGAATGTGACTGAACTGGAGGCTTTTGCCCATGACGAATGGGCGAAGATACCCGTAGATCGCTGCAAGACACTTGTGTCAAGCTATGCTTCACGTTTAAGGCTAGGGTCAGACTGAGGCAGTGCGAACGCGCGTTCTGGCGCACTTAATCATGGCCGCACTAGCAGCAAATGACGGGCAATGACGGCCAATATACGAAGTACGGTCGCACAAAAGTCCGGCTGCGCAACGCAAGTGGCAAACGAACGCATTTTGTCGAGGACGTAAAACCACTAGTACAGTTGTACAGAGTGCGCTGCGTCCGCTAGAGGCGTGTGTGTGTGATTAGGAGATGTCAGACACTGCTAATGTCCGGCCTACATAACGTCCAGATGCAAAAAGTGTTTTATTGATGATCCGTACAAAATCACGAACGCAAATGCGCATAGTATGACCGCTATCGCGTACTCCGTGAAAAAATGCGTCCATTCGTTCGAACGCACTTTTTCACAGACAACGTGAAAATGCGTTCGTCTGACCCTAGCCTTAAAGCTGTTATAACTGTAAAAGGATGTTGTACTAAGTACTAAGATTGAATGTCACTTGGGGGTTGAATAAAACTGATAATGATGTGAGCACAGAAAAGACATTTGTGGTTATTTCATTATAAATGTTATGTTATGTTATGTTATATTTGTCTGACCTACACGTGCCTCTTTGATTTAATTGTAAGCAAGATGACTGAATGATCAAAATCAATGTCAAACTGGCCAAAACACTCAATTTCAGTGGGGGTTGAATAATTTTGAACACAACTGTATATATAGGTCTGCGTGTTGATATATACGTATATGTCTGTGTGTGGTATCAATGCATCCCTACTCTATACACAGCGCTCCGTGTCCCTATAATATATATGATATGGGGTTACTTTTTTTATATTTTTATACTATTCCTAATAAATTAACAGTAATTTTTGATGTATTTTATTCAGTAGAAACTTTTTTTTGCCTATATAACATGTGCTTTGTGAAAATAAAACGGTTTTATGTGTACATTTTAATTTAGTTAGTGGATTCCTGTCCAGTGCGGTGAGAAGCAAACGAAATGCAGTGTAGACACGCTGCGAGGCGGAGCGGAGTGAAGTCAAGCCTGCAAAATGTTTGCTTCGCTTTGCTGTGCGTCGCTACACGCTCAGTGTGTCTCAGCCTTTATTCACGGATCGCTAGCTTACCGAATCAGTTTGTATACTTGTTACTGACCCTGCTTGTTCTGAGGACCCGATCTGTTGCCGACTTTGCCTGCCATTTGACAATTCTCTCTGTGTATTCCCTGCCTGTTCTGTTTGCTTCCTGTTGCTACTGGTGTGCGCCGATTCTCACCATATACAGTAGAGCAGTACAAGTGCCTAAACATTGCTGACCCGGTTTTGTTATAGCTGCTGATGTAACTGAATAGATCGGGGATCTCTTCTGCTTTGCCAAAACCTCCACCACTGCACTCTTCCACAATACCTCAGAGTGGTTTCGGTGTGAAGGCACTTGCTGCCACCAAATGCACAATATTTGGGTGCACTGCCGCTGATGCCTATACCAGATTCATATTTTAATATTGGACCGCAGGGTCCACCGCTGCACTCTTCCACAATACCACAGAGGGGTTACGGTGTGAAGGCACAATATTTGGGTGCACTGCCACTGACGCCTATACCAGATTCATATCATTTTAATATTGGACCGCAGGTTCCACCGCTGCACTCTTCTACAATACCACAGGGGGTTACGGTGTGACGGCACTGTTGCCAACACTTAGGCTAGGGTCAGACTGAGGCAGTGCGAACGCGCGTGCAGGCGCACTTAATCACGGCCGTAGTAGCAGCAAGTGCCAGGCAATGACGGCCAATATACGAAGTACGGTCGCACAAAAGTCCGGCTGCGCAACGCAAGTGGAAAATGAACGCATTTTGTCGAGAACGTAAAACCGCTAGTACGGTTGTACAGAGTGCGCTGCGTCCGCTAGAGGCGTGTGTGCGTGAATTGGAGATGTCAGACACTGCTAATGTCCGGCCAACATAACATCCAGATGCACAAAGTGTTTTATTGATGATCCGTACAAAATCACGGATGCAAATGCGCATAGTATGACCGCTATCGCGTACTCCGTGAAAAAATGCGTCCATTCGTTCGAACGCACTTTTTCACAGACAACGTGAAAATGCGTTCGTCTGACCCTAGCCTAAAGGCCCAATTTTAAAGCACCTATTGTTACTTTCATCCAAAGCCTGCATAAGTTTCACCATAATTTAGCCCAAAAAAAAAAAAATCACTAAACTTGTTCTGCTTGTCCTAAAACGTCTCCTCTTTTCATACAGGCTGCCGCCCCAAGCAGTTGTTTATGAATAGATTAACGGAAAAGCATTTACCGTCATTTTTTTGTTTTTAAATGTTTCTATACATCCTAAAAATCCGCCACTTCACGGGCAGGTTATGGGGACCTCCTAGGCATGATATTTGAAGGAATTTTTCGTTTTTGTTCTTAACCTTTATTTCATGGAAAACTCACTGTTCCTTTAAAAACATTTTTTTAAAACCTATTTTCCTTGTTTCCTGTCCCCTAGGGCACTACCCGGACCCCCATACACCTCTTATGGCAAATATTTTGCATATATGCCCTCTTGGAGGGCACTCTAAAAATCTAACTTTCAAGTCCCCTTGACTTGCATTGAGTTTGGTTCATGTTCGAGTTCGAACTTGAACTTTTGAAATTGTTCGAGTTCGAATGCGAACCGAACACGGGGGTGTTCGGCTCATCACTAATTACAGACAGTGACTCAATCCAGACGACACCTTGAAGATCTGATGAAGTTTATTCCATAAACTGAAAGGATCCACAACAATATACATCGGATAGGTCAAAAAATCATAATGTGATCCTCTCCATGAGGCATCAAGCAGAGCATTACTGTTAAATGAACAAGGGTGGAGCTGTCTAGACAGGAAACTGCCATGAGGAGGCGAGAAGAGAAACCCAGGGGTAGATGAAACCAGGGGCGGATCCAGGGGGGGCAACGGGGCAATTGCCCCCCGCCCCGAGCAGTGCAGTGCAGAACTCAAATCACGATGTGTGCAGTGAATGCAGACATCGCAATTTGCAGAGGCACACACTGCGCAGAAGGATTGCCCGTCCCAGTCATGTGTCAGGGGCGTGTCACGTGGTGATCTTTTTCCCGGTGACCATGTGGCTGAGCCTGTCTCCTTCCATGCCTGCCTGACAGCCACAGGAAAGGGGTAGATGTGAGGCTGCACTGAGCAACAGGATCAGAGGAGAGAGGCTGGAGCCTCCTTGCAGGGACACCAGGTAAGTAATGGGTCCCTGAGAGTTTGATGCTTCCTCCAGAGTGTATAAGAAAGCTAGAGCTGCACAGTAATAAACCTCTCAGATATGAGTCTGTAACTGCTCCTCTAGATTGTAAGCTCCTGGGTGCCCTCTGCTCCTCTAGATTGTAAGCTCCTGTGAGCCGGACCCTCTGCTCCTCTAGATTGTAAACTCCTGTGAGCCGGACCCTCTGCTCCTCTAGATTGTAAGTTCCTGTGAGCTGGGCCCTCTGTAAATTCTCGGGAGTCGGGCTCTCTGCTAAAACACCTAATTTTCTGTCAGTGCCCCTCCCGAAACTAGTCTCTGGATCCGCCCCTGGATGAAACAAGTGCAATGCTTAACCACTTTAATGCTAAGGACGCGCTCAGCGCGTCCTCAGCATTCCCGCTGTGTGCTGAGAGGACGCGCTGAGCGCGTCCTCACATCGGGGTCAGCGTTCGGCCGATCGCTGGCCCCTCCGGTGCGGGCTGACATCCTGGATGTCAGCCCGGCATCCAGACCAGCAGCCGCCATTATTAGGTGTCATCGCGGGGGCGCGATGACACCTAATTCAGGCGCCCCCCCGCATGTGCGGAGGAGGCGCCTGAAAGGGAGGGGGGGGGGGGGGGGGGAGGTCCTTCGGACCTCTCTCCCTCCCGATCGGTGGCTCTGCGGGGCTTAACCAGGCATCATTTGGAAGGGCACAGCCTGCCCTTCCAAATGATGCCTGGCATTAACCCCTGGGGAGCTGGATCGCGAATCGGCGCTGAAAAGCGCCGGTTCGCGATCCTTTCCCGGAGCTGGCCAACATCTTGGATGTCGGCCAAGCTTCCGGGAACTCCCCCAGAGGACTGGCGTCATCGTGCGTAGCACGATGACGCCAGTCCTACAGTTAACCCCTAACTGCCACCAAGTGTGGAGATAGGGAGTTCCAATGAACTCCCTATCTCCCGATCCGTGGCAGTTAGGGGTTAAATTTTGATATGGTTGGATCGGCCAGAGCATGGCCGTTCCAACGATACCAAACATGAAAGTTAAAAATTTTGTAAAAAAAAAAAAAATAAACACTTTTTTTTTATTTTTTTTGGTTTGTTAGTGTAGCAATATTGTTCCCATTTCAATTATAATGTGAACAATGATGCTGCACTAACGATTTTTGTATGCGGTGCGTTTGTTAAAAATAGTGTCATTTTCCCCAAAAAAATGTAACGAGACCCCATCTCTAATTTTTTTTAACAAGCGCACCCCATACAAAATATAACCGCAATTGCTCGCATGTTAAAATGTGGAAAAAAAAAACTTTACACATTGTAAATTATTGAAAATACATATTTTATTGCATTTTTTGTTATAATATACAGACATGACATAACGTATACATATAATAATGACATATTATGAATCTACCGAGTCTGACGGAAAGAACGATATATAATATGTCGGTGTCATATACTAAAATAAGCCTTAAAAACACGTTTAAACATGATGCGCAAAACAGGTAAAAAATGACCTCAGCACAGGGGCGGGAAAAGCCTCAGCAGCGAAAGGGTTAAAGGCATATCACAACGCATGTGAAACATGACACTCTCCGTCGAAATCTATGATTTCTATAATTAAATAACCTTAGTCAAAGTCCAAAAACAAGTAAATGAAGATTCTTTCCAGGAACATCTGCAAAACAAGAGGCAAGGGAAAATAATGCAAACATTAACATAATTCTTGCAGATGTTGATCTTGATGGTCCAGGCTGTGACAAGAACAGTCAGTGAGTCCATCTTCAGAGGGGAAGGCAGCAACATGCACCAATCCTTATCTCCCTTTGAATCAAATTGATGATTTGAGACTTGTCTTCCTCTTTGGGCAGAAGAAGAACTAGTTCCTTTATAGGCCCTTTCTTTCACAGAGGTGTTGAGTGTAACAGTAACAGCTCTAAGTTCTTTATCAGATTCCGGTTCAACCAGTTCAAAAGGTAGAATTTGTAGAACTTGAGAAGAGGTCTTCATTCAAGAGTATTGGTGGGGATAGCCATAATGTGTCCAGAAATGCAGTAGCAGGTACTGCACGAGTGCCTCGATCAGCAGGGTTGAAGTTAGTGCCATTGTTCAGGTGTAGAGAACTTTTGTCACGGTGGTCCCCCTCAGGAGCCAATGGGGGACCTTGTTGCTGTGTTTATTGTTAAGCCCTTTAGGCCGGTATGTGTTTCTCTGCATAATGCAGAACCCTGAACACGGGATACAGAAATAACCAGACCAGACAAGACTGTATACGCACACGAGGAACGCCCTGCTCTGGGATAAGGTCCTTGAATGGCCTTCTAATCTACACAGAGTACAGGGTGGGAAACACACGATGAACAATCAGGGGTTAAACAGACATGACATGAACAACGGTGCTAACTAGAAAGAGATCCTTGATGTGGTCTCTAAAACAATAAGTAGCTGTACTAGATACGCTGACACAGAACACCAGACTATACAACCTGCAGGGGAGGACTTCACTAGAAACAGATTATGCTGCAACCAGCACAAACCACTGGATGCCTTGCGATTAGGTCTAACACCAGAACAAGAAACATAAACAACAGAGGCTGTAGTGTGGTACAAACAAACCAGAACCTGAAGACCACACATACAAAACACAAAATGGGATTAAGCAAGAGAATTGTCAATATACCAGGCCAGGAGTCTTAAACCAGAAATTCCAATATACGGTACCAGGGGGTTAGAAGCAAGAATGGTCAGGATATGTAGCCAGAAGTCAAGAATCCAGGAGATCAAAAATACAATATTTCACAAGCAGAAACACAGCAAAGAGAACCTTATACTGGATCAGGGAACAGGAGCACTATCAGCCATATAAATAGGGCAGTCCAGATCATGTGATCACAGGTCTGATCAGACACCCGAGACTCCAGGGGCGGGGAGTCAAACAGATTAACCCTATACTCCAAAAGGGCTGAGAAGAACTCTCATAACCAGTGGGCATGGCTGGGGGGAACGTAACAGTATCCCCCCATCACATGGGTGACTCCCGGCACCTGCAAAAAAACAAAAAAAAACGGAAACCATGACACAAGACACTAACACCAGTCACAACAGGTCCCCATCAGTATCATAGAGGCATTCATCGGAGTCAGAATCCTCCTTTATCCTCCTCCAGATATTGGGGTGTCTCGAGCACAGCCAAGTGTGCCTCACGAACCACGACCCCAGAAGGCGTTCGTACATAACCCTTGGGCACAGGGCTCGATTTGGGCCACGTCGTGTCGGTCAGACTACCAGAATCCTGGATTTCCTCATAAAGGGAGCGGAATATAGTCTCATCGGGGACAGAACAGAACGTGGCTTCCTCGGACCTAGAACAAAGCGTGACAACTGGACTAGACTTAGACTGAGACTTGGCAGACACGACCATACCGCAGGACATGGCACGTGGAGGCACTACCAGACTGGACATCGGTGGACCCACTGTGGGGCATGGGCACAGTGGTCCTGTGACTCGACACAGCCAGGTAACAGTTGCCTTGCAGCTCGACGTGGAAGGAACAACAGACCTCTCGTAAGTTGAACCAGACAACACTGGCATCTCGCCAGTAGAACTCATGACTTGCATCCCGCCAGGAACAGACATGACCACTGGCACCGCACCAGATTTGGGCATGACAGCTGGCACTGCGCCAGGAACGGATATTGCTGACACACAGCTTGACTCTGATACTGTGCTAGGATCGGGCATCGCTGGCACTGCTGACACACAGCTTGACTCGGGTACCGTGCCAGGATCGGGCATCATCGGCACTGCTGACACACAGCTTGGCTTGGTTACCGCTGACACACAACTTGACTCAGGTACTGTGCCAAGATCGGGCATCACTGGCACTGCTGACACAGCTTGACTTGGGTACTGTGCCAGGATCGGGCATCACTGGTACTGCTGACACAGCTTGACTTGGGTACTGTGCCAGGATCGGGCATCACTGGTACTGCTGACACACAGCTTGGCTTGGTTACCGCTGACACAGAGCTTGACTCAGGTATCTCGCCAGGATTGTGTATCTCTGGCACCACTGACACACAGCTTGACGGGGTTACCACTGACACAGTCAGCATCGGGCATCATGGGTGGCACATTTCCAGCATATGGCATCATGGGTGGCACATTGCCAAAACTAGACGTCAGTGGTATATCACCAGGACTAGACTGTGCAGCCTCACTGTGGGGCGAAGGCACAGTGAACCTTTTACTAGACCTAACCATTGCGGACTCGCCGCCAAACTCCAAGATTGCTGTGGGTGATACGGATATGTGAACTGTACCACAGGCAATACAGACTGTAACAATACGACGCCCTGGACCACCATTAGGGTGTCTGGCCGTTTGGAGAGGCCACATACGGGAAGCCCCTATGGAAGAAATATCCATGGCTTCGTCTTCTGACCCCATGGCAGAGTAGGAGTCATACTCCATGTACTCCTCGGGATCAGAAGGGGAAAACTCTGCTGGGTCTGAGATGTCAATTGCCCCTTCCAGACCTCGTTACCCCTGGCATACAGGCACAGCAGGCACCTTGCCAGCCTCGGCGCGCACTGGCTTAAGGGGGCACCAGGAAATGAAATGTGACGAACTGGCACAATAAAACAGAGCTTGCCAGTTTGCCTTCTATTCATTTCCTCAGGGGAAAGTGGACCACGAACCCTGCTTTCTAGAACATGCTCACCAGCAGTGAGAGAAAACACTGTGTCCATTAACCCCTTCCACTGAGACAGAAAATCACCAAACAGGTGCAGGATAGACTCAAACCAAGAATACATACCAGCAGGCTCAGGGGGATCCAGTATAATGTCACGGTGGCCCCCCCTCAGGAGCCAAAAGGGGGGACCTTGTTGCTGTGTTTATTGTTAAGCCCTTTAAGCCTGTATGTGTTTCTCTGCATAATGCAGAACCCTGAACACGGGATACAGAAATAACCAGACAAGACTATACACACACACGAGGAACGCCCTGCTCTGGGATAAGGTCCTTGAATGGCCTTCTAATCTACACAGAGTACAGGGTGGGAAACATACAAAATGAAATGACACACGATGAACAATCGGGGTTAAACAGACATGATATGAACAACGGTGCTAACTAGAAAGAGATCCTTGATGTGGTCTCTAAAACAATAAGTAGCTGTACTAGATACGCTGACACAGAACACCAGACTATACAGGAATATAGTCTACAACCTGCAGGGGAGGACTTCACTAGAAACAGATTATGCTGCAACCAGCACAAACCACTGGATGCCTTGCGATTAGGTCTAACACCAGAACAAGAAACATAAACAACAGAGGCTGTAGTGTGGTACAAACAAACCAGAACCTGAAGACCACACATACAAAACACAAAATGGGATTAAGCAAGAGAATTGTCAATATACCAGGCCAGGAGTCTTAAACCAGAAATTCCAATATACGGTACCAGGGGGTTAGAAGCAAGAATGGTCAGGATATGTAGCCAGAAGTCAAGAATCCAGGAGATCAAAAATACAATATTTCACAAGCAGAAACACAGCAAAGAGAACCTTATACTGGATCAGGGAACAGGAGCACTATCAGCAATATAAATAGGGCAGTCCAGATCATGTGATCACAGGTCTGATCAGACACCCGAGACTCCAGGGGCGGGGAGCCAAACAGATTAACAATGCTAAAATGTATTTGGTCCTGCCAATAAAGCTTATTTTGAACCCTATACTCCAAAAGGGCCGAGAAGAACTCTCATAACCAGTGGGCATGGCTGGGGGGAACGTAACAACTTTCTTAAACGTTCCACTCTGTTGCCGACATACACGTGGAAGGGTCTTGTCTGATTGTGTATATATTGCTTTGTGAAGGGCGGGTTTGGGTCGAAATCCCTATAACCAGGTTCCCTAATGCCAAAATCCCGTGGCCAACTTCCCTACACAGACAACTCCCTGACGGCCAACTTCCCTACACGGCCAACTTCCCTACACAGACAACTCCCTTACGGGCAACTTCCAGACATCCAAAATCCCAGCGGCTAACACTAACCCTACTTGCTAACCCCCTAAACCTAGCCCTAACCCTAACCCCCTAAACCTAGCCCTAACCCCCCTAAATCTAGCCCTAACCCCCTAAACCTAGGTCATAACCCTAACCCCCTAAACCTAGCCCTAACCCCCTAAACCTAGCCGTAACCCCCCTAAACATAGCCCTAACCCCCCAAACCTAGCCCTAACCCTAACCCCCCTAAATCTAGCCAAAACCCCCTAAACCTAGCCATAACCCTAACCCCCCTAAACCTAGCCCTAAACCCCTTAAACCTAGGGTTATGGTGTTAGTTTTAGGGTTAGCCGCTGGGATTATGGATATCTGGAAGTTGGCCGTGTAGGGAAGTTGGCATGTCCGGCACTTGTTCTGTCTGGAAGTTGGCCGTCTGGATGTTGGCATTAGGGAACCTGGCTGTAGGGATTTTGTCCGGCACCCGTGAAGGGCTTATCACAGGCTGATACTTGAAACGTGAACGTGTCTTGCTTAACGTTCCAAAGCAATCCAAGACTGCGCTGTGTAATGGAAAGGTCAGATCCTAGTCGGAATTTCTTCACACTGATAGCATAGTTAGAGGGAAAGACTCTCATGGACTTGTCGCTGTTCGGAATGCTTTTGTGAAGTTTGAGGTTTGCAGTGGCAAGCATGTTCTAGTGAGACGGTCAATAGCTTCTGCTTCTGTAGGCAGAGATTTGAGTCCGTCGTCCACATAGAAGTTCCTTTCAACGGACTGTCGTGCATCAGACCAAAATTCTTCACTTACCTTCTTGAGCTGTATTTCTCAGTCCATAAATTGCTACTGCAGGGGAATGACTGTTACCGAAAACATTTAACCTGAGGAAGTTTCTTTTGTCTTCACGGACAATGAAACGGTGGAACATTTGCTGAATGTCGGCCATAATAGCCATTGGTTCTTGTCTGAAACGAGGTAAAACTCCTATGAGATTGTTGTTCAGATTAGGCCATGTGAGACTACTGTCATTGAGGGAGGCACCTTCGTCAAAGACCACCCTAATCTGATCAGGCTTGCGAGGATGATAGACACCAAGGCATGGAAGATACCAGCATTCTTCTCCTTCCTTAAAGGGATACTCTAGGCAACATGACCACCTAAGCTTTTTTAGGTGGTCATGATGCCCTGAGTAATGTATGCCCTTGTCTGTCCCCCCTCCCTCTGCTCAATCGATCGGCTGAAACAGCTGAAAACAGCTGAGAGACGCGGAGGACTTTACTCCGCCCTCCCAGCTGTCAGTCAGCAGAGTGGGATTCATATTTCCCGCTTCTGCCGACTATTGCCGAGTAGAAGACGTCATCGCGCTTTCAGCGCGATGACGTCTCCAACTCGCCGCAGTAGCTGGCGGCAGCGGCTGAGGATTAGTGTTGCGCGCATCCTCTTGCGCGCAACACTAATCAAAGAAGATGGAGCCGGGAGGAAGACTGCTGATTGGCTGGCTTACGTGAGTGGCGCGCAAGTGCACTTCTCACGTAAACCATTAGCCAAGTGAAAGAGTTAGAAGGACGGGAGCGGAAGAGGAGGGAGGTGAGTATAAAAAAAAAAAAGACGCCGTTGGAAACAAGTGGATTTTAGGGTAAGTATTACAGTAAAAATAATAAAAAAATCCCTACCTAGTTATTGAGCGAATAGGTATATTTTAATGTAAAAAAACGGGGGGGAATTTTTGCTTAGAGTGTTCCTTTAAGCAGAGGTGCAGGCTCAGCATGATCTTTCTCAAACTCTTTCTGCATAAAGTCCACAAAGGGTCTTTTCATCTCAAGTTTCTAATTCAAACTGCATTGTAAAGAAACAAATCGTGTTTCTGTATGTTCTCTATTGTTTGGTAGTCTCTTTCTTGCAGTAGGGAACGGTAGAGATGGGTCATTCTTTGTGTCTGCAATTCTTTTGATGAACTTGCAGAAGTAGGAAAAAGGAGGAAAGGCAACTTGATGTTTTTCCTTGTACTTAGATCCAAGCGCTGCCCAATTTTCTTGAAGGCCATATGGTAGCCGGAGAACAATAGGGTTGATGCCACGGGGGGTGTCAAAGTAACTGAGACCAGGTAAGTGGATGTCAGCTAAATATAAGTAAAACATTGCTGAGTTCTTAAAACTTTAAATTCTCTCTTGCAGAAATCCTTGGGAAGCTTTGCAATCTTTTGAATAAGGCATCTTCAATGGCTTCTGGGCTGCCAAAGGTACGTTCGGGTCTTTCCCAAGCAGCATTAAGGCCTACAGCAGGGTTGTCAACATGAATCGCTTTGAGCCTCTTGATGCTTTCAGTGTCTAGGTCACTCATTGTGGCTTTAAAGGTGGATTTCCATCCTCTGTAATTTTCAGGCTTGTCATCAAACTTGGTGAGGCCTGTCTTTGTGAGCTCTCTGCGGAGCATGTATTTAGCAAAGTGTGCCATGTCTGTGTTTTCAGACTTTGGGTGCATGACTGCAGGTGGCTTTGGAGCATATGTTGGTGCTAAGGCATTCAACACTGGAACTGGTTTAAAGTTCATTGGCATGTTGGTTTGTAGATGTGGAGCAGTGTGCTTGCTAGTAAGTACTTGGCTAGTGTCAAGGTAAGGTGGATAGTTTATTATGTGCATGCTATGGTCCACTGCTTGCTGAGATTCTGCAGTCTGGTGTACTGGAAGATATGAAGGCAAATTGTCTTGGAGTACAGTAGGTGCAGAGAAGAGACCTTGGTTGAGTGCTTTGGCCACTGTGACCGGGAGCTTACATTCTGGAGAGGAATGTGAAGAATCTGAGGCTTAAGACACAGATTCTGAGTGTCTGCTGCTACTGTTGTCTCTTTCACTTTCACTATCAGCTTTTTCTAAGACCCTTAACCTTACAATGGCTGTGGCATGTTCACATTATCTTTCCAAAAGTTCCATTTCCGCTTTGTGGCGTGCAGCTTCAGCTTCCTTGCATGCGGCTTCAGCTTCTATGCGTGCGGCTTCAGCTTCCATTTCTGCATTCTGACGTGCGGCTTCAGCTTTTTGGCGTGCGACTCCAGCTTCTATGCATGCGGCTTCAGCTTCCATTTCTGCTTTCTTTTGGGCGAAGGCTGCCTGAATTTTAGAAGCTTCAGCATCAGAACGTGCCTGTTACGACTGGGGGGGACCTGACTAGACATGGAGCAGGAGGGTGTGAGCTATTTTGCAATGACTAGACAAGATACCGACGTTCAAGATACCGATCTCCAGGTGCTGCTTAATTTGTTCATTAACCCTTCGCAGGTTCTCCAGCAGACTTATAATTACTGCTAGCTCACTTTGTACTGGCTACCTCATTATGTTACGACTGGGGGGACCTGACTAGATATGGAGCAGGTGGGTGTGAGCAGTCACTAGACAAGATACAGACGGGAAGCGTGAAAAAGAGTAAATAAAAGAATTTATTTACAACAAGACTAAGTAACAAAGAGGAACCAATATAAACAGATAGCAGATATCTAGAACACAATACACATGAAACTAGATGTTCTGCACGTTGGTTTGTCAAGAAATTGAAAAATTAGATGACCGCTCTGTGAATGCGTCTGCTCCACACAATATTACTAAGAATGAATTTCAAGCCCTTAAAAACCTTTGAGATGACAAGGAGATAGTCATTAAAAAGGCAGATAAGGGGGGAAATATTGTGGTTCTGAGTATAGAACAATACAAAAAAATGCTACTGACTATCTTAGAAGATTCAACTACTTATAGTGTCTTGACGTGTAACCCGACTATGCGCTTTTCAGCCGAACTTAATACGATACTTACAGATGCATGTGGCTCCGGTGTAATCACTGAAAAAGAATATGATTTCATGAAACCGACCTCCCCAACGCTTGCTACTTTCTATGCACTCCCTAAAATTCATAAAAAAACTCAACCACCACCGGGACGGCCTATAGTATCTGGGTGCATGAACCTCACCCAAAATTCAAGTATCTATATTGATAAAATTTTACAAAAACTTGTGTGTCAACTTCCCTCATATATCAGAGATTCTAAACAAATGTTAAATTTCTTGTCTAATTGTACTATCTCCAATGATACTTTACTCTGTAGTCTGGACGTGGAGTCCCTCTATAGTTGTATCCCCCATGAGCTGGGTCTGAAACATGTCAAACATTATTTAGACACAAGAGGTGAAGCACATAGTAAACATACTGAATTTGTTTTGCAACTTCTTCAATTTGTACTGACACATAATTTTTTTACTTTTGACCATACCTTCTATAGACAGGTGACCGGGATGGCCATGGGGACAGCCATGGCACCATCCTATGCAAATTTGCATTTGGGATGGTGGGAACAATTTGTTGTTAATGGTCCTGACCTGATTGATTTTCAGCCATCTATAATAGAATGGAAACGCTATATAGATGACGTCTTTTTATTATGGAGGGGTAGCCGAGATACTTTTGTCAACTTTGTTGAGAGACTTAACAACAACCAGTTAAACCTTAAATTCACCTATGAAATCCAAGAACATACACTTAACTTCCTTGACTTTTCCGTTTCAAAACTACCAGATGGATGTGTAGCCACTACATTGTTTAGAAAAGAGTCGGCTACTAATAGCCTTTTAGATTGGAGAAGCTTCCATCCTCTCCCCCTGAAACGTGGGATACCGAGGGGACAATATATTCGATTACGTAGAACATGTTCTTCCCTTGAGGAGTTTAAATTAAAAGCTGCTGACCTAAGAGAAATGTTTAAGCAAAAAGGTTATCCCAACCGATGCTTGAAAAAAGCATATCAAAATGCACTGATGATTGATCGGAACCTTGCACTTCAAGATAAAAGCACTAATGTTGAGAAATGTATCAGAATGATTGGTAATTTTGATACTGGATGGCAAGAAATTTATCAGATCTGCGAACGTTTCTGGCCATTACTCACCCAAGATCCTCATCTCTGTAAAGTACTACCCAAACATGCCTCTATAACTACACGACATTGCCCTGATATTGGCGATCATGTTACACATAGCCACTTTTCTACCTTAAAACCTCCAAACTATAATTGGTTGCCTAAACAAATTCTTGGCACCTACAAATGTGGCAAATGTAAGGGTTGCAAGTATATACTTAAAGAATCAAAAGAATTCTCAAATGTAGCTAACACTGTAACTTATACAGTAAAAGAGTTTGCTAACTGTAATACATCAGGAGTGGTTTATATGCTTGTATGTAGCTGCGGAAGCAGATACATTGGCAAGACAATACGCCCTTTAAAAGTGCGAATTCTGGAATACGTACGTTCTGTTAGGTACCTACGAGACACCCCGATCACTAGACACCTTCGCCACCTACATCAAAATAGTGCTGAAGGTTTAAGGTTTATGGCAATTGAGCGTGTTCGTATGGGACAACGAGGGGGCGATTTGGATAGGAAATTACGTCAAAGAGAGGACTATTGGATATATCAATTGGGAACGAGATATCCGGGAGGTCTGAATGAGGGCTTCACCTTCTCTCCCTTTATATGATTTTCGCTGTACTATATTATTGATGTTTTTCTTAATACACACTTATTATTATATTTCATTTTTCGTTTTTTTGTACATTGTGTGTTGGTCCCTTTTGAGATTATTATCTAAAACCCTAAATGCAGCCAACCATCCAGTAATTTGGCATCCCTTACTCTATTCTATCTTGGGTTTTCCCCTTCAATATAATAACTATCTCATCGTAAGAAGGAGTTATAGGGATTCCCTCTTTAGGTGCTTGTGTATTTTTTCCAATATTTGAATAATTATGATAAAGATAGTTTCATTTGCTATGCCTCTTTATGAAATTTAGATGGTATCCTTAAAAGAAGAGATGAATAACTCCTTATGTTTCCCTTTGAGTGCGCCATCCTTTATATATGTCTATGGTGATGGTTAATGTTCTCCCGAAATGACTGAGGGCTTGTTGTTTGTAATAAGGTTCTTTGTTTAATTGAACACCTTATTTTTGAACAATTGGGGTAAGAATTCGCCCTATTTTTACTATTAACCTCTATCCTTACTTTAAATCAAAGGAATTTGGAGTGTTAAACAATCGAGCCTCCTATATACTAAGAGTTTGTGAGACCATCAAAGAGTGACCGGAAACTCTGGTGACCGGAAATGATGTTGATTTGTTATGCCGGAAGTTCTACAATGAAAACATCCGGTTATCGCCCTTCTAGATGCCCTATGAGAACAGGCACTGGTGCGAATTAATTGGCAACAATGGGGGGATACTGTACCCTTTGAGTTTGGGGAATGAATAGTCTGAATCTGGTGTTTGATCCTTGGATGGCTTGCCCCTTTTTTGATACTTTGGTCATTTTTCTGGTTGACCGGAAGTAGCCGTATAGCCGGAAGTGACGGCTTTAACGTCATGCCGGAAATCCGGCAATGTATGCGCCCATTAAATGCACCTGTGAGCTCTTCTCTGGTGAGACTATTTAAATGGGGACCACACACTCAGTAGGATCACTCCTGATGAAGTCGTTCTGAGTGACCACGAAACGCGTTGGGTGTTTCTTTACCTTTTAAACTGCTTTGACCATATGTCTTGGCTTCTGGCAATTAAGTGATGGGACTTGTATCTGGTCATACATATTTGGTTTGGCTTTGGTTTTGATGGGCCAATTGGTGCCCTATGACTCCTCTTTGAATTTGCCTAATAATCTCCTATTGAATGAGTGTGCTTGCTCAACCAAAAGGCTATTGCACTAAATTTTTGTGACTATATGGTCTCTCTTTGTGTTATAGAATAACCTTGGGGCGAATTTGCTTAAAATAGACTAATTAAAGAACCTCTTTAACTTCATATGGTGTCAATCTAATTAATGTGTGTACTGAATTTAAACCTTGAAATGGACACCTGTGAAATTTATTGAGGTAGTTATATACTGAGTCTCTATACCATAATGTGGACCTTTAAATGATTAAACAAAAGAGTTTTCTCTAAAATGATTTAAATATCCATCCGTTGTCAGAAAATTAGAATTTTCATTTCACTGGTTTTAAACGAATTGTTTGTTTATTGCGTGTTTAATTTTGAATAAAATTTACTCATAACTTGAAGCATAGAAACAGACCTGAACTAAATACACAATGAATACTAGACTAGATAAACATGAACAGAACTAGACATGGGAAAACACAAGAATATACCTGACAAATGATACAAGAGCAAAGAAAACAAAAAGCAGGATCAAGATCAGAATGAGGCTAAAACTCAAAGAGGAGAACAGACTTGACTAGACCTAGACTAGACTTGACTAGACTAGTCAGCGACCTCAGCACGGCTCTGCGGCGACTTGGACATGGCAGCATGACGCGACTGGGCAGCACCCATAGCACGACTTGACGGGGCAGCGCCCATAGCACGACTCGATGGGGCAGCGCCCCTGGCAAGGCTCGGTGGAGCAGCGCCCCTGGCAAGGCTCAGTGGGGAATGGATCTGGGTACAGCACGGCTCTTTAGTGACCTGGGTACAGCACGGCTCTTGAGCGACCTGGGTACAGCACAGCTCTTGAGCGACCTGGGTACAGCACGGCTCTTGAGCGATCTGGGTACAGTACGGCTCGTGAGTGACCTTGGCACCATCCTTTTGCTGGGAAGTGACTGGCTTGGCTCTACGGCGGCGGCAACGGCCTCGTGGCTGTGTCTCTGAGGTGGCGCACTTGGGGTATTCCTGCCCCTAATGGACAGCGCACTCGGAATATTCTTCACTCTGCAGGGCAGCATACTGGGAAGCTCTTGATCTCACCCTGTAGGGCAGTACACTTCACTTTCCCCCTGTAGGGCAGCGGACTCGGCTTGAAGCTGGTAAACAGCACATTTGATCTCACCCTGTTGGGTAGTACACGGGGAGTCTTTCTCCTGCTTGGCAGCACTCGTGGATTTATTCTCCTTCTGGGTAGCATTCGTGATCTCACCCTGTAGGGCAGTGGACTTGGCTTGAAGCTGCTGAGCAGCAAACCAGAATTGTTCTTGCTGCAGGGCAGCACTCTTGATCCCACCCTGTAGGGCAGTACACTTGACTTCACCCTGTAGGGCAGCCGACTCGGCTTGAAGCTGGTAAACAGCACACTCGATCTCACCCTGTTGGGTAGTACACGTGGAGTCTTTCTCCTGTTGGGCAGTATTTGTGGATTCTTTCTCCTGCTGGGCAGCATTCTTGATCTCACCCTGTTGGGTAGTACAGGTGGAGTCCTTCTCCTACTGGGCAGCACTCGTGAATTTATTCTCCTGCTGGGCAGCATTCGTGATCTCACCCTGTAGGGCAGCGGACTTGGCTTGAAGCTGCTGAGCAGCAAACCGGAATTGTTCTTGCTGCAGGGCAGCACTCTTGATCTCACCCTGTAGGGCAGTACACTTGACTTCACCCTGTAGGGCAGTACACTTGACTTCACCCTGTAGGGCAGCACTCTTGATCTGACCCGTAGGGCAGCGGACTTGGCTAGAAGCTGGTATACAGCACACTCGATCTCACCCTGTTGGGTAGTACACGTGGAGTCTTTCTCCTGCTGGGCAGCACTCATGTTCTCACCCTGTAGGGCAGTGGACCTGATCTCACCCAGTAGTGCCGCGGACTTGACTGGGCAAGACTTGACCACGGAGACCTGACACGGCTGGATCCTGGAAGCTTGAGAAGGCCGAAACATGGGGACCTGGGAAGGCTCGAACCTGAAGGCTTGGGAAGGCCGGAACATGGGGACCTTCCGTGGACACACTGTGCATTCTTCGATTTTGTGCAGGGGAGAACTTCAATAAAAGCACAGATTATTGCATCTCCTCCAGACTCTTTCCTCTGGGGTCAGTGGTCCTCTTGGACCTGTCTCAGGAACATGAACAGGAACAGTAGGGAAGACGTCCCTAGACTTGTGCATCAGAAGTGCACCCAGGATCTCCAGGTGCTGCTTAATTTGTTCATTAACCCTTCGCAGGTTCTCCAGCAGACTTAGAATTACTGCTAGCTCACTTTGTACTGACTACCTCATTATGTTACGACTGGGGGGACCTGACTAGACATGGAGCAGGTGGGTGTGAGCTATTTTGCAGTCACTAGACAAGATACAGACGGGAAGAGTGAAAAAGAGTAAATAAAATAATTTATTTACAACAAGACTAAGTAACAAAGAGGAACCAATATAAACAGACAGCAGATATCTAGAACACAATACACATGAAACTAGAGACCAGGGAACTTTAGCAAAACAAAAGCTTAAAGCATAGAAACAGACCTGAACTAAATACACAATGAATACTAGACTAGATAAACATGAACAGAACTAGACATGGGAAAACACAAGACTATACCTGACAAATGATACAAGAGCAAATAAAACAAAAAGCAGGATCAAGATCAGAATGAGGCTAAAACTCAAAGAGGAGAACAGACTTGACTAGACTTAGAACATGAATAAACTAGAGGCTTGAATCAGAAACAGTACCTAACAAAACTGAGCTCCAGAACAAAATGAGGCAGCATCCTACTTTGGGCGCTGCCTGGTTTTAAGCACAATTAAGTCCTTATTTACCGACAACGGCTCCTGGAGATCCATGTGAGCGGAGGTGGACAGGAATCCTGAGCCATGCAGTTCAAGGAGAGGAGGAAAGGAGCAGAAAGAAGGGATGTTTGGCCACCTTTATGGGCTAACAATGCGTAAAGATTGAGCTAAGACTATCTCCTGACCATGTAAGTGCAATTATGTCTTTTTATTTATTCTTCAATTATATGTCAGAACGCACTATCTCTCCCGTCACTGTCTCTCTTATATTTTCGAGGTGGAGGAGAGGGAGAGACATCGGAAGCAGAAGGATCTATCGTGCTAAGATTGGTATCCATCATTGACTTCAGTCTGTATCTACAGATGCGCAGATGCTCTGGATTATAGGACATCCATAGGCAACATTGAGCCCGAAGGTTCTTTTCACCATAGAAAAGTATATTTCTATATAACCTTAAGGACCTCTGTATGATTTCTGCGGGAATAACATTTCGCACTGATTCCATCACAATAGAGCTGAAGTTCATATGCAATGCTAAGCAATGTTTGATTTCCATTAAATTTGCATTTTAATCAGTAACCTATCATACTTATATACCATCTGTTTAAATAGATACCAGCATATGTAATATATCACCGGCCTTGATTTGTTTTAATGGAGCAGCGTCCATTAGAGTTATATTGTTTATCCAAATATCTCCATTCTACAATTGAGCAAAGCATTGTTCCTTAACTCTATAGGCAGCATCACGCCAGGCTTCTGGATTCCTAGGAAAGGCGCCACTATAGAGTATCCACCCAAATCCTAGAAATGGGAACTCGTTACTGTATTTTTCGGAGAAAATACGTGATTTCATCAACAAAAATACCCACATTTTTCGGTCGTGCAGCACTATTGCTCACATTATAATTGTAAAGTGAACAATAGTGCTGCATTAATAAATTTAGAAAAAATATATTGTCACGGAACGGACATGAGAGCTCTTTTCAACAAGCCACAGGACTAAAGACTGAACCCTTTTTAAAGACCATTTTTCCTGTTTTCGTTTTGGTTTTGCGTGTGAGCCTATGGACCTTTTATTTTATTGCTAGATGTGGTTTTATTGGTGTAATGTAATAAAAATGTACCCTGTATAATGTGACTGTAAAAGTATGAAAGAAACCGTTTGTATGTGTTTTTCCCTGTCGCCATTTTGCTCATCCCAGCATGGTTTCACAGAACAAAGGATCTCATGCCCCAAAATGGAGGATGCAGCGGGCCAGAGGATTGGAGGCTGTTCCAAGACCTCATCTGCCTAATCCCTGGACAATGGGAAGGCTGAAAGGGACCTGATAGGGAACAGGAGGCTGGGAAAGGAGCCAATCAGTGCTGGTTGTGTGGGTGGGGGAGTTGGTAATCTGTTTGTGTGAAGTTGTATAAATGATCCTGTTGAAACCCATAAAATTCAATTCACTGTTTTAAAGCATACAGCCACGTCTGGTGTCTTCATTTCAGAGCTACAATCACTATTGCAGGAGACACTCAGCGGTCTCCTGCATCACCACTCAACCCAGGAACGGGATCCCCAAGGCAACACCGCACCATCTCTCCAGACGCCGGACCAACGCCATTTCATCCTCCAGGCCGCTCGAGACGCTGAGTGCCGTGCCACTCGGTAGTCGGGCCGGACGCCATCAAAGGGGGGGGTCAGATAGAGCAGGACCGCAGGCGGACTTCCATCCCGTCACACTGGTGGCAGCGGTGGGATAGCTCTTTGAACCCCCAGAAAAAGCACTCAGCATGGCAGGGTACGCCAAATGCAAAAAAGACACCCTGCGGGGCATCCTGGAGAGCCGAGGAGGCACCCCGGGCTCAAAAAGTAAAGCCGCCCTGATCGAGGAACTGCAGGAAATGGACCAGGGAGCCGTGGGCACGCCAACCTTACCACCCACCCAGGCATTGGTCCCAGAAGATCCCTTCCAAAGGAAAGTGCGGCAGCGGGTAGCCCTCTTCGGAGCCGCCCCGTCAGAAGCCGCTATACACAACGCCATCCAGGAGATCCGGCAGGAAGAGGAGCAAGAGAAGGACCGTCAGCACGAGCTGCGGATGGCGGTGCTCCGAGCAAAAAGGACTGAATACCCTGCCCCTGAACCCTACCCCGTAGAACCCTGGTTCAAGGTTGACAGCTCGACTGGAGCTTCATCCAGGGAATCTACACCCCCCCAGCGATACTTCTTTTTGGACTTACAGCTCGCCTGGAGTTTTAATTGAGGAAACCGCACATCTCAGCGACCCTTGGATGGAGGCTTACAGCCCACCTGGAGCTGCACCCGAGGACGCCACACCCCCCATCGAGTGGTGGTGCCACTGTTCCAGCACCCTCGCAGACACGAGGGCAGAATTCCCGAGAAGGCTACAGGAGGGCCTGGATCGGTATCATGGATCTACAGTTGAGCCCTCTGGGCCCGAGTGGCGGGACGAGATCCGCCAAGAACTCTGGTACGAGGCACTGTACCATGAAAGGGACTACCATGGTGTCAATGTTCCCTCCGACGCTGCCATCTACCAAGTGCAGTACAATGCCAGAGCAGCATTCCTGAAAGGCCGACCCCCAGAGGAGTGGGAGGCAGAGCTCCAATACCTGGTTCAGCAGGAGATCGCACTGGACGCTGCTTACCGGGCATCCCAGTGGTTAATAGGCCCCCTGCTACCCCGCACCATCGACGGCGCCTCCACCGCAGGCCTCCACTACGGCGGCACAGGGCTGCTATACGAAAGGATGGCCAACGACCCCGGGTTTGGAGAAGAGTCGGAGTGGCGGTTGGAGGAGATACTGGAACGCCGGGAAGAGGAACTCTCATACGAGAGCAAGGACTTCGAGATAGAGGAACTGGAGTTCCTGGTAGAGCGCGAATGGGAGCTTGAGAAGGCCTACAGAAGGTTGTTGGACGACGCTCCGCAGTCAGGCCTAAGCCCCATGACCTGGGACTGTCTGGCTGAAGAAGCAGACAGTCCAAGTGACACGGAAGTATTGGAGCCCGAGATGCTCCCATGGGTCCCCGTCGGGACCACAGTAGATGAGCCGGCCAGGTCGGAAGAAGCACGGCAGGTGCCAAGCGACCAGAATGGGCCGCGTAAAGGGTCCGAGTGGCCCAGAGAGGAAGTTATCCTCCCGCCCCCGCAAGAAGACACTGTGCCAGTGTCCGCTTACCCAGCAGAAGAGCTGGCAACGGGGCCGAGTGCCGCTGACCTCTGTCCATCCTCCACCATCTGCCCCGAGGAGCAGAAGGGGGATACCCTCGAGCTGCTTATCCCGCAGCCGCTTACCCCATCCAACCCCCTGGACTTTGTTCCTGTACCCACCTCCCCAGCAGAAGAGCTGGCAACGGGGCAGAGTGCTGCTGGCCTCTGCCCACCCTCCATTGTCTGCCCTGAGGAGCAGAAGGAGGATTTCCCCGAGCTGCTTACCCCGCAGCCATTGACCCCATCCAACCGCCTGGACGTCGTTCCTGCGCCCGCTTACCCAGCAGAAGAGCTGGCAACCGGACAGAGTGCCGCCGGCCTCTGCCCAACCTTCACCGCCTGCCTCGGGGAACAGAAAGAGGATACACCCGGGCTGCTTATTCCGCAGCCACTGACCCCACCGGAGATGGAGGACGCCATTCTCCTGCCCGTGGACCCTTCCTCGGCCTTGAACCCCCCAGCCGACGTGCTGGCAATGGGGCAGAGCCTGTTTCAACTCTGCCCATCTCCACACCCCTTTGGCCCAGAGGCCCCATGCAGCCACTGTTTTTTCCAATGGCTGACCAGGGCACTCAGGGCGCGTGCATTTAGCACCCGTTTTTCCCGGGTGCGCGATACCTCCGGAGGTGATACAGGCGGTACCCCTCCCCGACCACAGGACCCTTATTCCGGAGGGGGTACCCCCAAAGACTTGTACCCCAACACGCCAGGCACTGCCGCAAGGACAAATGGAGAAGCCTGGTGGCTCACCTCCTTCCCACAGACTATGGGCCACAAAGACTGCTCCGACTTCCCCGAGTCGACCCGCGTGGGTCCAACCGTGTCCGTCGGACTCTAGAAGGGGGGAGAAATGTCACGGAACGGACATGAGAGCTCTTTTCAGCGAGCCACAGGACTAAAGACTGAACCCTTTTTAAAGACCATTTTTCCTGTTTTCGTTTTGGTTTTGCGTGTGAGCCTATGGACCTCTTATTTTATTGCTAGATGTGGTTTTATTGGTGTAATGTAATAAAAATGTACCCTGTATGATGTGACTGTAAAAGTATGAAAGAAACCGTTTGTATGTGTTTTTCCCTGTCGCCATTTTGCTCATCCCAGCATGGTTTCACAGAACAAAGGATCTCATGCCCCAAGATGGAGGATGCAGCGGGCCAGAGGATTGGAGGCTTTTCCAAGACCTCATCTGCCTAATCCCTGGACAATGGGAAGGTTGAAAGGGACCTGATAGGGAACAGGAGGCTGGGAAAGGAGCCAATCAGTGTTGGTTGTGTGGGTGGGGGAGTTGGTAATCTGTTTGTGTGAAGTTGTATAAATGACCCTGTTGAAACCCATAAAATTCAATTCACTGTTTTAAAGCATACAGCCACGTCTGGTGTCTTCATTTCAGAGCTACAATCACTATTGCAGGAGACACTCAGAGGTCTCCTGCATCACCACTCAACCCAGGAACGGGATCCCCAAGGCAACACTGCACCATCTCTCCAGACGCCGGACCAACGCCATTTCATCCTCCAGGCCGCTCGAGACGCCGAGTGCCGTGCCACTCGGTAGTTGGGCCGGTCGCCATCAAAGGGGGGGTCAGATAGAGCAGGACCGCAGGCGGACTTCCATCCCGTCACATATATATATATTTTTTTAAATTATTTTTTTTGTGTTTACACGTAACCTGGTCATGTTTGATATCATTGGAAAGGCCATCCTCTAGCTGAGGGGCAACAACCTGTGGTTGCTGGAGGGGCCGTGGCCATAGGTGTAACCTCTGTTGTAAGCTCTGGAGAGGACCAGTCGAGGGTGGTATTGCGGATCCCTGGTGGAAGCAGAGAGGCGGGCCGATGTTTTGGAGCACCTGGCGACCCGACCCCGTAGAGCGCCAGCCCTGGAGGAAAAATGGTCAGAGTGTAAGACACGTTTTATCGAGGTTTGGACCTTCTGCAGGTTAGCATAGATGTTAACCTCATAGCGACCGGTCGGTTTTACGAAAATCTGTCTTTAGTGCCCACTGCTGTTTTACGTTTCTGCTCTGTTTGTGTTTAGGTCAAATTTTCCTCTTATTCATTTATGCAACCCACACATATATACCATTTTTCCCGCCATTAAATGGACATTTTAAAGATACCATTATTTCCATCATATCGTATAATGTACTATAATTTTTTTTTTTTTAAATATAATGGAAAAAACACACTTTTTCAAAATTTAATCCCCAAAATCTACAACCTTTTTAAACGGGCCCTTCCCTTTATGTGCAGAGGAGGACTGGCCCTCCAAGGGCGTTTACGGCTTGATGATTTCTTTGTAGGAGTCCCCTGAGTGATCCTGCGACTTAGCCCTGGATAGGGCCAGGGGTTCTGGGGCGGCAATGGTGGTGGAACCACAGCTAGTGCCTACGGCAGGGTTTCCGAGATAAAAGCCATTCCTTGGATTCCTCCAAGTCAGGATTTTGAGACTGATCCATGGGAATGAGGCTAAGGTTGGGGTTCAACCGAGAGTATGTGAATTGTGACCCTGCACGGGGACCACCCTTGAGATAGAGAGGTCACCCCAACAACTGGAATATGAAGTTCGGTACTAAAATTGGAACGGGGCTCACCAGCCAACAGAAGTGGCAAACCTCCAATGATTTGAGGAGCGGCGAGGCTCACCCCGCAGGGAGAGAGAAGCAGAGGTTGGCAATATTTCACAGCTGCAGGGGTCACTTGCAGGAGCAGAAGCCAAGCAATGTCCAATTGCTATAAACTAGCCGCGTAGTGTGCGAAGGAGGTGTCGCACAAAATGGCAGAGATGACGCACCTCAGAGCATCATTTCCCACCACAAGGTGGTAGCTATCTCGAGAATGTAAAAGCTGCCTCCTGTGGAGCTGGGCAATCCCTAAGGCAGGGAGATGGGGCAAAACACCTCAAAAGAGTCCTATAAGAGGTGCGGAACACTTGCGGAAAAACCGTGGAGACGAAAGGTTTTCTGACAGGAAAGACTGACCTAGGCCAGAAGGGCCTTATGTTACGTATTATCTTTGCTGCTGGAGCCTCCTGCCTTGATATAAAATTATTATTGGATAATCAGTAATTGTTTGCCGTTATATAGTTTCATTTTGAGTAATGATGTTTCGCTTGAGAAAGGAGGTTCTTGTGACTGAAACATTTGTTTAGTTTCACTGTATAAATGCTTCTTTAAAAACCTTTTAGAGTGCCGGGTACCTATTCTCTTGGACGTTCACTCCGTTAGATGTATTGTCTGATTCTTCCAGCAGAGAGCAGTGTTTCTTCATTTATATAATGAAATATACTGCATGTATTTCAGTGTCACTTTGTACATAGACGAAAGGGGGTTATTCAAAGAGCACCGAATTGGCCACTGAATTGCACTGAACTGTGAATTTTCCCGTACAGTGCAATTTTGTGGCAATTCAGCTACTCAAAAAGCTGGTGATTCGCCAAATATTGACGAATAGGCAGTGAATACGGTGTTGTTTGGTAGCAGTGAAATCCCCATAGCGAAGCAATGGTTGATCTATTCAGAGAACACCGAACAGCAGTAAAATGTCAGTGAAATGCCCTGATTTTTAGTGGTTTCATTTGACAGGTTTAAGCAGGCGAATCCCATAGATTTCAATGTAAAACAAATCCCCCATTTTTCTTAAATATTTAGTAAACCGTTTATTATTTTCATTTGCAGCAAAAAGTCTCTTTATTTTTTTATTAGAATTTTTTAGGCATTTTTCAGGATTTTTTAGGCAAAATTTTTGATTCTTTTTTTCTTTTTAATATTTATTTTTTTATAATTCTGTAACAGACCTTTTATTGTTATTCATAGGACCATAGACTGTGTATATTATTTCCAGGCACTTTCATGCATTATTTTTTTAAAAAACACGTTTTAAAAGTTGCAGATTTTATTTTACCCTTGTTTAATGGCTGGTCGGCTTTTTTCGGCGGCGTTCGGTGGTCTGTTCGGCTGGGTCGTCGGCATTTTTAGGTGGGTTTGCAGCTGCGTATGATGTTTTTTGGAATCGATTCAGCGGTTTTACGGTATTTGAGGATGCATTTGGCAGGTCTATTTGCTGCACTTCAGGGACCCTGCATTGAATGCTGAATGCAAATTTAACTCACCGAAGTGCGGTGAACGAGAATAACCCCTATACTATGTCTAAATATTTTTTCAAATATAACTAAACTAGAGGGGCTTTCAATCAATCTAGATTGCAATCATTTATATGAATGTGATTTACCATAAAGGAAGGGCAGGGAGAGTGCTAGGCCCTCTCACGGACTTGTTCAGCTTGGAGAATTGCCATGATTGGACAATTATGTAACACTGTGTCGTGTGTGTGTGTGTGTGTATGTTTACAACAGAAATGGGGTCTATGACAACATACAGAATAAAATTAAAATTAAACATGTTTTGCGATAAAACAACAAACCCGACACACTGCGCATGCACACTGACAACACCACATGCCTTTGAATACGCATCAGTGAGTTTAAAGGCGAGGTGGTAAAACAGTCTGCGCACATTAACCCATTCACCACCGCACCGTCTTGCAGGACAAAAAGTATGTTCTGCAAAACGGTGCGCCATGGCTAACTGTGTGAATGCCAGTGTTGAACGGTCTCAAAAACACACACAATATAAATAAAATATTAATATACTAGGTGATAAGCTTGCTCGGAGGGCAGTCTATTGTTGTAGAGCAGGGGTGGGGAACCTTTTTTCTGCCAAGGGCCATTTGGAAATTTATAAGATCATTCGAGGGCCATACAAAATTACCAAATTAAAATTTAGCCAGCTATATTTAGGAAGAAATTGATTAACTCACCCCTAATGTGATGGCTGGTACTGCTTCTCTTTGGTGAGGCACGCGATGTTAACTGGTACAGATGATGTTGTTACTTGCAATTTTCCAGGTTTGTGCCCCTCCCCATTTAATTAATTTCACCCCATCCCCATTTAATTCATTTTACCTCTCTCCCCATTCAATTCATTTCACCCCCTCATAAAAATTCATTTCACCCCCTCCCCATTTAATACATGTCACCCTCTCCCTTCCCCATTTAATTCATTTCACCCCTCCCCATTTAATTCATTTCACCCCCTCCCCATTTAATACATTTCACCCTCTCCCTTCTCCATTTAATTCATTTCACCCCCTCCCCATTTAATTCATTTCACCCTCTCCCCATTTAATTTATTTCACACACCTTCTCCCCTTTTAATTCATTTCACTCCTCCTCATAAAAATTTATTTCACCTCTCCCCAATTAATTAATTTCACCTTCCCCGTCCTCATTTAATTAATTTCACCCTCCCCCTTTAAAATTAATTCCAGCCCCCCCACCAACCCCGCGGCCCTTTTACCTCACCGCGGCGAGTAGCAGTATGAGGAGGCCCTCAGAGCGCCACAGCAAGGGGGTGCAAACTCCCTCTCCCGCGGCCCTTTTAACAGACTGTGGCGAGTAGCAGAATGAGGAGGCGGGGATTATCCCCGCTCCCTTCACACGCTGAAGCGTGCCGGATCCTCCTTCACGCTGCGCCCGGAAGATGAGGGGCGCAGTGTGTTGGAAGATCCGGCATGCAGCAGCTAGTGAGGGAAACAGGGATAATCCCCGCCCCCTCATTCTGCTACTCGCCGCGGTCTGGTTAAAGAGCCGCGGGAGAGGGAATTTGCACCCCCTTGCTGTGACGCTCTGAGGGCTGGACCAATTGACACCGGACGTTCCCCACCCCTGTTGTAGAGTGTGGTTCGCAGGAAATAAAAATCCACCCAGGGCAAGCAATGTGGACCCCCATGTGTGTTCTGTCCCATGTTTTTTTCTTCTTTATCGATGTCTTCTTTTTCTGCCTATTTTGAATATATTTCTTTGTACACCATATTTTTTGGAAAGCATGCATCACTTTCTGGTAATAAGCAGCCTTGCTCTTGTCCATCTATGACTGATTGCAGGGGGGGGGTTAGGGTGTATTTAGTTAGTTTTGACTGAGGGGATGTTTATTGGGGCGTGGCTATGGGAGGTTACAAACTGGGCAGCGATGACAATCGGAGACTCGTTTAGAAGGGGGCTGTTTCCACTCGTTAGTGTGAGGAGTTTTTCTAACTGCCGAGAGGGAGGGCTGAGTGAGCAGTGATGGGTGCACGCGCAGCCGACGGCGAAGGGCGTGTTACAAACGCATTTATATATAGAGATGAAATATATATCAACCCCATGTGTAACTGTTTCAATGTCATTTTTAACCTTGTCAATACCACACTCACTGTCTTACAACACAAAACTACTATGTGTGTATATAGATATACAGTATATATATATATATATATATACTGTATATGTGTGTATGTATATATATATATATAAATTTGATAGGCCGTGTTAGTCCAGTTTGCTAAAATCAAGAGTATAGCAGTACGTAGTGGTACCTTTTTTATTGGGCTAACGTAACATTTAAAAGACAAGCTTTCGAGAGTGTAACTCTCTTCGTCAGGTCTGGAAGCATACTGATCAGTTCCTAGAATTAAACATTAGGACATAAAGGGTCACATGGGTGGGGGGTAAGATGTTGTAAAGAGTGAGAGTCAAATGGTATGAACAAAATGGGAAAATAAACGCATGAGGGATCTGGGGCCCATAATAAAACAACAGAGATAACATCATACAACTTGAATTGAAAGGAGAAAAAAAAGGGGGAAAAACAAAAAAACAAAACAGTGAAGGCTAAAAGAGACATGAAAAACAAACAAAAAAAAAGAGAGAAAAAAAAACCAAGCATCTACCAGAATTTTGAATGTTATGTGACGTTATGATAATGGGTTAAAAACCCAGAGTCCAAGTTCAGCCAGCATTTATAGTGTTAAAATATGTGATCATTTTAATTTCATATGTTTTGCGTTCACGGTGGTCTTTAAAACATCCTTTGAGGATTTTAATTTTGAGGTTTTGGATGGAGTGGCCTGTTAGATTGAAGTGATGTCTCATTGGGGTACAATATGTATTTTCCTGGTGGTTCTTGATGTAGTGTCTGGTTCATCCTGAGATTTAGTTTAAGGCTAGTTTCACCAATATAGCAGCCCTTATCACACGCCGTGCACTGGATCATGTATACCACATTGGCAGACGTGCAAAGGTACAAGCCCTTGATGTTGTGTGTGGTGTTGTTGTGCCATGCAGTGCTGCTGTCACATATGTGTTGGCACAGTTTGCAGCGGGTTTTGTTGCAGCGTTTGGTCCCATTCTGTAGTCGTCCTGTTCCTGAGTGAGTTTGCTGTGGACCAGTTTTTGCCTCAGGTTGGGGGGTTGCTTGAATGCCAGTAAGGGGGATGTGGGAATATTTCTTTGAGCGCAGGGTCCTCTGTGACCAGTGGCTGCAGATCTTTGATAATTTTGCGAATTCCCTCTAGAGTCGGGTTATAGGAAAGAACTAGAGGGATCCGTGTGGTGATTTTCTTGTCTTTGTAACGTAACAGCTGTTCGCGCGGTGTTTTCAGGGCAGATTTGATTTTTTCAGAGATTGTCCTTTCCTTATAGCCCTTCCGCTGGAATGATGCAGATAGTTTGTTCAGGTGTTCATCCCTGTCCCTAGTGTCCGAGCACATTCAGTGGTACCTGATGGCCTGGCTGTAGATGATGCCTTGTTTGGTGTGGTCGGGATGAAAGCTGGTCTTGTAGAGGTAGCTCGGCCTGTCTGTGGGTTTCCTGTACACAGATGAGTTGGCAGCTGATATGGTGCAGTCCAGGAAGCTCACACTGTGCTTGGAAAAATCCATCTTGAGTTTGATCGATGGGTGGAACATATTGAATGCCTTGTGAAAGTCTAGAAGGTGTTCCTCTCCTTCTGTCCATATGATGAAAATGTCATCAATGTATCATAGATATTTGTGTGGTTTGTGAGGGTGGATGTTCAGGAGCCTCTGTTCTAGATCTGCTATGAAAAGATTGGCGTATTGTGGTGACATTTTGCTACCCAATGCGCTCCCAGTCATTTGTAGGTAGCAGTTATTGTTGAAGCTGAAGCAGTTGTGTGTGAGAATAAACTCAATCAGCTTGGTAATTATTTCACCACTGTATTTATGTGGAGTATTGTGGGAGGAGAGAGATTGGAGACAGTCATTAATTCCATCTTTATGTGGGATGTTGCTGTATAGGGATTCTACATCCATAGTAACTAATATAGTGTCGGCCGGTAGTGTCTGGATATCTCTGAGTTTGTTTAGAAAGTCTGTGGTGTCCTGTATATAGCTGGCAGTGTGGGTAACTAAGGGTTTCAGGAAATTGAAACCCTTAGTTAAGGCCAGAAGTTGGTTCGGTAAGTGTGTCCATACCTGTGATAATGGGTCGACCTGGGTTCCCTGGCTTGTGGATTTTGGGCAGCATGTAGAAAGTGCCGATTCGAGGATTGGAAGGCACCAGATTCTCCAATTCTTGCTGTAGGTGTTTGGGGAACGACCTGATAAGTCTGACAAGTTGGGCTTTGTATTCTTTTGTTGGGTCTTGAGTCAATTTCCGGTAATAGTTTTCATCGGACAGTTGTCTGTCACCTTCTGTAATGTAGTCCTGGATGTTCATGATAACTACTGATCCCCCTTTGTCAGCTGGCTTGATGATGATGTTGTTGTTGCTGGATAGATTGTTTAGGGCCATCCTTTCTGCTTGTGAGAGGTTCGGTGGTATTTTTTTCTGCTGCTGCTGTGTGGTAACCAGGGATGTCACTCTCATGCGGAATTTTTCAATATAGCTGTCTAATTTGTCATTGCGTCCTGCTGCAGGTGTGAAATCTTGGTTCCTTGCTTTCCCTTTGTTGTTCATTGTAGACATATTGTCATTTTTGTAAAAGAAAAATTCCATCAGTCTCAGTCTTCGAAAAAACTCCTCCAAGTCTGAGTATAATTGGATGTGGTCCAGTTTGGTGCTGGGACAAAAAGTTAGTCCTTTGGACAGGACTGCTTTTTCGGGTATGGACAGGTTATGATCGGAGAGGTTCACAATCTCAGAATAGTCTGTGGGGGGTTCACTGATGCTAGCAGTGTCAATCTTACCAGAGATTGCGCTATGAGTGGTGGCGATCTGATCAGTGTCATTGTCGGTGAAACTCTAAAAATTAGAATATCGTACAAAAGTTAATTTATTTCAGTAATGCAACTTAAAGGTGAAACTAATATATAAGATAGTTGAAGCCGTGATTTGTCATAATTGTGAGGATTATGGCTTACAGCTCATGAAAACCCCAAATCCACAATCTCAGAAAATTAAAATATTGTGAAAAGGTGCAATATTCTAGGCTCAAAGTGTCCCACTCTAATCAGCTAATTCAACCATAACACCTGCAAAGGTTTCCTGAGCCTTTAAATGGTCTCTCAGTCTGGTTCAGTAGGAATCACAATCATGAGAAAGACTGCTGACCTGACAGTTGTGCAGAAAACCACCATTGACGCCCTCCATAAGGAGGGAAATCCTCAAAAGGTAATTGCAAAAGAAGTTGGATGTTCCCAAAGTGCTGTATCAAAGCACATTAATAGAAAGTTATGTGGAAGGGAAAAGTGTGGAAGAAAAAGGTGAACAAGCAGCAGGGATGACCGCAGCCTGGAGAGGATTGTCAGGAAAAGGCCATTCAAAAGTGTTGGGGACTTTCACAAGGAGTGGACTGAGGCTGGTGACAGTGCATCAAGAGCCACCACACACACAGATGGATCCTGGACATGGGCTTCAAATGTCGTATTCCTCTTGTCAAGCCGCTCCTGAACAACAAACAACGTCAGAAGTGTCTTACCTGGGCTAAAGAAAAACAGACCTGGCCTGTTGCTCAGTGGTCCAAAGTCCTCTTTTCTGATGAGAGCAACTTTTGCATCTCATTTGGAAACCAAGGACCCAGAGTATGGATGAAGAATGGAAAGGGACACACTGCAAGATGCTTGAAGTCCAGTGTGAAGTTTCCAGAGTCTGTTTTGATTTGGGGAGCCATGTCATCTGCTGGTGTTGGTCCACTGTGCTTCATTAAGTCCAGGGTCAACGCAGCCGTCTACCAGGAGATTTTGGAGCACTTCATGCTTCCTTCCGCAGACGAGCTTTATGGGGATGCTGACTTCATTTTCCAGCAGGACTTGGCACCTGCCCACACTGCCAAAAGCACCAAAACCTGGTTCAATGACCGTGGGATTACTGTGCTTGATTGGCCAGCAAACACGCCTGACCTGAACCCCATAGAGAATCTATGGGGCATTGCCAAGAGAAAGATGAGAGACATGAGACGGAACAATGCAGAAGAGCTGAAGGCCGCTATTGAAGCATCCTGGTCTTCCATAACACCTCAGCAGTGCCACAGGCTGATAGCTTCCATGCCACGCCGCATTGAGGCAGTAATTGCTGCAAAAGGGGCCCAAACCAAGTACTGAGTACATATGCATGCTTATACTTTTCAGAGGTCCGATATTGTTCTATGTACAATCCTTGTTTTATTGATTGCATGTAATATTCTAATTTTCTGAGATTGTGGATTTGGGGTTTTAATGTAAAGTAGTGAGTATACAGCTTGTATAACAGTGTAAATTTGCTGTCCCCTCAAAATAACTCAAAACACAGCCATTAATGTCTAAGGCAAGGGTCAGACGAACGTGATTTCTACGGACTGTGCGTCCGTGATTTGTGACGGATCAATATAAAAAAGCAAAATATGAGTAACCAAATTAATTGTAGATGAAAAAACCAAGGGAAAAAGGGTATAAAAAGCCATTTTGGGGAAGGTGGGGTTTCCAAAGATAGATGCAGTCCAAGTATTTGTGTTTGTTGCTATGGGCTACCTGTACCTCAAGAACAAGCGAAAACGGCGATCATGGGTTCATCCCATAAACGCTGCCAGATGCACGCATGGCCACTTTGTGACGCTGTACAGGCCACTGCGAGAGAGGGACCCGGCAAAGTTCTTCAACTACCTGCGGATGTCCATCTCCTCCTTCGACGAACTGTTGTCGAAGCTACGCAAGCCATTGATGAAAAGGGACAACAACATGAGGGACACCATACCAGCGGAGCAGATGCTGGTCACCACGTTGTGGTAAGTCCCAGTAAACACAAGCATTCATACATGTGCTCGATGTCCAGAGCCCCCATTGTCGGTGTGTTGTGATATGCCCACCAGCCCATTCGCACAAGCATACCCACACACATTGCATAATTTCACACATACTCAATAATGAATGACACCGACAACAGTGACAGCAACAGAAATGTTTTATCCACAAGAAATCATAATGCTAAACAAATAACATGAACACACCACATGTTACTGAACATACCATCAATCATACATAAACTAAAGAGTCCACGAACATGTGGCAAACAACAATGCAGAGCATAAAACAAGTGCATGAGCAGGAAAATAACTACAAATCCTCATAATTAGGAGCATCTTCGTCATAAGGACCGGGCATGTAACCTCGGTTGTACTCAGACTGAGGGGGTGATTGTGACCTGGCACCAGGGGATATGGGTTGGTGTGGAGGCTCCGGCTGCCAGTAATAACCACCAGCATATTGTGCACTGCGAGGTACTGAAGGCCGGCTCAAGATGCTGTGGATGGTGTCCAATGTTCTCCGTCGGTACTCCATCTGGTGCAACATGAGGAGACACGAATGATGGAAAGTCATGTCATCATCGTCCCAGAACCTGCAGCATGGAGGTGGTGGTGGTGGCGCTGGATAGTGAGCATCCATGAATGTCACCATGGCATGCTCGAATTCAGTACCCAGTGCCCTTCTCCTTTTGTGGGCCGGCCTGGTGGTGTCAGCTCTGGCAGTAGCTGGCTCCTGGGCAGTGGTCTCCTCCTCCAACTGCGAGTCTGCTTCAGCCTGTTCCATATCTTCCGAGCAGGTGGCAGAAGCACATGGCTGCATGTGATGCTGTGCCCCGGATGTGGATGGGACATCCATGCTGCCCACCATAGGTCTTGGTTCAAGGGTCCATCACAGGAATGACAGCTGCTCAGCATAAATATAGCTGTTGCCCCTCCTCGCCACTGATCCTGAGCGTGCCGCTTCCGCATCTTTTTTGAGGACCCTGGTGTAATTGTCCCTGACCGTCCTCCATTTCGCTATGACTTCATGTGCTGCAAAACAGAAGAATGATATTAGGTGCGGCTCATGGAATCTGATCATAACACACATTTATTTCTACATTTTTGATAGGTATCTTGCCAGTGGATGCAGTCTGCAGGACCTGCATTATAATTTCCGCGTTGGCAGATCTACAGCTGGGGAGATTGTCCGCAAGGTGTGGCAGACAACATGGGACATGATGAGGGAAGAATGTTTGACAACACCCACAGACGAGGCATGGGCACGAATTGCTGCGGCATTTCTGGACCGAGTGAACTTTTCGAATTGCCTGGGAGCCGTGGATGGCAAACATGTCTGCATAGTGAAGCCACTGCAGAGTGGCACACTGTATCACAATTAAAAACATTATTTTTCCATTGGCCTACTGGCAGTGGCAGATGCCAACTATAATTTTGTCTGTGTGGATGTGGGGTCAAACGGGAAAGATTCTGACTCCACACTGTTCAGGAACTGCACACTGTGGAATGCAATAGAGAGTGGGACCCTGCACATCGCCAGACCTGCACCTTTGCCTGGCACAGATGTGGCAGTCCCCTATGCCTTTGTGGCGGACGAGGCTTTCGGCCTGTCCACACATCTCCTGCGGCCATACTCAGGGACACACCTGACTGTGAAGAAGCGGGTGTTTAATTATATGCTGTCGCTTGCGAGACGGTATGTCGAGTGTACCTTTGGCATACTGAGCAACAAGTGGAGGATTTTTCATAGGCCGCTAGATGTGCACCTAGATTTTTGTGTAGATATAGTGAAATGCTGTTGTGTGTTGCATAATTTTGTTCGTGCGCGAGATGGTTATAATTTTGATGACTCCTTGTCTGTTTGTGGTTTGGAGGAATTTATTAATGTTGATGTTATGCCTGTGAATCGACACAGCAACAGGTATCGCGATGCGCTGGCAAATTATTTCAATAGCGAAGCAGGTCAGGTGCCCTGGCAGATGGGGAGCATTTGACATGTGACGTTCATAAATTTGTTAGCCATTTACATTTTGTTTGGATTCAATGTGCATTTGATTATGAATATAATAATCATATACTCACTCTGCACTTTCTGTTCGTGATCAGACCATGTGTCATATGCAGGGTACACCGCTCTTGTCACATTAGCCCATGCGTTCACCTTGCTGATCTTGTCCTTGTAATGTTGGCTGGCTGTGTCCCACAATTCGGGGTGCTCCCCAACTTCGGTGATAAGCCTCTCGATGTCCATGTCACCTGCAGTGTCCACTCTCCAGTGTCCAGGATACACTCTCCAGCCTCCAGGATATACTCCAGCCACGTCAGGAAAGTTCTGGAGTCTGGACGTGATGTAGGCCGCAGAACAGGTGCGTCTGACGTCTCCACCTCACGCGCACAGGCCGCTAGGTGGACGCAGTGCATTCTGTGCGGCCATTCTAGGGGTTGTACTTTCTTACCTGCCTTGCGTCCGTGGGCCGCGGCCGTTGTGCGTCCGCAGTTGAGTGCGGACGTACTTCGTGTGTCGGGCTCCGATGGGCTTTCTTTCATGCTATCACGGACGTACTTTTAGGCACCATCACGGACGTGAACACTACGCTCGTCTGACACCAGCCTTAACTGTTGGCAACTACTGGTAGAATTGAAGCCTATGATCTACTCATGGGATACAGACAGGGTTATTCAGAGAGCCGAACTGGCCACGAAATTGCACTGAACTGTGAATTTCCCCATACAGTGCAATTTCGTGGCCATTCGGCTATTCAAAAAGCAGGCTGTTCGCCAAATTTTGGCAAGTGAAATTATACGGCAGTGAAATCCTCATAGACAAGCAATGTTTATTCTATTTATAGAACAGCGAACAGCAGAGAAATGTCAGTGAAATGCCTTGATATTCAGTACTTTCATTCGGAAGTTTAATCAGGGGAATCCCATAGGTTCAAATGTTAAAAATATTCCTGTTTTGATTCAACAACTATTAAACCATTCTTTTAATTTGCAGCAAGAACTCCCTTTATTTATTTTGTTTTAGGATTTTCAGGCATTTTTCGGGAAACTTTTTGTTTTAAATCGTGGTTTTTTTTCTGTAACAAACCTTTTTTATTATTATAAACTAGCAGGGTTATCCAAAGAGATCCGAATTGCTTGAGAAAGGTAACCGAATGCTGAAAATCAGCGTTCGGTTACCTTTCCTGGCCATTCGGCTATCCAGAGAGCAGGCAATTCGCCAAATCCTGGCGAATTGCCTGAACATACGGTGCCTGTTCGGTGCCTGTTCGAGGGCAGTGAAATCCCCATAAAAAGCACTGCTTCGGCTATTCAGAGAACACAAACCAGCAGTGAAAGGTTCCCCTAATGTCCTGCCATTCGGTGGTTTCATGCGGCAAATTTATTCAGGAGAATCCCATAGACTTCAATGTTAAAAATATTCCTGTTTTAATTCAATATCTAATAAACCGTTCATTATAAAATTCTGCAGCAAAAAGTCTCTGTATTTATAGACTTTTTAGGATACTTTAAGCATTTTTCAGATTTTCTTTTTTTTTTTAAAAAAAAGTCCGATTTTTTTTTTTTTTTTTTAGTTTACTTATTTTTTCTGTAACAGCCCTTTCTATTATCATTCCCTGGACCTCCTGTGAAAATTTCAGACATTTTCGCTAAGTAGTTTCTTTGCAAACAGCGTTTCTTTTTCCCAGATTCATACAAATGGTTTTTCTAATTTATTCACTGCCTCCTCTACGTCACAGCTGCTTCGGCTCTGTGTGATTCGGCTCCTGTTCGGCTCCTGTTCGGCTTTTTCGAAGGTTAATCCAGATGTTTTTGCTTGTTTTCAGCATGCATTCGGTTAGTTTTCGTCAGGTTTGCGGCAGCTTTTCCCTGCAATTCGGGGACCCTGTGCTCTTTGCTGAATACACCGCAGGGTCACCGAAATGCAATCGGCAAAAGGAACCGAATTGAAGAGAACGAAAAGTCACCGAACGTGCGGTGACTTTTCGAATCTCTTTGGATAACCCTGTAGGTGTTAAGTCTGACCAGAGGGCAGTCTATTGTTGTAGAGGAAATTATGTAAAGTCACTTGGGTGGAATCCAATGGATTTAAAAACTCACGAAATCCTTGGGGGAATGGCTGTCCTTGGAACACTCCGTGGGTGTTGCAGTTCTTCCTGAATGATATTCCAAATTGGTGGAGGTGGTTCACCCTCTATTTACCAGTGGGATAGAAACTTTCAAAAATTCCACTCACAGGAGAACCCCACAGGATACCAAGTAAAATGGGTTTATTGGATATAAATTAATAAAATCAGTATAAAATGATCAAGGCCCAACGTGTTTCATCTGAAAAGCCAGACTTCCTCAAAGGCAGTACATCAATCAACAAAATAAATAAAATAACGTATGGGTCTCAAAGTGCCTACTATGCAATTAAACCTGAAAATCGATAATCTATTTTTGAATAACATTTCCTACAACTGCCTGAACTAGTTATGTTCTTACGTCTTAGAAGAAAAATTCAATATAAAACGTTTTACACGTCAGTATGTAATCATAATTCCTATAGTGAAAAACAAGACGCTCAGACTTGGGCATATGAATGGAACTGCTAAAAAGGCATTAGACTCAAAATACTTGTGTACCCAGACAGGCCCCAGATACACGTGTACCCAAACCACAGACCCATGTATATCCAGACACAGACCCCAGATTCATGTACAGTCATGGCCGAAATTGTTGGCACCCCAGTCATTTTTCCAGAAAATCAAGTATTTATCACAGAAAAGTATTGCAGTAACACATGTTTTGCAGTACACATGTTTATTCCCTTTGTGTGTATTGGAACAAAACAGAAAAAGGGAGGAAAAAAAGCAAATTGGACATAATGTCACACAAAACTCCAAAAATGGGCTGGACAAAATTCTTAGCACCCTTTCAAAATTGTGGATAAATAAGATTGTTTCAAGCATATGATGCTCCTGTAAACTCATCTGGGGCAAGTAACAGGTGTGGGCAATATAAAAATAACACCTGAAAGCAGATAAAAAGGAGAGACGTTCACTTAGTCTTTGCATTGTGTGTCTGTGTGTGCCACACTAAGCATGGACAACAGAAAGAGGATAAGAGAAGTGTCTGAGGACTTGAGAACTAAAATTGTGGAAAAATATCAACAATCTCAAGGTTACAAGTCCATCTCCAGAGATCTAGATTTGCCTTTGTCCACAGTGCGCAACATTATCAAAAAGTTTGCAACCCATTGCACTGTAGCTAATCTCTCTGCGCGTGGACGGAAGAGAAAAATTGATGAAAGGTTGCAACGCAGGATAGTGTGGATGGTGGATAAGCAGCCCCAAACAAGTTCCAAAGAAATTCAAGCTGTCCTGCAGACTCAGGGAGCATCAGTGTCAGCGCAAACTATCCGTCGACATTTAATTGAAATGAAACGCTATGGCAGGAGACCCAGGAGGACCCCACTGCTGACACAGAGACATAAAAAAGCAAGACTACAGTTTGCCAAACTGTACTTGAGTAAGACAAAATCCTTCTGGGAAAATGTCTTGTGGACAGATGAGACCAAGATAGAGCTTTTTGGTAAAGCACCTCATTCTACTGTTTACCGAAAACGGAATGAGGCCTACAAAGAAAAGAACACAGTACCTACAGAGAAATATGGTGGAGGTTCAATGATGTTTTGGGGTTGTTTTGCTGCCTCTGGCACTGGGTGCCTTGAATGTGTGCAAGGCATCATGAAATCTGAGGATTACCAAAGGATTTTGGGTCACACTGTAGAGTCCAGTGTCAGAAAGCTGGGTTTGCGTCCGAGATCTTGGGTCTTCCAGCAGTACAATGACCCCAAACATAGGTCAAAAAGCACCCAGAAATGGATGGCAACAAAGCGTTGGAGAGTTCTGAAGTGGCCAGCAATGAGTCCAGATCTAAATCCCATTGAACACCTGTGGAGAGATCTTAAAATTGCTGTTGGGAAAAGGTGCCCTTCCAATAAGAGAGACCTGGAGCAGTTTGCAAAGGAAGAGTGGTCCAAAATTCCGGGTGAGAGGTGGAAGAAGCTTATTGATGGTTATAGGAAGCGACTGATTTCAGTTATTTTTTCCAAAGGGTGTGCAACCAAATATTAAGTTAAGGGTGCCAAGAATTTTGTCCAGCCTATTTTTGGCGTTTTGTGTGGCATTATGACCAATTTGCTTTTTTTACTCCTTTTTTTGTTTTGTTCCAATACACACAAAGGGAATAAACATGTGTGTAGCAAAACATGTGTTACTGCAATACTTTTCTGTGAGAAATACTTGATTTTCTGGAAAAATGTCTGGGGTGCCAACAATTTCGGCCATGACTGTATACCAGTCACAGACCCCAGATACATGCATACCCAGACACAGACCCCAGATACATGTACACCCAGACAGGCCCCAGATAAATGTATACCCATACCCCAGATTCTTGTATACTCAGACACAGACTCCAGATACATGTATACCCAGACACAAACCCCAGATACATGTATACCCAGACAGGTGCCAGATACATGTATACCCAGACAGGTCCCAGATACATGTATACCCAGACACAGGTCCCAGATACATGTATACCCAGACACATGTATACCCAGACACAGACCCCCAGGTATATGTATACCCACACCACAGACCCCAGATACATGTATACCCACACCACAGATACATGTATACCCACAAAGACCCCATATACATGTATACCCAGACACAGACCCCAGATACTGTAAGGGACTCAGGTCAGGAGATGGCCGCCATCTTGAGCCAGGTGGCCATCTTGCTCAGAAGTTGGATAAGGAGACCCGCGGCCACAGTCTCGTTAGTATACCGAACCCGTCGCCGACAGAACGGACAGCACAGGGGCCAGAGAGTGGCTAGGTGTGTGTCTGAACCCGGGGGATCGGATATTGACTGAGTTCTGAACCTGAGGGAGAGGGTAGCCACGTGGAGTAGTAGTGTCATAAGTGTTTGTAAATAGAACTGCTGCACGTGGACAAGGAAAGGAGGAGGGATTCTGTGACTGGGCTGAGAGCCCTGAGTCAGTGTTATTGTGTACGCTCGTTGATAAGAGGGCCGATTGGGGCCAGTGGTAGCTGCAGCGGGAGTGGTGCCAGGTGGGTTTATTGCCCATAGGCAAATCGGAATAGCAGGAGTGTTGACATGGAACGGGATATACATAGCTGAAAAGCAGATAAGAGTAGAGATCAATTAACTGGGTATAAGGAGCCAGGTAGGGTCGGCGTGTCCTAGGCTATAGGGAAAGAGTAGAATTGTTTATGTACTATTTTGTGCTGAATGTATCTGGTACAGTACGTGCTGTGATTGCTGAGAGTGTTGTGAGTGAGTGTGCGCCTACTTGCTTAGCAAGGAAGCAAATCTGAGAGTGGACTCCGGAGGTACGTTTCCAGCTCAGGCGACTGCAGTTGGCTACCAAAGGAGGAAGCGAATACGACACGAGAGAACTGTTGTTTGAAGTACCAGACAGTTGATTTAAAAGTGTTTTGCTGAAAGTAACATCTGTATTGTGGAGAAGTTACTGCTTTCAAGAGTAACCATGGGTAACGGTTCATCTAAACCCAAGAAAGCGAAGAAGGGCGAAACACCCCTGGAATATATGGTGCGCAATTTTGAGGCGCTGTACGAGACACATCACTATGGTGTGGAATTGGGTAAAGAAAAATTAAAGTTGTTATGTACTATAGTTTGGCCAATGTTGGTCCCCGAATGGCCAGAGCAGGGATCTATGGATCCAGAGGTAATACAGAAGATGCATTCCTGTATTACCGGAAGAAATGGTCATCCTGATCAGTACCCATATATAGATATATGGAGGTATTGTGATAGCGATAAGAGTCATTTTGTTATGCTGGCGGGGCAAAATAAGAAAAAGGAAACCCCTTGCCAGGATACAAGGGGAAGACCGGTGCTGGCAGGACACCCGGAGGAAATTGATTCCCTTCCTCCGCCATACCCGTCTTGCTACGGGGCAGCCAGGGAGGCTTTGGGTGCCGCGGTAGAGCGGGTGGAGAGGAGGGGGCAGGCTGCTGCTAATATCCCGCCTGCTCCCTCTGCTCCATCTCGTAATACCGCGGAGCAGGGGGTGGAGGGTGGAGAGGATGAAGTGATTATTGCAGATAAAATTGAGATGCCTGACGGGGCCGTGTACCGACGAGTGACCCCTAAAGATAGTGAAGATGGGGATGGGGACACTGGGGCCACCACACGTGCGGCCAATAATATATATAAACCCCGAGATGTATATCAGCACAACCCAGGGAAGAGTAAACTGCAGCTCCCCTTGCGGGAAGTACCAGGTCCCCCGTTAAAGATCGGAGAGCCGGGGCCGGTACAATTCACATATGTCCAGTTCACGACAACAGATTTGTTTAATTGGAAGACACATACACCACTATATTCGGCGAATCCTGCAGCAGTGGCAAGTATGATAGAATCGGTTATGCTCACACATAATCCCACTTGGGCAGATTGTAAGCAACTATTGCTTACAATGTTTACAACAGAGGAAAGAGCCCGTATTAACAATAGCGCCTGGAAAATCCTTTTAGCCCAGGCAGTGGAAGATGCCTTAGTTAATCCAGAAGCGTGGGCGGAGGAGCATTACCCCAAAACAGATCCCAAATGGCCGTACAATACTAATGAGGGTATAGCTCACCTACAAACATACCGCACAGCAGTGATGATGGGGGTTAGGGCGGGAGGGAAGAAGCCTACAAATATGGGTAAAATAGCGGATATTGTGCAGGATATTAAAGAAACCCCAAGTGCATTTCTAGAAAGGTTGCTAGATGCATATAGGATGTACAGTCCAATTGACCCGGAGGCTGCAGAGAATCAGCGGCTGGTTAATTCCTCATTTGTGAGTCAATCACATAGAGATATACGCAATAAAATACAGATGTTGGATGGATTTTTAGGGAAAGGAATTAGAGAATTAGTGGAAATAGCTAATAAAGTATATCATAACCGGGATTTAAAGGAGAAAAGGGAGGAAATATGAAAACAAAGAGGACAGACTGGTGTAGTCGGTTATATGGGAAATGGGAGAGGTGCTCATGACAGGGAGGGGAAGGGGTCGAGGGGGAAGAGGTAGGGGAGCCCCTAGGGGACCCCTGGGGCTCAATCAGTGCGCATTCTGCCGGGGGGAAGGTCACTGGAAAAACGAATGCCCGGAAAAACTGGGTAATAACGGGGTGCAGTGAGAGGCTGGCGCCTCGGGAGGTCATGGTGCCTCCAACGGGCAGGTAAACAATGGCAGGTACGAACGAAATGACACTGCCGGTTCGGGTTTTGTGGGTTTGGCGGGAACGTCATTTGAGGGACAAGGTATATATTGACACGGACCTGGGCCCATCCCACTCGGTAATCATGAGACCACGGTCACAGTAAGGGTGGGAGACAAAGATGAAATTTTTATGGTTGATACTGGCGCTGAATATTCTGTTGTAACACAGCAAATTGCACCCCCAATGGGAAATGAGGTTGATATTATGGGAGCGATGGGGGTATCTGCTAAGTATCCTTTTCTTGCATCGCGGAAATGTAGTGTGGGAGGGCACAATGTAGAACATGAATTTCTGTATATGCCTGAATGTCCCATCCAACTCCTGGGGCGGGATATCCTTTGCAAGTCCAAATTACATTTCTTCCCGGGGGCCACGCTAGATTAGACCTGCCTGAGGGTGGCAGCTCTGAACGGCAGTACAACCCAGCCAGCCAGAATACCGAACCTGTAAAAATTGCAGTAATTATGCCAAGAGAAGAAGAATGGCGCACGGCACCAACCCCACCGGCCGCCCCAGACCCGTACACACTACTCTTGGGAATCCCTGGAGTCTGGGCAGAAGAAAATCTGCCCTGATTAGCTGTAAATATTCCCCCAGTGTATGTTGATCTGAAACCTGGCGCAACGCCTGTGGCCCTAAGACAATATCACATCCCACAAAAAGCCAAACAGAATATTCAAACACATTTACAGAGACTTAAAGACCACGGGATATTGAAGTTCTGCGTGTCACCATGGAACACACCATTACTGCCAGTACAGAAAGAGGGCACACAGGAATACCGCCCAGTGCAAGATCTGAGAGCCGTTAATGAGGCCACAGTGACCCTGCACCCTGTGGTACCCAATCCATACAATTTATTGGCATTAATTCCTGGCGATACCAAATATTACACAGTGCTTGATTTAAAAGACGCTTTCTTTTGCATCCGTCTAGCTCCCGCAAGCCAGCCCATTTTTGCATTCCAGTGGGAGGAATCTACTACGGGAGAGCGTCATCAAATGACTGGGACACGCCTCCCTCAAGGTTTCAAAAACTCGCCCACGATTTTTGGTTGCGCGCTCAGCCAGGACCTCCTGTCCTTCAATGCTCAGCCAGACAAGGTTGTTTTACTACAATATGTAGATGATTTATTACTCACTTCCCCTACAGAAAAAGACTGTCTCTCTGCCACAAAGGCCTTGCTGCATCTGCTATGCCAAGCAGGATACAAGGTCTCCAGAAAGAAAGCACAAATATGTAAAGAAAGTGTAAAGTATCTGGGTTTTCAATTAACAGGTACTAAGCGTGCACTGGGAGCAGAGAGGAAGGAAGCAGTATGCCGTATACCCCAGCCAAAGACAAGGAGACAAGTCCGTGAGTTCCTAGGAGCTGCAGGCTTCTGTCGCCTTTGGATCCCCAATTTTGCAGACATTGCCAAACCCCTGCATCAGGCTACCAAGGGGGAGAGCATGACCCCTTCCTCTGGACAGAAGAACAGGCGGCTGCCTTTCTGAAATTAAAAACCCTCCTGATGGAAGCCCCAGCACTGGGATTGCCAGATCACAGCAAGCCCTTCCAGCTGTATATCCACGAACATAACCAGACAGCAACAGGAGTGCTAATCCAGAACTTTGGCTCATGGCCAAGGCCTGTGGCCTACCTATCCAAACAACTTGACCCTGTGGCTTGCGGCCTACCTCCTTGCCTGAAAGCAGTAGCAGCCACCGCAATGCTCATCGCGGAAGCAGACAAGCTGACCCTTGGACAAGTTCTTCATGTCAAGGTGTCACATGCGGTAAAAGCCCTGCTTGATGTAAAAGGAAGTTACTGGTTCAGCAATAGCCGGATGATGAAGTACCAAGCCATGATGTGTGAGAATCCACGGGTTCATCTGGACCTCATCGCTACCTTAAACCCAGCTACGCTACTGCCTGATTGTGAAGAAGATCCGAATCATGAATGCCTCCAAGTCATGGAAGAAGTATTCAGTAGCAGACCAGACCTGAAAGACATACCCCTAGACAAATACGACCTACAGTTATTCGCCGATGGTAGCAGCTATATGGATGATGGGAAAAAGGTCTCCGGCTATGCAGTCGTCTCAGCAGAAGAAATTATCGAAGCCAAAGCCTTACCAGGCAATACGTCTGCACAACTGGCTGAGATAAAGGCCCTGACCAGGGCCCTCGAAATAGCTAAAGGAAAAAGAGTAAATATCTATACCGACTCCAAGTATGCTTTCATGACTGTCCATGCACATGGTGCACTATACAAAGAAAGAGGACTACTCACGTCTTCAGGACAACAGATAAAGTATGCAGCTGAGATCGCGGCTCTGCTGGAGGCTGTGTGGAAACCAACTGCTGTCAGTATCATGCACTGTCGTGGCCACCAGAAAGGTCATGATGAAATCCCTAAAGGAAACAGATGTGCCGACCATGCTGCCAAGGCCGCTGCAAAACCACTGTTCCCTTCTGACCAAGCCTCTAAAGTCCTCCTCTGCAAGCAAGATGACCAAGACCCAATGCCAAACTACGAATTTTATATGAATTGGAGAAAGTTCGAACCAAAAGGAGAATTTATTGAGATTATCCTACAAAAATGGTTTGCTGATGATGAATTGCTCGAAAACAACCATGATTATATCCAATGGCTTTTCCCAAATCAAGGTCAAGGCTGAAATTTTTACTCCATGCCTCCAAGTCCCAAAGAAGCACGTCTGATGAAGAGCACCTCAGAAATTCAGCAGAGGCTCCGCCGAGCATACAGGATGATGCTGAAGTTCTTTGGCGTAAAATTAGTGGGGGAGAGTGGAGAAGATACAGTAATAACTGAAGTTGAGCGAGCAGAAAATTTCGCCGAACGTTTTGACAATCTAACAGCTAACCCTCATAACAATTTGAGGATCACGAGAATGCTGCTAAGTTTGGGAGAACGTGCAGAAGAATATCAAGTCCCACTGGTAAAGTTCTTCCTCAAAGAGACCTTTATCGAAAACAATCTGCCACGAATGAAGAAAAGTGTGATGAACTTCTTTGTACCAGCAGTGAGAGATGTGCAGAAGAGGCGAGACCTGCTGTACTTCGCCTGGCGGTATTACCAACCAGGAGAAGAATTCATCTGGGGAAAACAGGAAGAACTCAAAAGATACAAGGCCAGATCAGTAGTGGTAGCCCCACTATTACCGGCTCAGTTGAGTGAATGGACACCTGTGTATTCGGAGAAGGAGAAGAAGTGGCTGTCGGAGGAACAAGGAGAATATGGAGAGGATGGATGGTTCCAATTGGCAGACAGGAGAATAGTCTTGCCAGTAACATTGGCTCCAGAGATCGTGAGAGCACTTCACGCAAGTACTCATGGAGGAAGAGAAATGATGGAGCAACAACTGGAGCCACATTTCTACGTACCAGGACTGTCAGTAATCTGTAAAGCAATAGCCCAGCAGTGTGTGACATGTGCCAAGAATAATCCAAGAGCAGGCCCATCTCAACCTCCAGGAAAGCAGCCAATCGGGCTGTCCCCAATGGCATCGTTACAAATAGACTTCACGGTGCTACCACCTTGCAAAGGATACAAATATCTGCTCGTGATGGTGTGCACGCTAACAGGATGGGTGGAGGCTTTCCCCACAAGGACCGAGAAGACAACGGAAGTAGTAAAAAGTCTAATGAAAGAAATAATACCACGGTATGGACTTCCCCTTGAAATAGGGTCGGACAATGGCCCAGCTTTCATACAGAACTGTTTGCAGCAGCTTGCCCACCTGTTGGGCATAACATGGAAGCTACATACGGCCTACAGGCCCCAGAGCACGGGAAAAGTCGAGCGAATGAACAGAACACTAAAGACTTTAATGTCCAAACTGTGCCAAGAGACGTCACTAGGCTGGTTGGATGTGCTGCCGATAGGTTTATTGCACATTAGGTGCAGGCCAACCCCCCAATTGAAGCTAAGTCCGTACGAACTCATGTTCGGGCGGCCTACCCCTCTAATTAATGGACTAAGGGGGGACCTTCGGGCATTGGGTGAAACTAAACTAAATGAACAGGTTGTATTGTTGGGTAAATCAATGCAAAAGTTGAATACATGGGTGGGAGATAATATACCTCACTTTTTTTCCCCCCACTGCATAAGTATTGTCCAGGTGACTCAGTATGGGTGAAGGAGTGGAAAAATGACCCACTAGGCCCAAAATGGAGAGGTCCTTACCTTGTCCTGTTATCAACCCCTACAGCAGTGAAGGTTGCCGAGGTGGTCCCGTGGATACATCACTCCAGACTGAAGACAGCTGCAGCCAATCCTGAACCAGAGTGGAAGGTCATCACCAACGAGACCAATCCATTGAGGCTAAAGCTGACAAAGACCACAGTCTCGAGCACCTAAAGGACTCAACAAGTGGGTGTTTTGAAGGACACAATAATGCCTGACCACCCACCAACAGGGGAGCAAAGGGATCCCCCGGGGGATGCCCCAAGGGCTATTTTTAGGGGCCCTGCCCTGACCCTTGATCAACCAGAGATGACTTTTACTTTTGAAATTCTGGTGGGGAGGGATTGGGTTTATGTGACTGTGAAAAGAGTTGCCCAAGGGATTTTGACTTTTGGGGCATTTTTGGTGCTAATACTGTACCTTGCTAATTTGATCTATGGACTATCGCAGGGGACATGTCCAAAGTGCCCAAAAGCAACAGGGAAAGTGGATATCTCCCATATCTGGAATGGTACACACCTGGTAATGGAAAACCGTACCATGTGGAGACAGAAACGTGATGTGGGGTCGGAAACCACTCCGAGAGGGCACCTGCTTGTAAAATTTAAATATGCATACGCAAAGAAGTCTGGACAGACTGCGCGTTGGGTGTGCAGCAGATTGCACCCAGAGACAATTTATATACCTTTTGCTTCAATTCCTATGAACTTAAGTACATTTGCAACTGGAAACATTATGATACACAATATTGTTGACCCCCAGACAAAACCAGAGGCGTTCACCCCTGACTACCCCATTTCTGGACCAGTATATCCGCCAGAGTGGTGTTTTCAGTTAGGAGGGAATGATTCAGGGACAGGAGAGAATCCATGTCAGTCAAGTAGATTTAACTGGACCTCACATGTATACAGGAATGGGAACAGGGCCAAGGCTATTCCTACTTAGGCCAGTAAAGCTTACCCGAGAACAGCAACAGACAATTGCAGATGTAACGGTGGATAGACGAAATGCACTAGATCTCCTGTTGCGATTGGGACGAATGATGATTGAAATGCGAAAGGGGACACTACATCTATCACCCTTCATGATGACAGAGGGGTACCAAGTGTGCTGTGGAAGAGTGTGTTACATGTGGGTACCGCCTACAATAACAGGAATGTGCTATTTGGCTAGACTAATTCCAATTCAGAGAGTACGAGGAGACGATACTGACGCAGACACAGAAATACACCCTAGGTACCCATTGGTGTTTGAGAAACAGAAAAGAGAGTTGTTCACCAAGAAAGATCGAATATGGCCGTGGTTTCCAGCATGGACTGGATGGGGAAGAGAGTTGATGGTGAGGATGAATAGCTATGCTAATTTGATGGATGAGATTCTGAATAAGACAAGCATGGATATTCAGTTGCTGAATCTTGAGATGAGAGAAATACGAAAGTTACATTGATACATGACATGGCTCTGGAACAAATTAGTGCAGCGTTGAATGGGCTGTGTGAAATGACGATGCACTATGAGTGTTGTACATTCATCAGAAACACATCACATGAGGTTCCTGACTACTACCAAGTAATCCAGGATCACCAGGAGAAGGTAGTCCAGTTGTAGAACACAGCTAGACAGATTGCTGCTGAAGGCTGGAATCCACTCCGTGGGTTTGGAGCATTCGGAGACTGGTTCGGATCAATCCTGGGATTTATCTCACAGATTGGATCTATGATATTGATAGTGGTAGTGATCCTAGTGATAGGGATACTCCTGTACCGCATAGGGCCACTATGCAAGAGAGCTCTAACACCTACACAAACACAAAAGATACCACTGATAATCCCACAAGACATGTTCCCAGCAAGGATGGGTCCCTTGAAATATGAGGTATTTGAGGATAGCAATAGCGGAGTGTAGTGGCTACAAGTCTCAGAGGGAGAATCTGAGACTTGAGCCAAGGGGGGAATGTAAGGGACTCAGGTCAGGAGATGGCCGCCATCTTGAGCCAGGTGGCCATCTTGCTCAGAACATTGGTTCACTCGAATCTAAATAGTAGATATTAGCTGAAATTAGGATGTAGTTTACATAGAATTTTAGGAATGTGTTAAACTAACAACAAGGCAATTAAAACTAACGAGAACCCAGGCCGTAGCTGTCACACAAGTGACAGGATGAAGAATAGATACATCAAGGTCAGAGAAGCAAGCCGTTGAACAAAGGAAAGTGTGAAACCAGGCGAGGCCTTATCTAGAATATACAATAAACAAGCTTTAGGGAGGTGGGCATAGGCAGGAACCAGAGAGAGTGGTAAATCCTCTATTGTCAGAATAACATGAAGTCTGCCAATTTATGACCAATGTATGGAATGTCTTTGTATTCGATTATGGGAGGTACGGACCCACGTGGGGTGGGATAGTGTCACCAGGAGGTGGGCTAATTGGGATGTACCTAATTATGTATTCGGGTATAAGACCCATTGTTGGAGTGAGATCGGGGCTCACTCTTTGCGATTGAATCCTGTGTGAACATCTGTGACGTCACAATAAAGTTTGCCTTTCCTGAAGAGACTCGTGTCCAGTCAATCCTTGCCCGTGCCGGCCCGGCCTTGTCCCGAGTGAACCAGGTGGATTCCGGTAACAATACATGTATACCCAGACACAGCCCCCAGATACATGTTTACCCAGACATAGACCCCACATATATGTATACCTAGACACAGATCCTGGACACATGTGTACCGAGACCACAGATACATATATACCTAGACAGGTCCCAGATACATGTATACCCAGACAGGCCCAAGATACATGTATACCCATACTCCAGATACATGTATACCCAGACCACAGATACATGTATACCCAGACACAGATCCCAGATACACTATATTGCCAAAAGTATACGCTCACCCATCCAAATCAGGAGCTGGGCAGGTGAGCGAATACTTTTGGCAATATAGTTTATATGTATACCCAGACACAGACATATGTATACCCAGACATCATACCACAGACGATACATGTATATCCAGATATATGTATACACAAACACAGACCTCAGTAGCTGAGCAGCGAGGGGAAATGGTGGTGGCTACAGGGTGCAGCTCCTCGTGTGATCCGCAAGGACGAGGCATGGGGGCAGACGTCTGGTGCACCCTGACATCAATGTCAGTGAAATGCTCAGATTTTCAGTGGTTCAGTTCGACGGGTTTAAAACAGAAGAATCCCATATGATTCAGTGAAAAAAAAAATATTTTTTATTCAACTGATTAGGATTTGATGACCACTTTGATCTTGCCGCGGCAGCGAGGTGAGCTTATGGCTCATGTGCAAGTACAGAGAGCCCTGCGTGCCGTCTGTGGCACGCGTGGCATAGGTTCGCCATCGCTGGCCTAACGCTGCCAAATTTTTCACTATGGCCTGAGCTCTGGCGAAGGCATTTTATACAAACAGCAGATGAATGTGCTCTCTGAATAACCCTATTGAGAGGAAAAAAAAAAAAGCTGTATGGTGTCAGTTAGTTATAACGGACACGTTGAGAGAGAAAAAAAGAAGCTGTGTGTGGGGGAGTTTCTACGCCCGTTGTAGCTTTTGAAAGTGATGAAACCCTCCAACGTGACGTGACGCTTGGCAGACAAGGCGCACATACTGCTCGTATTGCAAGACCTCGCTCGTTTATCAAGTTAAAATTAATAAAAAATTGTTGCTCGTCTTGCAAAACTCTCGCAGACCAAGTTACTCACAATCCAAGGTTTTACTGTATTAAGTTTAGTATTGAATGTGACAGATTATTTTTCCATAATGAAGCCACATGTTACTGAGATGTAAAATATGGCAGCAGGTATTTTGTAAGTGTGAAACTTTCTGTTGGTGCACGGACCATGAATATAATGTGATGTGGATAAATGTTTCTATATTGGGACTCCATAGTTTGTTTATTTATAATTTCATTCTATCTTTTAACCAGTTTATTAAGGTGTTTATCTCGAAAGCAAAGCCCAAAGACTACCAAAGGCCAGTCAGGGCGTGAGTCTTAATGGGCAGCGTGAGAATCATCACACCCCTGAAGCACCTACTGCACTGGGAGGCCTTTTTATAGGACTAATGACATCACAGAACCATTGTGACATCACAGAGCCATTGTGTAACCTTGGAAAGTCCCTGACCTGAAATGTGTGAATGGTATAGAATTGACTATGACATTGACACTTTGCAGGGAAAGCCTTTCCCAAGGATTCACAATGAGAGAATGCAAAAGAGCAGAAAGAAAATGTGATCAAATTAAATCTGAAAGTAAAATGAATCTTTTTAATTGCGGTTATGAAGTTTAACAAATTGCACAAACTGTGGGCTCTATCACCTACTTAACGCTAGCGCTCACACATGTGCGCACCAGCGCTAGGCTAAAAGAGGTAATAGCGCTACACCCAGATCACGTCCCGATCGCTATTTGGTTAGAAAAATCTGTTAGCGCATCAGTAATAGCGCTTTCTAGCGCGAGTTTACTGTACTTTATGCTCTCTGTACTTAATATGGGGAGCGCAAAGAGTAATAGCATTAGGATTGTTACCGGAATCCACCTGGTTCACTCGGGACGAGGCCGGGCCGGCACGGGCAAGGATTGACTGGACACGAGTCTCTTCAGGAAAGGCAAACTTTATTGTGACGTCACAGATGCTCACACAGGATTCAATCGCAAAGAGTGAGCCCCGATCTTATTCCGACAAGGGGTCTTATACCCCGAATACATAATTAGGTACATCCCAATTAGCCCACCCCGCTGTGACACTATCCCACCCCACGTGGGTCCGTACCTCCCATAATCGAATACAAAGACATTCCATATGTAGCGCTGGTTTAAATCCTGCCGCTGTAATTACTTATTTCTGGCCACCAGGGGGAGACGAACGCAATGTAAACCAAAACTGGACACTTTCGGACTACGTTTTCCAGCATGCTTTGTGGCAGGGACAGGAAGTGGGTGGGGAGAACCGACAGACATCTGCAACCTCGTGCAGAGGAGAGCCAGTGTGCGCCAAGGGGTGAATAGAGCAAGACGCACGTGAGACAAGGAGCGATTGTGACCAGGCCGGAGCGCAGGTGCTGCCTTGCGGAGCTGGAGATCGGCCCAAATCACTTGCCAGAGACCTAGTAACCTATCGGTGAGAAGTTTATACAGATACAGAGCTGCAGAAGGACCCCAAGTTAGGAGACTGCAATGATCTAATGGGAGTGCAGGCGGTGAGCTGAGCATCTTGTGGCAGAAACGGACAAGCAAGACAAGCGGATCCGGTGGCACAGAGTCCCAGTCAAGTCGAGCAGAAAGACGTCCTGGGTCGAGCAGAGCGCAGAGTATCTGGCGGATGGGTGAGAGGCCTTCCCGGCCACAGTAAAATTAATAAAGCACGCTGCAGTTTGTCTAAACTTACAGGGCCCCAACGGGACTAGTCGAAGACACATTGAAATCATTCACTGGCCAGTTGAATCTAGTACCCGGTACCAACACACGCATACACGTACACCTTCTTTGGACACAACCTGTACGGGACTCACATTTCAGCAACGAAGGGGTTAAAATTCCTTTTTCTTTTCCGCTGCGCGTTTCTCGCATTACGAACTTCTGTAAATATATATGTATACCGTGCTGCTCTATATATGCCAGTTTATTTGAGATCAGTAAACTATATAACTTATAAAATCCATAACAGTGCTGGTGTATATTTATTCCCTAGTGCGGGGAGACTGACCCGAGGTTTAAATTCAGCGGCTCCTCCGGGAGTGAGCGCTACACGTGGGGGCTCGTCCGGGATTCAGTCTCTGGAAAAAACGCATTTAAAGGGTTAAATATAGATCCAGACACTGCTGCCAAATGGTGTGAGGAGCAAAGTAGTCAGATCGAATTATGTATAGTCATGGGTATTCCTGCAGACACTTGGGCCGAAGATCAGATTCGCCGGACCGTGGCCGAGCTGACACCAGATCATCGGGGGTTAATCCTGGACATTAAAGCGAACCCAGATACCTCTCACACGTATGTTCTTTTTGAATGGAGAAAGGGTGTTCCAGTGTGTTTTCAGGGCGCGAGCGTGAAGCTGACTGATGAGGTGGAAGTTCAACTGATCCAGCCCAGCGCGCCATGTGGTGATCCCGCGAATGTCCCCGCGGCTAGCCCGGCAACATCCGGTGACAGGGTACCGTATACTACTTCAAACCCGGTGGCAGGGTTCCCTCCTGTTGCCTTCTTCACCACAATGGGAAAACTGGTGGAAACATTAGCCCAAAACTCTGCTGCGTCTCCCAATTATGGATATTGCAAGTTACGGTTTTATTCTGGTAAGGTCCCTGTGCCAACTGGAGAAGAGGACTTTGAGACTTGGATAGACCAGGCAGTGCAGGCAGTGGAAGGATGGGAAGTTGCTGACACCGTGAAGAGACAAAGGTTGATCGAGAGCCTAAGAGGTCCTGCTTCAGATGTCATCCGAAATCTGAAAAGGGACAAGCCAGGCTGCACTGCTGCGGAGTATCTAGAAGCTTTACAGGAAATTTTCGGGGGAGTGGAGGATTGTGCCGAGCTTATCCACAAGTTCTCTCACACCTATCAAAAGGAAGGAGAAGAATTGTCCACCTATGTTTGGCGGCTGGACAAAATCATCCATCAGGTCATTCTCAAAGGAGGCATGGAATCGAGTCATGCAAGCAAAGCTTTGATGGATCAAATTTTCAAAGGAGCACTCCCACTGGATCCCATAATGTTGAAATTTCAGACTAGATACCAGAGCAAGAGACTGACCTATTTCAAACTGGTAAAAGCTATCCGAGAAGAAGAGGCTTTAATCAAGGCTTAAAGGGTTGCTAATGCTTCACACACAGTTTTCACCGCAGAAGTAGGAACTCTCTGTGCAGCAGACATATAGACTGAAGTGCTGGCTTTGAAAACTCAGATGTCACAAATGATAGAGTTGATGACATTGCTGTCGGCTAAGGACACCAGAACTGAGGGGGTTGCTGTAGCCTCGAACAGGGTGTCTCAAAGTGAGCCGCAAGAAGAAAATATACCCACACTCTCGAGGAAGAAATGTTTGGGCTGCGGGGAAATCGGCCATTTCAGAGCCCAATGCCCATAAGGGAGGGCCGAAAAGAAACCGGTCGAAGAACTCCTGAAGGCCGTGGAAAAACTGTTGTCCACCTTGCAAGCGGGAAACTCCAGAGGGCCCTGGTAAGGAGCAAATTAGGCGCCCGACTGAACAAAACTGCTCCAATTTTCAAGTCCCAAATGAAAGGGCGAGAAGACCCAGAGTTTCGTCCACTGCTGAGCCTACCAGGACTGAAAGAGTCACTCCCTTGGCATCCGGTCCTGTGTCATGGGGAAGCAATGCACACCCAAAACCTACACGGGTCAAGAAGAAGGCCAGCACCCCACACACTGTGGGAGGCCCACAAGGCCACTATCCGTGGCCATCTGATAGGGATCGCTACTCGAAAGAAAAAGGAACGGCTAGCGGAGACACAGGAGTTGCTTGCTGAGATTAGGGAACTGGAACGTTGGCATGTCAGGACGGGAGACGTGGAGTTCTTTAGGTCTTCTGCAAAAACAGAGAGCACGTTTGGCGGAACTTGCTCACTCACAAATTCATCGGGCTGTTCTTTACTCTCGGTGCTTCTTTGCATACCATGAAAACAAACCGGGCCGTCTTTTAGCCCGAATGCTCAAACAGAGGCGTGCGTTAGCTTACGTCCCTAAAGTCCGCATGCCAGGAGGGACGATGGCACAGACACCGGACGCAATTGTTAACGCTTTCAGGGACTACTATTCGGACTTATACTCATGTGCGCCAAATCCCGCGCCGGAGCTGAACCAAAACATCTTTACATACTTGTCCGCAAGGATTCACAGACGGTTGACCGGACCTGAGCGCGTCTCTCTGAATGAACCCATATTGGTAGCGGAACTACATACTGCACTGAAGAGACAGAAAAATGGGAAAGCACCGGGTCCAGACGGCCTACCGTCTGAATATTATAAGCGTTTCTCTTCAATCTTACTACCTCCATTGGTGGCCTCGCTTAATGCACTTCAAGATGGCTCGTCTTTACACACTCAGTCGCAACTAGCAACTATAACTGTCATACCGAAGGAAGGAAAAGATCCGGAGCTCTGTTCGAGCTATCGCCCGATCTCTCTCCTTAACTGTGACCTGAAACTCTTCTCTTCGGTGTTAGCGATGCAACTACAACCTTTTGTTGCGTTGCTGGTACGGAGGGACCAAGTGGGATTCGTTCCCCAGAGGGAAGCTAGGGATGGCACCATACGTGCACTGAATATCATCCACATTGCCCAAAGATCGGACCGACCTGTTTTACTGCTATCCACGGACGCCGAAAAGGCGTTCGACCGGGTAGCATGGCCGTTCCTCTTTGCGACGCTTTACGGGATAGGAATGTCGGGAACTTTTATTAAGTGGATAGAGGCACTATACTCAGCGCCGTCTGCGGCGGTGAAAGTAAATGGTGCGCTCTCTCAGCCTTTTGCCATAAGAAATGGTACTAGACAGGGCTGCCCTTTGTCTCCGCTCCTGTTCGCACTGTCCCTGGAGCCTTTCCTTGAATCTATAAGATCAAATCCTGACATTATGGGTGTGACGGGCCACTCTGTAGAACACAAAGTTGCAGCATATGCGGATGATATGCTCTTCTTCATATCCTCCCCCTCGGGGTCGCTCCCGGCCAATTACTGAGGAGTTCCGCCAATATGGTGCCCTGGCAAACCTAAACATTAACATGACGAAGTCGGAGATACTCAATATCACTGTGCCTGCAAGTGAGAAACGTAGACTGCAAGATTCCTTCCCATTCCGATGGTGCACAGGAGCGATGACATATCTGGGGATCAAACTCCCATCCCGACTGGATACGTTGTTTGAAGATAACTTCCCACCTCTGTGGAAAATCATAGCAGATGACCTTCTTAAATGGTCTAAATTGAATATCTCTTGGTTTGGGAAGATTAGTGTCTTGAAGATGAACGGACTCCCACGCCTCTTGTAGACGACTGCTTCGTGGGGTTGTGGGCCCCTCCCCTCCCTCGGTCACTCCCGGATATCTTTCCTTTCTCCCCCCCTTTTTTTTTTCTCTTCTTTTTCTTTCTTTCTTCTTTTTTCTCCTTTCATTTTCCTTTTTCCTCTCCTCGTGTCTTCTTCATGCTTTCCTCCTCTCTTCCTCTTCACCTCTTACCTCCTCCCCTCTCTCCTCTTTTCCTCTCTTTTGGTTCCTTTACTCAAGTGCCCCGTATGTGGCTCAGGCCTGAGAATCCCAGACGATTCAGATAGATATAGGTGGGGAGCATAATTTCTTCACTTTGTTAATTTTTTTTTGTTTTCTCTTCCCCTTTTTGTTGCTCTTCTCTGCGTTTTCAATTATTAGGCATTCAAGTTTGCAGACTAGTTGAGCTTGCAGAATGCCAATTTTTGGCCCTTTACTTTTATTTTCGTATTTTCTATCTCTAATTACTGACCGCTGTTTTGAGCCCTCTGCTGTAAGACTGACAGCTTGTCATTTCTCTCTATTCTTTCTGAATAATGCCTTAGTACAATACTGTATAACATAGATAAGTGTTTACATATATGGTGGACATGCCCACGGATCCGGATCTATTGGACGTTGATCTCTACCTTACTTACGAAGCTTACAGATCATACCCCTCAGTTTAACCCAGAGGTTTATCTCCTCTTACAGGTTGAAGGATCGATAAGTGGCTTGAAACGTTCTATACTGTTGAGAGTGCTGCTGTGTGCCAGGGCATTGGTTCCGCGACATTGGCGCTCACCCTCGCTGCCTTCAATCTCGGAACTGGTTACGAGGGTCCAGGAGCTACGGCTCGCTGAGGAAACCCTGGTTTCTTCTGACAAAACCAGACAAGCTTTTCATGACACATGGTATTATTGGGATACTACCCTGTCAACTGCGGACTTCTGTGCCTTCACTGGGGAGTGGGGTGCCGCTTTGACGCTGTTGGATGGGTCTCCTGGGGCACCATAAACAATGCTCCTTCGTGCTCTCTATTGACTTTACTTTCAAAATTCCTTGCCTGCACGGCCTAAGACAACCCCAACATTTATGACTTAACTTCATATCCCCCCAATTTGAGTAGACCGTATATAGCCCATAACATCTTCATCCCATCCTTCCTCCTTTCCCCTTCCCCCTTCTGTTTTGTTATTTTTCTTCTCTCTCTCTCACCTATACACTCTTAACATATCTACTCTCTCCCTTTCTCTTTTTACACTGTCTTCAGTTTGTCACCCTTCTCTATCACTCGATTCTTTCCTATTCCTCTTTAAATTGTATTGAAACAGTTCTCTTATGCATTTCCTGATTATAGACAACTCACTGATATTGCTCACTGAATGAGACCTTTGAACGCACTCTTTCCAGGATAACCCCGACGCTAATGTTTAGAAGTACCTAACCTTATGCACACATCTGGAACAGGTATTTTCTTTTTATGTAACGATAACACAGGTCTCACTGATGTACTGAAGTATACTTGAACAATGCTGAGATCACTTTGTTATAAATGTTTTTTGGATGTTCATTCTTTGAATAAAAATCTTTTGTTTCAAAAAACATAGATAAGTGTTATCTTTGTAACCTGTCATTGCCCAGTACTATATTTCTGTTTACGAAATGAATGTTATGTTCTTATCTGTACGAAATCATATGCTTTAATGAATAAAAAAAAAAAAAACAGCAAAAAAAAAAAAAAAAAGAAGAAGGCCAGGGTACAGCAAACGGGGTCTAAACCTCTTGTTACTACGACAAAGTTTCCTTACCAGCTGATAGGTCCTTCTCCCATCGTTCCAATCCAAGTAGAGGGAGTCTACACCAAAGCTCTGTTGGACTCAGGGGCTCAAGTGACACTGATCTACCGAGACTTCTATGAGAAGCACTTGAAACACATACCTCTACAGGAGCTAAAGGAACTTGAAATCTGGGGTATCGGGACTGAGAAACTTCCATATGACGGATATCTACAGGTGAAGCTAGAGATCGGATCCGAAGTCATCGGACAGTCTGGGGGTTGTGATGCATTGGCCATTGTGTGTCCTCGACCTTCAGGGGCCAACAGAAGTTCTATGATAGTGGGGACGAATACTGATCTGGTGCGACGTCTCCTGACCCCTATAGTACTGGAAGAAGGTTCTACCAAGGGAGTACACCCGATGTTGCGTCCAGTCTATCAGTGAATGGTCAAAGAACAGAAGGCACCTGCCGAAGTGGGGCGTCTGTGGAGATTAGGAGGAACAGAAAAGGTTCTATAATCAGGAGATGTGGCGAGTTTCCAGGCTTCAGTCAAGTTGAATGGATCACAACCAGGTCCCTATGTGGTACTGGAAACTGATTTTAATCATGGGAGTGAAGCCGGAGTCGAAATAATCCCTGAAATAATCTCCACCAAAGCTTTGAAACGAACACGAGGAAGAGTCTCAGTCAGTGTATGTAATGTATCTGATTCTCCAGTGATCCTGAAAGCACGAATGCCTATCGGGTAAGTAGCGTCCGCTACGCCTCTCTCTCCTACCAATTTAGGAGGGGGAGTGAATAAAGAGATTCCAGCTGACAGGTTCTATCCTAAAGACGCTCCCATTTCGCCTGAATGGAAGAAACGTCTTCAGTCCCAGGTCCTAAAGTGGAGGGACTTGTTCTCAAAGGATGAGTTCGACGTGGGCCTGGCTAAGAGTACTGAGCATCGCATTCGACTGCAGGAAGATAAGCCGTTTCGAGAAAGGTCAAGACGAGTTCCACTGGGAGACTTGGATGATCTAAGAGAACAGCTGAATGAACTGCAAAGAACCAAGGTGATTCAAGAGTCCAGGAGTCCGTACGCTTCTCCCATAGTGATGGTTCGGAAGAAGAATGGTTCTGTCCGTCTATGCATAGACTGTCGCACGTTAAATCGGAGAACCATCCCCGATCAATATGCCACTCCTCAGATAGAAGATGCCTTGCAGTGTTTGTCTGGAGCAAAATGGTTTAGTGTACTAGACCTGCGAAGTGGGTATCACCAGATACCAATGCATCTTGAAGACAAAGAGAAGACTGCGTTCATCTGCCCACTGGGGTTCTTTGAGTTCAACCGAATGCCTCAAGGCCTTACGGGGGCTCCAGCCACGTTCCAACGGTTGATGGAGAAGACAGTCGGAGACATGAACCTGATCGAAGTGCTAGTGTATCTGGATGACATAATCGTGTTTGGAAAGACGTTGGAAGAACATGAGCAACGGTTGGAGAAGGTCTTGAAGCGGCTCCATGAAGAGGGGTTGAAACTGTCTCTGGAGAAGTGTCAATTCTGTTTGCCTTCCGTTACGTATCTGGGACACGTTGTTTCAGCAGAAGGCGTTCGACAGATCCTCGAAAGTTGGAAGCCGTAGCTTCCTGGCCTAGACCCCGAAATGTTACTGAACTTAGATCTTTCCTGGGATTCTGCTCCCATTACCGAAGGTTTGTAGGAGGGTTTGCCAAGATAGCTCAACCACTGAATAAGCTCTTGCAGAAGGCCTCTGACCGAAATCCGTTGGCTCCAGGGCCAAGGAAGGCTCGAGAATCTATCCAAGGAGAATGGACTAGTCAATGCGAAGGTGCTTTCATGAAGCTGAAAGAGAGTCTAACTCGAGCTCCTGTCTTGGCCTATGCTGATCCTCATAAGCCGTACGAATTGCATGTAGATGCCAGCCGAGAGGGTCTAGGGGGAGTCTTATACCAAGAATATGGTGGATTGTTGAGGCCTGTAGCCTACGTGAGCCGGAGTCTTACGCCTTCAGAAAAGAACTATCCTACCCATAAGTTTGAGTTCCTCGCTTTGAAGTGGGCGGTGGTCGACAAGTTGAAAGACTATCTGTATGGAGCCGAATTTGTGATTAAAAACGGATAACAATCCTCTTACCTACGTCCTTACTACTGCGAAGCTGGATGCAACGGGACATCGGTGGTTGGCCGCTCTGTCAGGGTTTAGGTTCAGCCTGAAGTATCGCCCTGGAGTGAACAATCGAGATGCTGATGCTTTGTCGAGAAGACCCTACACTACAGAATGGACTCAGTTAACTCCAGATGGGGTGCAAGCTTTATGTCAAGGAGCAGAGCGCCGGGTCAAGGGAGGGATTGAAGCAGAAGCCATAGGAGTTATGGCTGCGGCTGTTCCAGAGTTCTATTGTAACCCTACGCAGCTAAGAGACGAAAGTTTGCCTACTTTTTCGAAACAAGACCTGAGAACTGACCAGGCTGGAGATCCTCTGATTGCATTAACTATGAAGGCTCTAAACATGAACCAACGGGAAATTTTTCTGACAAATTCCCCAGAAGGGGCCAGATTGGTCTACAAGGAGTGGGAACGGTTGAAAATGTTGGATGGGGTGGTCTACCGAAGGGGCCCCTCAAGCAATGCTGGAGAGACCCAACAGTTGTTCCTTCCCACCAAACACAGAGAGGGTGTGCTACGGTCATTACACGATGACCATGAACATTTAGGAGCAGAGAGAACTTTTAAGCTGGTGCGGGACAGATTCTATTGGCCCTGCATGAGGACTGAAGTTGAAAGTTACTGCCACTCATGTCTGAGGTGTATTCAAAGGAAGACTCTGCCAACCCGAACTGCTCCAATGAGCCACCTACAAAGTCAAGGACCCATGGATTTGGTGTGCATTGACTTCCTGTGCTTAGAGCCGGATGCTAGTGGGCAGGGAAATATCTTAGTGGTGACTGATCATTTCACGCGTTATGCCCAAGCTTTTTCTACGAGAGACCAATGTGCTCCTACGGTGGCGAAGGTTTTAATGGAAAAGTTTTTTGTTCACTATGGACTGCCAAGGTGAATACACTCGGATCAGGGTAGAGACTTTGAGAGCCGGCTTGTGGGGCAATTACTGGAACTGCTGGGAATTCAGAAGACCTGAACTACACCATATCACCCTCAAGGTGATGCTCAACCAGAAAGGTTCAAACGCACTCTGCTAAATATGTTGGGGACATTGTCAAACAGAGAGAAGCAGAGCTGGAGTCGTCACATAGCCACGCTAGTACATGCATACAACAGCACGGAGAGTGACGCTACTGGATACTCACCGTACCGTCTTATGTTCGGAAGGGAAGCTCGACTGCCGGTTGATTTGGCGTTCGGGTTATCTCTGGATCAGACGTCTGTAGCCTCTCATAGGAATTATGTGGATAGACTTTGGAAGAATTTGGCCTCTGCGTTTGAACAAGCCCGTTTGACCTCTGGGAACAGGGAACAGAGGAATAAGCGAAACTACGATTTGAAAGTTCGGATACATGATCTACAACCCGGTGATAGGGTTTTGTTGAAGAACTTGGGTGCTTCTGCCAGGCATAAGTTGGCGGACAGATGGAGTTCTCAGGTCTACATTGTCTGCAAGCAACTGCCGGGTCTGCCGGTTTACCATATTCGACCTGATGGGAAGGCTGGGCCTCTTAAAAACTGGCACCGAAATCATTTGCTACCTCTGAAGGAAGCTGTAAGGGTACCAGTTGGAGATGAACTTTCTCTGCCTTATCCGCCTCCGCCTGCTCCACGTTTGACTCCCGTTACTCGGTCCCAGCAGATACGAGTTGTTGAGGAAAGTGAAGGGGAAAGTGAAGAAGAAAGTTTTTGTCTGGATTGGGTGCGCTCACCAGAGCTTGAAGAGGTCGTCCCAGTTGCCGAACGGTGGGAAAGTAACCTGAGGCCTGAGGCTCCAGAATTCCAGCTGGACATTCCTGAAACTTCTGAAATTCCTATAGTTCCTGAAAACGCATCCTATGATTACAGTTCTATGCCTTCATTGGAAGGATCATACTCCGAGGAGATGTCTGTTCCAGTTTTGAATGAAAGACCCGAACCTGTATCTGTAATACTTCCGACTGAAGAAGAGCTGATTGAGCCAGAACCAACACGTTCTGTCCGACCCCCTCAAAGACTCACCTACGACTCACCAGGACATAGCACTGAAGAGGCTGTTACCACAGTGCGAAGGTTGCTCGAAGTGTCTGCTATGTTAGCTGAGGTAGCTAGAAGTATGAGTAAACTTGAGGATGTATACCTAACCCATTGTATGTTTGCTGCTGAGCCTATATATATTGACTGATGTAATGTTGAAATGTAATGTAACTGTTACACCTCCTTGGAGAGACCCAAGAGTTCTAGGAGTGGGAGAGTGTAGCGCTGGTTTAAATCCTGCCACTGTAATTACTTGTTTCTGGCCACCAGGGGGAGACGAACGCAATGTAAACCAATACTGGACACTTTCGGACTACGGTTTCCAGCATGCTTTGGGGCAGGGACAGGAAGTGGGTGGGGAGAACCGAGAGACATCCGCAACCTCGTGCAGAGGAGAGCCAGTGCGCGCCAAGGGGTGAATAGAGCAAGATGCACGTGAGACAAGGAGCGATTGTGACCAGACCGGAGCGCAGGTGCTACCTTAACATAGAAACATAGAAAAATGTCGGCAGATAAGAACCTTTCGGCCCATCTAATCTGCCCAATTACATGGATACTTGACCTGGATTTATCTTTTGTTTAGGATAGCCTTATGCCTATCCCATGCTTGCTTAAATTCAATTACTGTTTTGGCCTCTACCACTTCTACTGGAAGACTGTTCCATGTATCCACCACCCGCTCAGTAAAATAATGCTTCCTGATGTTACTTTTAAACCTTTGCCCCTCTAATCTAAGACTATGTCCTCTTGTTTTGCTATTTTGTTTCCTTTTAAATATACTCCCTTCCTCTACCTTGTGGATTCCCTTTACGTATTTAAATGTTTCTATCATATCTCCTCAGTCTCGTCTTTTTCCCAAGCTGTACATGTTAAGATCATTAAGCCTTTCTTGGTAACTTTTCTCCTTCAAGCCGTACACCATTTTAGTAGCCCTTCTCTGAACTCTCTCTAAGATGTCTATATCCTTCTGGAGATACGGTCTCCAGTACTGCACACAGTACTCCAAGTGAGGTCTCACCAGTGCTCTGTACAGTGGCATGAGCACTTCCCTTTTCCTACTGCTAATACCTCTCCCTACACAACCAAGCATTCTGCTAGCATTTCCTGCTGCTCTATTACATTGACTACTTACCCTTAGATCCTCTGAAATAATGACCCCTAAATCCCTTTCCTCAGATGTTGAGGTTAGGACTGTATCAAATATTCTATATTCAGCCCTTGGGTTTTTACGTCCCAGGTGCATTATCTTGCACTTATCCACATTAAAACTCAATTGCCACAATTAAAACTCAATTGCCTCAATTGCCTTGCGGAGCTGGAGATCGGCCCAAATCACTTGCCAGAGACCTAGTAACCTATCGGTGAGAAGTTTATACAGATACAGAGCTGCAGAAGGACTCCGAGTTAGGAGACCGCAATGATCTAATGGGAGTGCAGGCGGTGAGCTGAGCATCTTGTGGCAGAAACGGACAAGCAAGACAAGCGGATCCGGTGGCACAGAGTCCCAGTCAAGTCGAGCGGAAAGACGTCCTGGGTCGAGCAGAGCGCAGAGTATCTGGCGGATGGGTGAGAGGCCTTCCCGGCCACAGTAAAAATAATAAAGCACGCTGCAGTTTGTCTAAACCTACAGGGCCCCAACGTGACTAGTCGAAGACACATTGAAATCATTCACTGGCCAGTTGAATCTAGTACCCGGGTACCAACACACGCATACACGTACACCTTCTTGGGACATAACCTGTACGGGACTCACATTTCAGCAACGAAGGGGTTAAAATTCCTTTTTCTTTTCCACTGCGCGTTTCTCGCATTACGAACTTCTGTAAATATATATGTATACCGTGCTGCTCTATATATGCCAGTTTATTTGAGATCAGTAAACTATATAACTTATAAAATCCACAACAGTGCTGGTGTATATTTATTCCCTAGTGCGGGGAGACTGACCCGAGGTTTAAATTCAGCGGCTCCTCCGGGAGTGAGCGCTACACACACATTGGTCATAAATTGGCAGACTTCTTGTTATTCTGACAATGGAGGATTTACCACTTTCTCTGGTTCCTGCCTATGCCCACCTCAGTAGAGCTTGTTTATTGTATATTCTAGATAAGGCCTCGTCTGGTTTCACACTTCCCTTTGTTCAACTGCCTGCTTCTCTGACCTTGATGTATCTATTCTTCTTCCTGTCTCTGTGTGCCAGCTACGGCCTGGATTCTCGTGGTTTTAATTGCTTTGCTGTTAGTTTAACACATTCCTAAAATTCTATGTAAGCTACATCCTAATTTCAGCTAATATCTACTATTTAGATTCAAGTGAACCAATGTTCTGAGCAAGATGGCTGCCTGGCTCAAGATGGCGGCCATCTCCTGGCCTGAGTCCCTTACAGGATTACAAAGTCCGCAACGCTGAATCTAACTGAAATATGTACTCACCTTTCATCCAGTGTCGACCAATCAAGTTGGCTCCCTCCATCGCTATTCAGTGGGCTAACTTCAGGGCCAGATTAAGATCTCTATGGGCCTGGACCTGAAGATTTTGGTGACATTTTCGTTCTGTAGTTTCTTTGCAAACAGCATTTCACTTTTCTAACATTCAAGCGGACTGTTTTTTTTCTTTCACTCCATTCGTCTGCGGTGTCGGGTTTTTCCAGTGCCTGCTATGCGGTCTGATCGGCTCCTGCTCGGGTTTCTCCGGCGTGTTCGGCAGGGTTAATCCAGATGTTTTTGCGGGTTTCGGTATGCGTTCGCCTGGGTTTTGCAGTGAGTGTTTGGCAGGTTTTCGGCGGCTTTTCCCTGCACTATGACGGCCCGGTGATGCTTGCTGAATACACCGCAGGGTCGCTGAAATGGGATCGCCGAATCAAGCCGAATTGAAGAGCACGAAAAGTCAACATGCAGTGACTTTTCAATTCTCTTTGAATAACCCCTTCTGTGTTGCGTCTATATCTATGTAAATAATTTTTTAAAATAAAATTAGCCCTTTTTAAGTTGTAAATTTTCTTGGAATCAGAGCCTATATTCCACTTCCAAATTAATCAAAAAATAAACCTATGAATCTGCTCAGAAAATCTTAAACTTACATAGGGTTATTCAGAGAAAGGTGAAAACCAGGAGAATGGCAGGAGAAAAGAACAATCTAGACCAAATAGCCGGTTTGGAAAGTGAGATAAATGGGAGAATTTTTATGGTTTGGCTATTTTGACCTGGAATTTTTACTTCTCCAGTCATTCTCCTGAGTTTCACCTTTCTTTGAATAGACCTGATATTTTTTTTTTAAAAAAGAAAAAATATAGGGACTTAATGGAAGTAATAAAAGCAAAAGTGGTTAAGAGGAAGGTTACCCCTGTCCATTCCACTTTTAGGGAATGGTGGATGCATATTCTATTTCTTCTGAGCAGAATGAGTTTTGATGATGTTGTTGAAGGACATGTTTTTAATTTTTTTACAACATGAACTTTCTTTACATTCAAAAGGGGTTTGTCATTGAGTGAACCTAGATAATTTAGTTTAGACGCAAAATAATATAAAAATATAAATTGTGATGCTCACACAAGTTCAAAATCCATCAGTTAAAACAAAATAGAATAATTTGGTAAATCAGTAGGAAGGGCTGTAAATATGCACCATAAAAATCAATATAAAATAAATAGTATGACAATTTTAATTAAGGGGAAATAATAGCATTTGGAAACCTTTTGAGTAAAATGCTTGTTGTCATCAGTTCTACAAGCAAGGTAAAATAGTTGTAAAAGAAATAAAAAAGTATTTACAGAATAGCTAGAGAGAGCTCGAGGATTGCAATACTTAAAATGAACCTATCATGAATGCTATGCCACGAGAACTGCAGCACCTGTAGGTCTTAATAGTAAGGCCGGGGTCAGACAAGCGTTTTGCAGAGCGTCCTGGAGAGTGGGTGGACGTTCCTTCCACTTTGACCAGTGCCGGATTAAGATCTCTATGGGCCTGGAGCTGAATATTTTGGCGGGCTTTTTTGGAATATAATTAAATGAAAGCATATATTAGGTTATTTAATATTGCAGATATGGGTATAGTTAACAAGGCAGATAAGGGTATATCTAATCAGGCAGATACGGATATATCAAACCAGGCAGATACGGGTATATCTAACCAGGCAGACACGGAGATATCTAACCAGGCAGATACGGATATATCAAACCAGGCAGATACATTCATTCCAACTCCATTGTGGTGGTGTATAGAGCCAAAGATATTAGAATTGTGTCGGTGTCCCAATATTTCTGGACCTGACTGTATCTAACCTGGCAGATAAGGGTATATCTAACCAGGCAGATACGGATATATCTAATCCGGCAGATAAGGGTATATCTAACCGGCAGATGCGGATATATCTAACCAGGCAGATGCGGATATATCTAACCAGGCAGATACGGGTATACAGTATCTAACTAGGCAGATGCTGGTATATCTATCCAGGCAGATGCGGGTATATCTAACCAGGCAGATGCGGATATATCTAACCAGGCAGATACGGGTATATCTAACCAGGCAGATATGGATATATCTAACCAGGCAGATACGGATATATCTAACCAGGCAGATATGGATATATCTAACCAGGCAGATACGGATATATCTAACCAGGCAGATACGGGTATACAGTATCTAACCAGGCAGATACGGGTATACAGTATCTAACTAGGCAGATGCTGGTATATCTAACCAGGCAGATGCGGGTATATCTATCCAGGCAGATACTGTGTGATTTGATTACCATAATTTTTCATTCAGATTTAGCTATTTACAGCATGTAAAATTATTTTTTTCCATTTTATCATCCAAACCTTTGTGGTTATATATTCTACAAGGAATTCCTGTTTAAAAAATGTGAAATGTGAACCTGTTACTGCATTTTTCTGAGAAAATATACAATTTTAACCAAAAAATTTTATATTTCCCTTGTGTTTGGAGCGTGTTTTTTATGAATAATATGTCTATGTATAAAACACTGACCTTGCTCCCAGCATGGGAAATTAAAAGGTGAGTAATGGCAGTGGTATTGATCATTTATGGACAATGCCATCGCTTTGGAACTTCTCCCGAGCTGCCCCCTTTCTATGGAACTCCTTCTAATATAACATTATATCTATGTCTGCTCCACCACCTCTTCCTCCTCCTCCTCCTTCTCTGTCTCTGGTGAAGTAGCAGTTAAACCGACGCGCGGCAGGGGCTACGCAATGGCTCAAGCAAAAAGATGCCATATTGTGCTGGAGCTGGTTTGTTTAGGGGACAGGAGCCACACCGGGCCAGAAATTCTGTCAGCTCTGCAGGGGCAGGCACAGAGATGGTTAAAACCACGCCAGCTTGAGCTGGGAATGGTCGTCTGTGATAATGGCAGCAACTTTCTCACCTCCCTACGCCTGGGTAAGTTGATGCATTTACCATGCCTAGCACACATCCTAAATCTGGTGGTACAGCATTTCCTAACCAGGCACCCAGGGCTGGCAGACCTTCACAGCCAGACCAGTAAAGTCTACAGCCACTTCAGACGGTCATTCCCAGCAAGTGTTCGCCTAGCAGACATTCAAAGAGATTTCCACCTTCCCACAAACCGTCTGATCTGTGACATGCCCACCAGGTGGAACTCGACATCGGCAATGCTGCAGCATCTGCACAAGCAGCAGAGGGCCATCAATGAGTACTTGTGTGAGTATGGCACAAGGACAGGTTCAGGTCAACTTGTTTCCCCCCCACAGTGGCTGATTATCAAGGATGCATGCACTGTACTGTCACCATTTGAGGAGGCAACGAGGATGGTAAGCAGGGACAGTGCATGCATCAGTGACACAATTCTTTTAGTGTTCCTGCTGGAGCGCACTCTGCAGGGAATTATAGATGTGGTACTAGAGGCAGAGCAGCAGGAGGAGGAGGAGGACTTCCCTAGCTCTCAAGGCCCCAGTCTTTATGCAGACAGCATTCCTGCGGGTCCTCATATCAGACAGGAGGAGGATGAGGAATATTTAAGTTGTGGGGCATTGAAGGTGGGGATTCCTCAAGGGAGGGTTTTGTGTCCACAGAAACCCAATGACTAGTACGTGGCTGGGAGGAGGTAGTGCACGATACGGTCATCCTCAGTGACCAGGAACACTCGGAAGCTAATGCCACCTCCTACCTACGCTGCATGGGTTCCCTTATCCTGCAAAGCCTGCTAAAGGACCCCAGGATTCGTGCTATCAAGAAGAGGGATCATTACTGGTTGGCAACCCTTCTTGATCCACGATACAAGGGTAAGGTTGCAGAGCTCATCCTGCCCTCACAGAGGGAGGACAGGATGAAACAATTTGAGGATGCTCTAAAGCGACACTTGTGTAACACCTTTCCAGGCACTGGTAGGTTACCAAGTGATGACACAGGTGCTTGTGAGGCTGCGGTTGATCAGAGGAAGAGCGGTGAAGGGGGCCGCTTGACTGATGCCTTTTCCAATTTGTTTAGTCCATGACGCCCAGGGACGTCAAATGTAGGCACCCATTGCCAGCATCTTCACCATATGGTGCAGGACTACCTAGGGGCAAGGGCAGACCTGGATACCTTTACAGCAGATGATCCACTGGCTTACTGGGTGTTGAGATTGGATCACTGGTCAGAATTTAGCCAATATGCTATGCAGCTACTAGGTTGCCCTTCACGCAGCATACTTTCTGAAAGGACGTTCAGTGCCGCTGGAGGTTTTGTCACAGACAAAAGAGTGCGTCTGTCCACCGACTCTGTAGACCGGCTGACATTTATAAAAATGAATCAGTCCTGGATCAGCACCTATCACTCCCCTGATGCTGATGTAACTGAATAGATCGGGGATCTCTTCTGCATTCCCAAAACCTCCACTACTGCACTCTTCCACAATACCTCAGAGGGGTTACGTTGTGAAGGCACTAGCTGGCACCAAAGGCCCAATATTTGGGTGCACTGCCACTGACGCGTGTACCAGGTTCATATCATTGTAATATTTGATGGCAGGGTCCACCCCTACACTCTTCCACAATACCTCAGAGGGGTTACGGTGTGAAGGCACTAGCTGGCACCAAAGGTCCAATTTTAATGCACCCGTTGTTACTTTCATCCAAAGCCTGCATAAGTTTCACCATAATTTAGCCAAAAAATCACTAAACTTGTTCTGCGTGTCCTAAAACGTCTCCTCTTTTCATACAGGCTGCCGCCCCAAGCAGTTGTTTATGAATAGATTAAAGGAAAACCATTTACCATCATTTGAAATCTTTCTATACATCCAACAAATCCGCCACTTCACAGGCAGGTTATGGGGGCCTCTTAGGCACGATATTTGAAGGAATTTTTTGTTTTTATTCTTAACCTTTATGTCATGGAAAAATCACTGTTCCTTTAAAAACTTTTTTTTAAAACTTTTTTTCCCTTGTTTCCTATCCCCCAGGGAACTACCCGGACCCCCATACGCCTTTTATGGCCAATATCTTGCATATATGCCCTCTTGGAGGGCACTCTAAAAATCGAACGTTCGAGTTCCATTGACTTGCATTGAGTTCGTATGGAGTTCGTGTTCGAATCCGAACTTTTTCAAATGTTCGTGTTCGAATGCGAACCGAACACAGGGGTGTTCAGCCCATCACTAGTTCTGAGACAGCCATTAAATGCAGAGGAGAGAATCAGAGGATCCAGAGTAAAAACCTGAGTTATTTCTCTGTTTCAGAATGAAAAATCAAAAATAAATGTGTTGTATTAGAACAAGCTCTGTCTCTTGATTCCACAAATGCAACACATGCAATACTTTAAAAAAGGTTAACCTGCAGGGGGACAAAATGGTTTTAAAACTAAATTAAATAACATTAGATATATAAATAAATTATAATATTGTTATGAGTGCCAGACTTTAGTTCCTTTATAAAGAGAGTTTACTTTTCACATAAATCTGTTGTACACTCACAATCCAAGCATCCATGTATCCTCACTGTATTGGAATGTACCATACATCCACTGAAGCATCAGGTTTTAAAGGTCTGGTCAACCCGAGTGTCACGGGATGGCCCAGCACCCTCAGCCAGGGGCGGTGCAGTGACAGTGGTGACATGGACACTTGGGTGTGGTGGCACGCACCCCGTTTTACCAGTATTTTTAGTTAGATGTGATTATTGTGTGGTGTAATAAAGTGTTCCCCGTTGGTTATGGTGTAATGTATTTTCCCCTTTGTTTGCCTTGCTCGCCGCCATTTTCCGATTATTGTGGCGCAGTTGGAATTTCGATTCGGAAAATGGCCGATCCGAACCATCCGGTTCGGATCGCAAAATGGCCGATTCGGACCATCCGGTCCGAATTGGCGACTCCCTGAAGGATGGTGGCCAATGGGTCCCGGGAGGGCGGGCAAGGAGTCCCATTGTATTCTAATTATAAGGAGAAGTAATAAAAGTCTGTAATGTAAACAATAAAGGCAGTTCCTGCAGTACATTCAGCTGTGTCTGGTGTGGCTTGATTCTCCGCCGTATTTCGGATCTGAGTGTCCCCCGCGGCCTCAGAATACGGTGCCCATCCGATCCGAATCGAGCGCGCTGACCCTGCATCGAGCATCAGGGCAGCGGCGCTACATCCGAAGATTCGATCGGGGAAATTCAGAGATCCGAACCGAAGGGCGCGGCCGCGTACCGCGCTTCGGTATTGCGAGGGATTGCGGTGCGATCCGAATCCCTCGCCCATCCCGGCAGATCCGAAGATTCCTTCAGCCCTGGTCCGATCCGAAAAGTCGTTCACCGAGATCCGAAAAGTTACCCGCACCGCGATCGGAAACGTTTCCGCAAGATCCGAAACGTTTCCCACATCGAACCGAAGATTCCTCCGCGGCTGGCAGATCCGATCTCCACGGACGTCCCACACCCGCAAGGTCAGTGAACCAGCTGCTCGGGACGCTGAGTGCCGTATGGCTCAGTGGTCGGGCTGGTTCTAGGCAGGGGTCCCCTCCACCGCCCGCTAACCCTTCCCCAGGGTCACGCCAGGCCGCACGAGACGCCGAGTGCGCGTCACTCGGTAGTCGGGCCAGCGGTAAGCGAAGGGGTCACGCAGATTGAGCACACCCGCAGGCGGAACAACATCCCATTCCGTCATACTGGTGGCAGCGGTGGGATCGCTCTCTGCAGACCCCTAGGAGACCTACGCCATGGCGGTGTACAACCCCTACAACCGGGACACCCTGCGTGGGATGTTGGAGAACCGGGGAGGAACGCCGGGTAACAAGAAACGGAAGACGCTGATCAAGGAGCTGACCAGGATGGATCAGGACGAGGCGACGACGCCCGTCCCCAGCCCTGTCCACGCAGAGGTGGAGGAAGGCGCTGACCTCAGAGAGGTGCGGCGTCGGATCGCCCTGCTTGGAGATGCCCCGACGACAGAGGACCGATGTAAAGTGATTCGGGAGTTCTACCGGGGAGTTGAGCTGGAGAAGGAACGCCAGCACCAGCTGCGGTTGGCAGAGCTCCGCGGAGCAGAAACTGATTACAATGACCCCGAACCCTACCCCGTGGAACCCTGGGTCGAGACTCACAGCTCGTCTGGAGCTTCACCCTGGGAATCCACAACCCCCAGTGACGACGCTTGCGGGACTCTCAGCTTGCCTGGAGCCTGTACTGAGGACATCACTCATCCCAGCGACCCTCGGATGGAGACTCACAGCCCGCCTGGAGCTGCATCTGAGGACGCCACCTTCCCCACTGAGGAGCGGTGCTCCTGCGCTGGCACATACGCCGACGTGAAGGTCGTGCTGGCCAGAGAGCTGCAGGAGGGCCTGGAGCAGGACCAGGGGTCCACAGAGGAGCTGGTGGTAGGCCCTGGACCATGAGCGGGACTGCCATGACGTGGACATTCCCTCCGACGCCGACGTCTACCGTAGCAGTACGCTGTGCGAGCAGCGTTCCTGCAGGGCCGGGCCCCAGAAGGGTGGGAGGACGAGCTCTGGAGTTTGGTGCAGGAGGAGGTCGCACTGGACGCCGCGTACCGCGCGCTCCGGTGGCTAACTGCCGCTCCGGCAGTACGGCCGTTGGGAGGCAGTTCCGTTGCAGGGCCTCGCTACGGAGGCACAGGACTGCTCTACGAGGGCATGGCCGCCGACCCTGATTTCGGAGAAGAGACCGAGGAGCGGATGGAGGACATCCTGGAGCGGCGGGAATTGGAAATTCCGTCAGACAGCAGGGACTCAGTGTTTGAGGAGCTGGAGTCCCTGGCTGAGCGAGAGTGGGAGCTCGAGGTGGCTTATCGGAGACTGTTGGACGGCGTTCCGCAGTCGAGCCTGAGCTCCCCGTGGTGGGACGGGTCGGCGGAGGAAGTCGACAGTCCCCAGGTTTGGGACCTATGGGAAGCCGAGGCGGACTCATGGGTGCCCGTGGGGGGGTCGTCTGAGGAAGTTACCCCCCTCACCCCGCAAGAGGACAGGGTGGCCGAGGCCACGGGTCCAGCGGGGGAGGAGACGGATGGTTCCCCCGGGATGGGTTGTGCGCAACCGTCAATTGCCCGGGGGGTGAAGTGACCATCCTTCCCCAAGGAGATCTCCAACCAGCGGAAGAGCTGGCTACGGGGCAGAGTGCTGCTGGCCTCTGCCCATTGCCCAAAGTCTGCCAGGAGGGGCAGACCGATGGTTCCCCCGGGATGGGTTGTGCGCAACCCTTGGTTGTCCCGGGGGGTGAAGCAACCATCCTTCCCCAAGGAGATCTCCAACCAGCGGAAGAGCTGGCTACGGGGCAGAGTGCTGCTGGCCTCTGCCCATTGCCCAAAGTCTGCCAGGAGGGGCAGACAGATGGTTCCCCCGGGATGGGTTGTGCGCAACCTTGGTTGTCCCGGGGGGTGAAGCAACCATCCTTCGCCAGGGAGATCTCTCACCAGCGGAAGAGCTGGCTACGGGGCAGAGCGCCGCTGGCCTCTGCCCACTACTCAAAGTCTGCCCGGAGGAGCAGACGGATGGTTCCCCCGGGACGGGTTGCGCGCAACCATTGATCGCCCCGGGGGGTGAAGAAACCATCCTCCCGCAGGGAGATCCTCGCCCAGCTGATGAGCTGGCTACGGGGCAGAGCGCCGCTGGCCTCTGCCCATCCCTCTCAGTTTGCCTCGAGGGGCAGCGCGAGGATGACCCTGTACGACTGCCGCGGCAGCGGTTCAGTCCCCTCGTCGGCGGCCAGGGAGAGCAGCCGGGTTTGACCTCGTTTGTCCTCCCGGTTGCCGTTTCCGTACCCGGTCAACCAGCAGAAGAGCTGACGCCAGGGCAGAGAGCCGCTGGCCTCTGCCCGTTCCGCCCAATTCGCCCGAGGGGCTGAGCGTGGATGACCCTGGGCGACTGCTGTTGCATTCTGTGATTCTCCCTTCCAGCTGGCTGGAGGAGCAGCCAGGTCTGGCTCTTGTGGTTCCTTCAGTTGCCGTGTCTGTACCTGGCCCTCCAGTGGAAGAGCTGGCAACGGGGCAGAGCGCCGCTGGCCTCTGCCCATTTTTGCAACCTTTGGGCTCGGGAGCCTTACCCCGCCACGGTCCTGTCCCACGGCTGACCTGGGCACCTGGGGCGTGTGCAGTTAGCACCCGGGTTCCCCAGGTGAGTGACAATCCTGGGGGGGGCACCGGAGGCCCTCCGGCCCAGAGACATGTCTTCTCGCCCAGCCGGGGACACCCTCAGGACATGGGGTCCCGACCAGGCTGGCACGGCCGCAAGGCCAAATGGAGAGGCCTGGTGACCCGGCCTCCCCAGACTGACTATGGGCCTGGGAGCACCGACTTCCCCGGTAGGACCCGGTGGGGTCAGACCAGGTGCGTCGAACTGGGGGAGGGGGAGGAGTGTCACGGGATGGCCCAGCACCCTCAGCCAGGGGCGGTGCAGTGACAGTGGTGACATGGACACTTGGGTGTGGTGGCACGCACCCCGTTTTACCAGTATTTTTAGTTAGATGTGATTATTGTGTGGTGTAATAAAGTGTTCCCCGTTGGTTATGGTGTAATGTATTTTCCCCTTTGTTTGCCTTGCTCGCCGCCATTTTCCGATTATTGTGGCGCAGTTGGAATTTCGATTCGGAAAATGGCCGATCCGAACCATCCGGTTCGGATCGCAAAATGGCCGATTCGGACCATCCGGTCCGAATTGGCGACTCCCTGAAGGATGGTGGCCAATGGGTCCGGGAGGGCGGGCAAGGAGTCCCATTGTATTCTAATTATAAGGAGAAGTAATAAAAGTCTGTAATGTAAACAATAAAGGCAGTTCCTGCAGTACATTCAGCTGTGTCTGGTGTGGCTTGATTCTCCGCCGTATTTCGGATCTGAGTGTCCCCCGCGGCCTCAGAATACGGTGCCCATCCGATCCGAATCGAGCGCGCTGACCCTGCATCGAGCATCAGGGCAGCGGCGCTACATCCGAAGATTCGATCGGGGAAATTCAGAGATCCGAACCGAAGGGCGCGGCCGCGTACCGCGCTTCGGTATTGCGAGGGATTGCGGTGCGATCCGAATCCCTCGCCCATCCCGGCAGATCCGAAGATTCCTTCAGCCCTGGTCCGATCCGAAAAGTCGTTCACCGAGATCCGAAAAGTTACCCGCACCGCGATCGGAAACGTTTCCCGCAAGATCCGAAACGTTTCCCACATCGAACCGAAGATTCCTCCGCGGCTGGCAGATCCGATCTCCACGGACGTCCCACACCCGCAAGGTCAGTGAACCAGCTGCTCGGGACGCTGAGTGCCGTATGGCTCAGTGGTCGGGCTGGTTCTAGGCAGGGGTCCCCTCCACCGCCCGCTAACCCTTCCCCAGGGTCACGCCAGGCCGCACGAGACGCCGAGTGCGCGTCACTCGGTAGTCGGGCCAGCGGTAAGCGAAGGGGTCACGCAGATTGAGCACACCCGCAGGCGGAACAACATCCCATTCCGTCATACCGAGCTGACAATGCCATGTTTACAGTTAGGAATACATGTAGACCGTAGGGATCTACTGCAAGTCAAATTAAGAGAGACTTCCTGCAGTGTAACGAATGGATCATTAAAAAAAATCATAGCAGAAAACTCATACAAATCTCGAACAGGAAAGCAGCAGCAGTGGAGCGTATAATAATGTCTTGAGTCTGTACAAACTAATGCTTTGTACAGTAACAATCCTTTAAGTCTAGATACCGTGGGTGCCGTCATGGTAAATATTCCTCTGGCTGACCCCTCTTCATTTAGTCTCAGTGCTATACTAATGGATCCAGCTGTTCCCTACAGAGGGGGACAACATGCATGTTTATTAGTTGTATAAACCTCTGTGGGTTTGCACCTGCCTTCTGGTATCGCACAGGCAGTTGGCACCGCCATCCGTAAAATCACGTTAAAATTGCAAGGGGAAAATGTCCCCAGGTGGTAACGAAATCACAGAATGTGTTCCAAATCAGCCTCACGCATGTCTGATGCGGAGATGGAAAGTTGCAAGGTCTGGCAAGTGAGCGTCGCTCTTAATCCACTCGCCACCATTGAGCCAGTCTCGTTAGGAATTCAATACAAGCTTTTCCAGTGCATGGACTGAATTGTTTTCCAAAGACTGTCCAGATCAAAAACAACAGGACGTCTCGGTGCTTGTAAAGTCTAGCATTCAGTCGACGTTTACAGCTTCTTTATTTTAACGTAAAGGTCATATATGATATACATTTAGACTATTGGTTTGATGGATATGGAGCAAACCTCCTTGAAGTGTGGAAATGGATACATCTTTACGGTGACATAATGGACAAAAATGAATATCACTCTTTGACCTTTCTGATGTACTCACATGGGGGCCATTAGAATACAACGCGCCATAATTTGGAAGCATTGGGCATTGGCCACTCTGGTTGGTTACATGTGCATATAATTTGGGACTGAAGAAAAAGGACAAATATATTTTCCAGACATTTTTTTGTCTGAACTGGGAGCATACCATCATTTTTTAAATTGTTTCTGCGTATTGAAATAAAGGCTTGAGGTCACCTTAGGGGAAGCAGCATGGTCATAGACAGACTATTATGAAGTAAAGAAAGCCCATTATGAAGAAAAAACATGATTGTTAGTGTTGCTGCTACACTATAGCAGAACCATAGGGAAAGGATTGAACGCAGAATGGTGATAATGTTGTAAAGGTACTATGATGTGTAACATTTCTGTGGTGGGTAGAGACTGATAATGATTGAATGCAAAGGGTTAGTATAATTGTTCTTAGGAAAGAATGAACACCGTAGAGAAATATAATTTAACGGTTGGCTAAAGGCGTAGACGAGGAAAATACATAAAGAGAAAATATTGTGAACTATAGGATGCTAGTGTGAGGAGAAAGAAGTCCAAGGAGCACATCTTGTGGTCTTCAGCACAAGGTTTCAGGTAACAGATTCCTAGTTGAAACATCTCAAATATTAAATCAATAACACTTGCAGTTTGTCACTGGAATCGCAGGTTCAGTGAACTGTAGATAAGCAGCTATAATGTAAGCATTAGTTTTATTGGAACTATAAACTCTTTCTGAGGGGGGAGGTCAACATCAAGTCCCAATGTATATATCACAAGTGTGAGATATCCTAAGTCTAACAAGAAAACAGGTGTAAAGACAAGAACAAAGGTCCCCAGTGTCCTTCTGCTGTAACTGCAAGATCCCACAAGATTGTGTACATGTGATCTTGTGCAAAGCTCATGCAATATGGAGTCATCTAGACCAGTGGTCACTGGTCACCAACCCTGGTCCTCAGGGCCCATTGCTCTAGAGTTTAGACACATTCTTTTATCACATCCTATGCACGTGCCAAAACTGGTTAAAGGCTGGTTCCATTCTTTCCCTTTAGCGGTTCCCCTATTACTGGCTGAACTGGAATAGGGGTCATAGTAAGCAGGGGTATGATGCAGCCAGGGTTTGGACAGTCTGTGACTGCGAATATATGTGGCATGACATAACCTTTTTATATTTAAATTTACATTGAAAACTTACTTTTCTGGAACATGAGATGCATAGTTAAGAAATATTTACAGGTTTAAATGGAAATTTTACACATGGATTTGGTGTTCCAAGATAGTTAAAATAATTTAATAAATATATATTTGCTCATTTATGTAGTTTTTATGTTCATTTTGGATTTTTTTTAGTTGTATAAAAAGAATTTTATCCTCTTAACAAGTGGCAAATCGGAACTGCCAGGAGATTACTATTCTGATAAGTATTTTTGTTTTTTTTCTCTCATCTTGGTGTTGTATCTCCATTTGCAAACATTCCTTTAGGTGCCCTTTAACGTTTTATTCAGTTATGGGATTATTGAATATAGGGGATATGGTCGGTGGTAGATTTGTTCTAAGTAAAATAAACATGCATCTTCGCGAACAGAAACAAGACTTGTATTTAAAATGATTGTGAGGAAAGAAGAGCTCTCCAGTGAAACACGTAGAGGTTAAAACATAGTGAAGGAATTCTAGAATGTGTGGGATGTGCACGATTCTTCCCTGAAAGCAAAATGAGACGTATCATAATTGGCCGTCTAGATGCAACGATTGGTTCTTATCTGCCATCACTAATCTAAGTTTCTACGATTCGGCAGGGATGCTTTCCAAAGCCACGTTATCCGCCCAAAGTCAAAATTATGTAAAATGGTTAAGATGTCTCCTGGTAAATGGAGAGAACCTGGAATCTATTTAGACCCTCATCACCTCTAGGTCACATATTCCTGAATGCGGTATCGTTTCCACGTATATTTCATTTAACCACAACTTCAGGCTCTAGTGCTATAGCAATCCGTAAGTGATCGGAGTTTAAATAATCATCTTAAGAAACAGTTATTGTGGTTTTCCCAATTTTTAAAAACCCTTTTTATTCTTGAAATAGTTTAAATACACCTAATGAACCCAAAAGTAAAGTTCCCTGTCCTGGTCGGGTTCACTTACCGTTCGATATCCTGTTGGGAGATGGATTGGTCCTGAAGATCAATGCAAGATCTCATCTGATGATATTGCAGACAGCTCTAATTTGTTCCAAGGTTGAATGCCGCAGTGTTCTTCTTCTTTGTAGGAGGACTGTTGACTGTTGACAGCACTGCATGATAGGCTCTCAGCAACAACATCATCATGCTGGCTTAGTCGGCGCAACAGTCTATAGCGCGGTCATGGACAGACGACTGCTGTCCTGTAGGATGGCTATTCCACTCACAGCTGTCACTCATCCGGGCACCATGGTACCAAAACTGTGACAGAAAAACTTAAATAGTGGTTACTCATAATTTCGCAATGGATTTGAAAAAACTGTTGCTAAAACATATGTGGAGAGTGACTCCCTTTCATGAGCACAGGTTAATGCTGGGTACGAGAGGTGCACTTTAATTCTGGCAGACAGCCAACTCTATTCTTTACTTTTATTTTTCCTTCATGGATACAAAACACTATAACGAGTGATCTCTGTCCTCACAAAATAAGATGCGTCTCCTCTGTTCCTCCTCCGTCTCTGCTCTACTTGACTAAGACGTGCCTGACTTAATGTTTTCTACAGTTGTTTGTCATTTTATTATTTGAATTTGCCACTTTATATTACAAAGAGCAATGAAAATCATTGGTCTCATACAGGGGTCTAGTCCAAAAAAATAAATAAAAATAAGTGTGAGAACTCACCAAGATTCCTGTGCCCTTATCAACTGCTGGTATGCTGCACTTAATTCACCTCCCAACACTCAAATCTGCTTTTCTGATTTAAATATAAGGATTGCCTGGGTTTTAGGGGGTCATTTTGATAATTGGAACTAGTAATGCAGCGATAGCAATTTTTTAAAGACTGAGTACGAGTACCGATACATTTTATCAGGTACTCACTGAGACCGAGTACCGATACTTTTATTTAATGTCAGGTGACGCTTTCCAATAAATAATTTAGACTTTTTGCTGAAAGCCTGTCCAGTTTATGTTAATATTAAAAATGTATGTCCAGACACTCCATTTCCCACTGCGCAGCCCACACACACACACACCAGATATAAATACCCATAGAGACCAGACCTCAGACACATGTATACCCCACACAGACCTCAGATACAGATACAGGTTTTGCAGAAATTAAACAATGTGAATGTGAATAAAGCCCCAGGGCCAGATGGAATTCACCCACGAGTACTGAGAGAGCTATGTGTTGAAATATGTAAACCTCTGTTCTTAATCTTTCAAGATTCTTTTCTTTCAGGAATAGTACCAGAGGATTGGAGAAAAGCTGACGTGGTCCCTATATTTAAGAAAGGTTTAAAATTTGTGCCTGGGAATTATAGACCTGTGAGCTTAACATATGTGGCTGGGAAAGTATTTGAGGGGTTACTAAGGGATAATATTCAGGAATTTATTGGGAGGTATAATGTAATTGGCAAAAATCAGCATGGTTTCATGAAACACAGATCATGTCAGACTAACCTAATTACGTTCTATGAGGAAGTAAGTAGAAGTATAGATCAGGGGGTCGCAGTGGATATGATTTACTTAGATTTTGACAAAGCTTTCGACACAGTTCCACACAAAAGGTTACTATTTAAATTGAGAAAAAATGGTCTAGATGAAAATACTTGTTCTTGGATAGAAAACTGGCTAAACGATAGGGTACAGAGAGTGGTCATAAATGGTACATTTTCAAGATGGACACCAGTGGTAAGTGGTGTCCCTCAGGGGTCTGTTATAGGACCAATACTATTCAATTTATTTATAAATGACCTTGAGATAGGCATTGAAAGTCATGTATCAGTGTTTGCAGATGACACAAAACTAGGAAAAGTAATACAATGTGAGCAGGATGTTACTTCGCTGCAGAGGGATTTAGATAAATTGGGGGACTGGGCACTTAAATTGCAGATGAGATTTAATCTAGATAAATGCAAAGTTATGCATTTTGGAGTGAAGAACACGCAAGTAATTTATACCCTAAATGGTACGGAGATAGGGAAATCCAAGCAGGAGAAGGATTTGGGAATAATCATAGACTTCAAACTAAGTAACAATGTGCAATGCCAAACAGCAGCCGCCAAGGCCAGCAAAGTATTGGCATGCATTAAAAGGGGAGTTCACTCACGGGATGAAAACATAATTTTGCCTCTGTATAAATCAATGGTCAGACCGCACCTTGAATATGCCATGCAATTTTGGGCACCTGTCTTAAAAAAAAGATATTATAGCGTTAGAAAAAGTGCAGAGACGGGCAACTAAATTAATAAGGGGAATGGAAGGGTTAAGTTATGAGGAAAGACTAACAAGCTTAAACCTGTTTAGTTTAGAGAAACGGCGCCTTAGAGGGGATCTGATAACCTTATATAAATATATACGGGGCCATTATCAACCATTGTCTGATAACCTATTCATTAACAGGTCTATACATAGGACAAGGGGTCATCCATTTAGACTGGAAGAAAGAAAATTTAGCTTAAAGCATAGGAAGGGTTATTTTACGGTGAGAACAATAAAGCTGTGGAATTCTCTGCCTGTTGAGGTGGTTGGGTCAGAGTCTGTACAGACTTTTAAAAAACCACTGGATGACTTCTTGCAGACACAGAATATTAAGGGTTATAATATTTAATATGTGGGTAAAAGCTTCTTGATCCAAGGAGAAATCTGACTGCCATTCTGGGGTCAAGAAGGAATTTTTTCCCAGTATGTTGCATATTCAGACTGGGTTTTTTGCCTTCTTTTGGATCAACAGCAGTAGGTTATGTGGGAGAGGCTGAACCCGATGGACGCATTTCTTTTTTCAGCCTATATAACTATGTAACTATGTAACATGTAACCCCACACACAGACCTCAGATACATGTAACCCCACACACAGACCTCAGATACATGGAACCCCACACAGACCTCAGACACTGCTGCTAACGTAATGCATTAAAAGAATTCCGCCAGAATTCCCCTCCGGCTGTCCGCGTGGTCCTCCGAGCGCTGACTTGCCGCCTGGTCCTCGGAGGAACTCGTGGCCAGCTAGAGGGGAATACTAGTAATGTATACTGCTACCAGTCCCAGCCCCTTCAATACTGGCAAGCCAGCCCAGTGCTAGCTTCCAGGTATCGGTAGAGGGATCATGTACCAAGTACTCATGCAAATGCTGGTATCAGTGCATCCCTAATTGTAATATATACTGTAGATCTCATAATCTTGTGACTTCATAAGGAAGCAGATCAAAAGTTAAATAAAGATTTTACAGTGTGTGGTCAAAAAGGGAACTACGTTTCCCCTGCAAAAATAGTGGATGAAGTGGTTGTGCTTGTGGATGCGGTTTTCGAGGTTATGGTGATGTTGCTAGATACTACATGAAATGTAACCTTATCGACGACTCTTTCATTGGATTGAGTTCAAATAAAATGTATAAATCAGATTATTTTGAGTTTGTTTCAAGACAGAAAATGAAATGTGTCTTGGTGTAGGGACTTTTTGGCTTGCACAGATGTTTAAAAGATATGTGCACAGGGTTTATACGAGCATGTGTCTACTCGCAAGGATCTGAGACTGCTTTAACAGACTGTACTGCATTATTCACCAAGTTTGTCGGCTTCTTCCCCACAGTGCAGAGTGAAAGTGCTTTAGAAATATGAAGGGAAACTTTAGAAGTAAAATTTAAAAAAAGTAATAAGACTGTCGTTTGTCTCATGTGTCCCCCCCCCCATCTCTTTTCTACACCGGCATCCTGTTATAGTAATTATATATATATTATAGCTCATAGAGAAGCAATGAGGAGAGACGGCTCCAGACCGACTACTGTACGTACAGTCAATCAAATGATGCTTCTCGCCAAATAGTGGATTTGACCAGCGAGCAACTCCTCAATCTACACAGTGTGTGGCAACATTTTTGGACCGGGGCAGCTCAATTTTGAAAAGAGCAGCAGAAAGGCTATGTATTGACTGTCTGCAATATAAAACCTTTGTTTCACAGTGGATAAGGAGAGCGGGTGGAACAGAGTCTCTTACACCAGGACACTTAAGCTTAAATAGTAATGGTGGCTAGAGTAACTCTTTAAGTGGACACTATAGGGTTAAAACAGGATGAGGTAGAAACATTTACCACTCCCATTTTAACCCTTAGTTTTCCTTTAAAACTCTACTGAATCCAGCACTGGTCTCAATCTGATCTCTGCAGGATATGACATGCTTCCAGCTCAGCATGTCATGTGACGCAGGGTAGCTGGGCACTCCAGTTAATCCAGTGGCTCTTTGCATGAAGGCTTTGATCCCATTGGATGGGGCTAGTATCTGAAATAGTCAAAGCCCAGGAAACCTGAGCTCAGGTTCTGGGTGGAGGTAAGCCCCTGCATTTGGATGTCTGAATTAGCCTCTGAGTTACCCTCAGGGAGAGGAGTAGGATTAGGAAGCTCACAGCAGTTTGAATAATCATAAAATGGAGCACTCACACTGTGCAGAGAGGTTTATCTAGCTGCTGACAATTGTTATGGGAAAAAAAAGATAGTCTGTTCAATAAAAGTAACAAATAATATTTGCCTACAATTCAACAACTGAAAACTAGTAATACATTATTCATTTTCTTTAATTAAAACAACTACAAATATTATAACCGTTAATATTATGTTTTTGCAGGAAGTCATCCAGTCGTTTAAAAGTCTGTACAGTCTCTAACCCAACCACCTCAACAGGCAGAGAATTCAACACTTTTATTCTCACCGTAAAATAATCCTTATTATGCTTTATTTCCAGTGTAAATGGGTGACCTCGTATCCTGTGAATAGTTTTATTAATGAATAGGCTTCCAGACAATGGTTTATAAAGTTATCAGATCCCCTCTAAGTCACCGTTTCTCTAAACAGGTTTAAGCTTGTTAGTCTTTCCTCATAATGTATATCTTCCATTCCCCGCATAAATTTAGTTGCCCGTCTCTGTACTTTTTCTAGCACCATAATATCCTTTAACCTCCCTGGCGGTGTTCCCGAGTATGTCTTGGGGTTAAATTTCACCGCTGAGAGCGGTAACCCCTAGACACATTCGGGCTGTATACGTCACCTCTCCCTGTGCTCCCTTGCTGCTCTCTGCAGTCTCCTCCGGCGATTGCAGCATTTTACTTCCTGGTTTCCTTCTCACAAGGAGAAAACCAGGAAGTAATGAGGTCGCGATCGCCGGAGGAGACTGCGGGGACATCGAGGGAGCGCAGGGAGAGGTGACGTATACAGCAGTTGATGTATCCAGTAGGAATTTAACCCCGAGCCACACTCGGGATGCCGCTGAGGGGGATAAAAAAAAAATTGACCGCTTTTACACAAGAAATTTCAGAATAAATAGACCGCCAGGGAGGTTAAGACAGGTGTCCAAAATTGCAAGTTATATTCAAGGTGCGTCTTACCATTGATTTATAAAAGAGGCAAAATAATGTGTTCATCCTGAGAGTGAATTCCCCTTTTAATGCATGCCAATACCTTGCTAGCCTTGCCGGGTGTTGTTTGACATTGGGCATTGTTACTTTGTTTGAAGTCTATGATTCTTCCCAAATCCTTCTCCTGTTTTGATTTCACCAATTCAGTACCTTTTAGGGTATATGTTGCTTGTGTGTTCTTTACTCCAAAGTGCATAACCTTGCATTTATCTACATTTAAATTGCATCTGCCATTTAAGTGCCCAGTCCACCAATATATCCAAATTCCTCTGCATTGAAGTAATGTCCTGCTCATTTATGTAAGCAATATTTGGAAAATAAAAATAACCCTGAAGAATCTGTTTAACATGTGTTACTATCAAGAATACGTAAGTCAAGTAAACAAATGGAATGTATTTATTTTGAATTCTACTTCGTTGTATCAATTTTGGAAAAATTAAATAGAATTTAACATTAAACTGTCCTTATGAACAAAAATGGAAAAAAAAAATACAAGGACTCATTTACTTAGAGAATTCCTTCCAAAAAAAAAAAAAAAAAACACCATTCATGGTTTGGAAATGTAGATCTAAAAAACACAGAAAAAAAAAATAACATAACAAAAAACATTGGTCCCCATTTTTTTGTAACAACAGGCATGATCAATCCAACCATCCAGATTTCACGCTTTTATGCACAACACTGAAGAGGAGAACTACAAATCGAAGGATATTCCTGGGGGGGATCATTTTCTCATGGCAAAAAAAGTGTCAGATTCTGTCTCGTAGAAGAATCCTTCTCAAATGCTAGGAGCGTGAAAATTAACATATATTCAGAATAAGTTAAACATCGACACAGTGATTTTCATTGCATTACACTGCCACAATGACTACAAATGAAATTATATATATATTTTTTATATAGTACATCACAACACATTATGAAATCCAGTCCTACTGGAAACCCTCTAGGGAAAAAAATCTTGACCCTTTGAACATGAGGGTATTCCTTGTAAAGAGCTTGTCCAGTACAGTATTTACAGTGTCATGCTTTGGTAAACTTTTTTGCCAATTTATTACAAAGAAAATAAAAAAACCTAAAAAAATACACATATGGAGGAAATATAGAAGCAAACGTGATTAGAGCATTTTTAATACGACAATGCCCTCAACAAATATAAGTGCATAGCATAGCATACATAACAAACACATCTAATTACAGTGAAAATGATTACATGACATAGTATCAAAACTGTACATCTGACAATCAGGGTGCTACTTACAGAGGTCAATATTTTCTACAAAAAAAAGAATTAAAAAAATGTGAGACCATATCAGCTGGCGTTGTTAGGACCATGGTTTATTTTGTTTGTATTTTGGTTTTCAGTACATGGAGTTGTTTGCACATCTTCTACTCTGAAATGCGTCGTTATTTCTCTCTTTTAGGGCCATGCTTTTTCCTGAAAATTAAAAAGAACGGATCGAAAACGGCATTAGGGGATATGCTGCTTTTTGCCTACATGACTTACTAGTAAGTATATGTTGTTGGGCAGAAAGTCACGTCTTGCTACATAGTCACCACAACCCACTAAAAATTAATAAAATATGTATAAATAAATTTATAAAATGCTCATTGCCGCTATAACATGAAAGCTACTACACCAAAAGCATGCCTCTAAAAACAGAAATTCTTAGACAAGCCTCAGAGTTCTATTCACTAGAGCGAAGCTGCTGTGAACTTTGTAACTTTAACCTATTCACGGCCATGCAATTTGTGTTGAAAAAATGTTTACAACAACATTTATTTGAAACACGGGGTGTGAAGTTAACAATTAAACATTAGGAAAAATAGAAAAATTTGCAAAAAGGTTGTTCTGAGAAAATTAAAATAAAGTAAATTTGGTCATTTTCAATTATTTATATAATTGTGTTACAGAAATATTGCTAAAATGAAAGGTTCTAAACTCTAGGGGCCGTATTACAATGTTGGTGCCAACTTAACCAGAGCTGTTGTAAACTTAACAGAGCCATTACAGCCTATGGAGGTTTTAAGTTTACAAGAGCTCTGGTTAAGTTAGCACCAAGTATGTAATATGGCCCAAAACCTCCATAGGCTATAATGGCTCTGGTAAGTTTACAACAGCTCTGGTTATGTTAGCACCAGCTTTGTAATATGGCCCTTGATCTTATTTATCTTACACAATGTCACGGGCTCTGCATTATCAGCATACAGGCAGAAGTGGCCTTTGTGTCAAATACTGTAACTTAGATAATGATAAATAATAAAATGGTGAGATCTCCTGCTTATGGAGATTTGTATCGATCATACAGAGATTATTAGCAATGCAGCTTCCAAAAAATACCAGTAGTATTTAAAATATCTGTATGTGCCTGCAGAATGTCTGTGTATGGAGATTAGTTTACAGTAACACCTTGTAACTGTACTGTACAGGTATCATTGTAACCCCCTGAATCTTATCCCTGTACAGCAGTGAGTGACCGCAGAGCTCTCCCTGTATTCTGCCCCCTCCCTGGCTGTTAGAATGCAGCAGTAAAGCTTTTTGTTACAGTGAGGTTTGGGGCTGCTTTTTGCAGCAAGTTATATCTCTCTACAGGATGCCTGGAGAGAGATAAGACAGTGGGTTCCATTTCGCCACAAGGGGAACACTGAAAAGGTGTGAAAATATGGTTTTGATAATGTGTTGTTTTCAGTGTTTTACAATACAAAAATAAAGTTAACTCAATATTGGTAGTGAAAGGATTAAAAATGCAACAAACCTTAACTGCATTTTTTAAATTTCCCCCAACTGAAATTCTACCAAATGAACCACTTAAAGCGAAGGTCAGAAAGCAGGAAAGGTCAGAAGGAAATGCCATTTTGATAAAGGATGATAGACATGGAGGTAGCAAAATATTTAGCTTGAGTTTAGGTAGAAGTCAGCTTTCAAAACCTAACTCAAAACAATACAAAATCAAACATTCTGCCTCCAAAGCTATGAACAAGCTTGTGGGGGAAATGACATAGTCACAGGAAACGTAACACAGAGCACTGATATATTACGCAAGAAGGGGTGAGGATAAATGTGCCCAATATGTATCTAAAAGGTGACATCTATCCTTACTAAAGTAAATTAAAATGACAACTTTCACCACAAGCCATGAACTTTCATACAAAAATCACTAAATAATTTGCATGTTTATAGTGTAATAAATATTATTGCATAATTAAGTAAAGTCGTTATTGGCCACTAATGCTTCTTCTCAATGACAATCCCAGTTAATATCCTTTGATGTGAGTGATACGGTTCCCAAGTGCTATACTGCTATATTAATGATTTATATCTTTTATTTATTTCAGCTATTCTCACGTACACCTCTTAGACCCATAACATCGCCTTCTTGCACCCAACGTGTGCCCAGGATTGTTTGAGAAGCCAAATATTCAGTCCTCGTGTTGCTGTTCGGTCGGCTTTAACCAAGGGGCAATGGAATAAATAAAGGCTCCACTAGACATAACTTGCCAAGGATTATTAAGCTCTTCAGTAATTTTTGCTACAAGGGGTTTAGCATCTCCAGTAAGCTTCTGTGCAAGTTAGGGTTTTGGCTATGCCTATTTTGACTTCGCACAGATGAGAACATTGTGTCACATCCATCTACTTTACATTTATGGAGCTGTTGGAGATGGACGGTGTTGTAGTGGGCCCTAAATGTAGCTTTGTTGCTGTACGTTTTTTGGCAGAGGTGGCAGGATATGGGCACATCAGATGGTACGTTTGAGAAACTCTGCTGAGCTCTATCCTTCATGTTAAGTTTCTGGTAGAGCTCTCCCTGAGATATGAAGCTCAGTGGCTCAGGGCTTTCATCCCCATCTTCCACTGGTTTGTGGTTACCTTCTTCACTACAGCCATCTGAATCCCAGGAGGAATGAGAGCTGCTCACAGATTTTATGCTCGAAGTGGTGCTTAAATCCAACACAACACTGTCATTGACCGGGTCTGTCCCGAAGCTGTCCAAACAAGATTCTCTGATCTTGTTCATGGGATAAACCAGACTCCCTGTTCTGTTCATCCCTTTGAAGATCACAGATGTCTGTCCAGGGTTTTTTAGTGGCAAATCCTGATAGTAACCCTTTGTCATGTCTTTCAGGAGATAGGGAATACTGTACGAGTGGTTTCTCATTTCCAGAGCATCTTTGGTCAAAAGCTTATGATGAAGATTTAGATTTGAACTATGCCTGTGGGACACAAAAACACAAATAGGTTAGTGAAAGAAGATGTAGGAAACATATACAAATATAAATACAGTATAAGTGATAAGAATCCACCAATAACATTAAACCTGTGAACAATCTCAGTTTTATAGCAATGTAGGCCAGGCTAGTGCTTATGGTTTTTCCATCATACCGAACAAAAATACATGATTTTAGTTAAAAAGTAATTTCTTATTAAATCATATAATTCTGTATTGTTCATATATAATTAAATGTAAGGACATTGGCCAAATAAAGATTTAAAAAGGGCCACAGTATACATATATGTGTGTGTGTGTTTGCATGTATATATACATACACACTGTATGTATATATATTTTTTAGTTTTTTTCTGCAAATGTAGAAAGGGAGACTATTTAACCCTTTCGCTGCTGAGCCATTTCACGCCTGTGTGCTGAGCTCATTTTTACCGGTTTCGCTCATCATGTTTAACCTCCCTGGCGGTCTAATTTTTTGCAAAATTTTGTGTCTAAAAGCGTATCAATTTTTTTGGAAAAGAAATGTGTTGTTTTATATAGTAAGCCTGTATTCTGTAGGAATAACTTACTGAAATCCGTGCAAGCAAGAGTCTAGTAAACACACGGAGTCAGAGAAGGTTTGAAACACAAAATAATAATTTATTATCCCAAAAATAATTCTCCAAAATAATGGAAATAAATTATATACAATAATATAATCAAACCAAAAACATGCCTCTTTCCTCTGGGTGCTCGGATTCCTGTTCAGATGTACACTCCTTTGCCAATGAAATATACAGGACACGGGGGTACCAAAAAAATAAATAAAAGGGTATTTATTTTCAAAGCAGGTTTACAGAAATAAAAGGCAAATAAAAATAATTTCTAAAATGTAATAAGGCTTTGCAATACAAGTTTCGCTGGTGGACCTGGGCAAGCACCAGCAAAACTTGTATTGCAAAGCCTTATTACATTTTAGAAATTATTTTTATTTGCCTTTTATTTCTGTAAAGCTGCTCTGAGAATAAATACTTTTTTTTGGTACCTCGGTGTCCTGCATTGGCAAAGGATTGTACATCTGGACAGGAATCCCAGCACCCACTGCACAGCACAAAGTTTATTCTACAGTATCTTTTACTGTAATTTTTTTTTTCATTTTTGAATTTGCCACCTGGTCCCGCCCGCGTCGTGTGACTCGCAGGGAGCGGAACCAGGAAGCAAAGTCGCCGGCTGCCGCGATCACACTGCGGTGACGGCGAGGGAGCAAAGATTGCAGTGAGTATGCATCCAGCCCAAGTGTGGCTCTGGGTTACCGATCGCGGTAGCGAAATTTAACCCCGAGTCACACTCGGGAATACCGCCAGGCAGGTTAAAGGAGTTTTGAAGCCTTATTCTATTATATGACCCAGACATATTATATATCGTTCTTTCCGGCAGACTCGGCAGATTCATAATATGTCATTATTATATGCATACGTCATGCCCTGTCTGTATATTATAACAAAAAATGCAATAAAATTTGAATTTTCAATAATTTACAACGTTTAAATAATTTTTTTTCACATTTTAACATGCGAGCATTTGCGGTTGTATTTTCTATGAGTTTTGTTTGTTAAAAAAAATTAGAAATCGGGGACTGGTTAAATTTTTTTGGGGGGAAAATTACTCGATTTTTAACAAATGCACCCCATACAAAAATCGTTAGTGCAGCATCATTGTTCACATTATAATTGAAATGAGAACAATAGTTCTGCATTAACAAAACAAAACCAAAAAAATCTATTTTTTTTAAAATTTATTTTTAAATATTTTTTTTATTTTCATTTGTATTTTTAATTTTTTTTCCCGTAACTTTTAACATGGTCATGTTTGATATCATTGGAATGGCCATGCTCTGGCCGATCCAGCGATAGCCAAATATTAACCCCTAGCTGCCACGGATCGGGAGATAGGGGGTTCCAATGAATCCCCTATCTCCACCATTGGTGGCAGCTAGGGGTTAACTCCAGAACTGATGTCATCGCACTATGCACGATGACGCAAGTCATCAGGGGGAGATCCCAGAAGCTTGGCCGACATCCAAGATGTCGGCCAGCTCCGGGAGAGGAGCGTGATCTGGCGTCGTATCATGATCCGGCCCCCAAGGGGTTAAAGTCAGCCACTGTTTGGAAGGGCAGGCTGTGCCCTTCCAACCGGTGCCTGACTTTCACCGCTGCCCCTTACGGAAGGGGAGGGAGAGAGGTCCAAAAGACCTCCCCCTCTCCCTTTCGGGCACCTTCCCCGCAATCGCGGGGGGTGACTGTAATAGATGTCATCGCGCTAGCGCCGGGGTCTCCGCCGGGGTCCCAGAGTGCCGGGCTGACTTCCAAGATGTAAGCCCGCAATGGGGGGGCGCAGCAATCGACCGGGAATCCTGACCGATTGCTGCCTCCTGTGCTAGTACGTGCTCAGCACGTCCATAGCACAGGAGAACCACTTGGCTGAGCGCGTCCTTAGCAGCCAAGTGGTTAAAGAAACACTTCAAATACCGGAATCATATTTTTCCGGCATAGTCAATATTGCAAGCTATCAACCCATGTCACCAATTTGATTATAATGGCCGAAGTCCTGCTCTACTGCTTAGGTTAATGGGCAGTAAAAAAAACAGTCCTTTCTTGGCAATCTCTATTCTCCATGGTGATTACATGCAGCTTCTTAGACTACCCAGTTACAACCTTCTCACTCTCCCGAAATCAGTGGTTTCCAACCCTGGTTCTCAAGTCCCCCTAACAGGTCAGGTTTGCCAGATATGTGAAGCACAGCACAGGTGATATGATTTGCTGCTCAGTGATTGCAGGATTCAGGCTAGGGTCAGACGAACGCATTCTGTGCGGACTGTGCGTCCGTGCACAAGGACGTACTTTCTGACTGACGACAAGGTAGTGGCCACACAGTCTGTTTTTGTGACTTACGTTTTTTTTACTGATGTAGAAGGGAAAATAAATTAATATGAAAAAATTTTGTCCGTCAAAAATGCAGTCCGTCTGACTACATTCCATCACTCACACACAATGCTATGCGGACGCAGCGCACTGTGCGTCCGTTCTAGTAGATTTACGTTCTTGCCTAACTTGCGTTCGTTTTCCGCGTCCGTTGTGCATCCGCACTTTTGTGCGGACGTACTTCGTGTGTGGTCTCTATTGATCATAATTGTATGCTACCACGGACATTAAAATGTGCGGCAACACGGACGTGATCACTGCGCTCATCTGATCCGAGCCATAGTCTGCATTTCCTCAAGGGAATCCATAAAATTTGTATGTTAGGAGTCCCTGAGAACCTTAGTAGGGAACCACTACTTTAAATGAACATCTGCCCAATTCTTTAGCCTTCAAATTAGAACAAAAAACAAGGCAAACAACTTTATTAATCGCACAGAAGTTAAGCCACCAAGAACTATGCACAATAATTCCACTACCTTGTAATAAATTCCGAAACCGCGAATACATCTCAGCCAATGAATCTTCAAGTCCTGTGGCTTATGTCATGGGACTACAAGTCACATTTGCTTGCCAATGAACTTGCATTTTGGCATTTATCTGGCGCTTCAGACTAATCTCAATTACTACACCATAGCACGCATTGGACTTCCATGTACAGTGGCAAGAAAAAGTATGTGAACCCTTTGGGATTACGTGGAGTTTTGCATGAATTGGTCATAAAATGTGCTCTGATCTTCATCTAAGTCACAACAATTTGAAAAACACAGTCTGCTTAAAATAATACAACACAAACATATGTTTTCATGTGTTTATTGAACAGAACATGTAAACATTCACAGTGCAGGGTGGAAAAAGTATGTGAACCTTTGGACTTAATAACTGGTTGACCCTCCTTTGGCAGCAATAACCTCAACCAATCGTTTCCTGTAGTTGCAGATCAGACCCGCACAACGATCTGGAGTAATTTTGGACCACTCCTCTTCACAAAACTGTTTCAGTGTAGCAATATTCTTGGGATGTCTCGTGTGAATCGCTCTGTTAAGGTCATGCCACAGCATTTCAATCGGGTTGAGGTCAGGACTCTGACTGGGCCACTCGAGAAGGCGTATTTTGTTTTGTTGAAGCCATTCTTTTGTTGAATTACTTGTATGCTTTGGGCATTTGTCCTGTTGCATCACCCATCCTCTGCGGATCTTCAGTTGGTGGACAGATGGTCTTACATTTTCCTGCAAAATGTCTTGATAAACTCTGAAATTAATTTTTCCATCAATGACAACAATCCGTCCAGGCCCTGAGGCAGCAAAGCAGCCCCAAACCATGATGCTCCCTCCGCCATGTTTTACAGTGGGGATGAGGTTTTGATGTTGGTGTGCTGTGCCTTTTTTTCTCCACACAGTGTTGTGTGTTTTTTCCAAACAACTCAATTTTGGTTTCATCTGTCCACAGAATATTTTGCCAGTAGTGCTGTGGAACATCCAGGTGCTCTTTTGCAAACTTCAAACGTGCTGCAATATTCTTTTTGGACAGCAATGGCTTCCTCTGTCGTATCCTCCCATGTACTCCATTCTTGTTTAATGTTTTCCTTATTGTAGATGTGTCAACAAAAATGTTAGCATGTGCCAGAGATTTCTGTAAGTCTTTAGCTGACACTCTAGGATTCTTCTTGACTTCATTAAGCATTCTGCGCTGTGCTCTTGCAGTCATCTTTACAGGACGACCACGCCTAGGGAGAGTAGCAACAGTGCTGAACTTTCTCCATTTGTAGACAGTCTGTCTTACCATGGACACATGAACATCAAGGCTTTTGGAGATACTTTTGTAACCCTTTCCAGCTTCATGCAAGTCAACAATTCTTGATCGTAGGTCTTCTGAGAGCTCTTTTCTGCGAGGCATGGTTCACATCAGGCAGTGCTTCTTGAAACCAGTAAACCCAAAACTGGTGTGTGTTTTTAAAGGGCAGAACAGCTTTCAGCAACACATCCAATAATATCACACTGATTGGACTGAAGGTTGGCTCACTCCTGGCTCCAATTAGCTCTTGGAGAAGTCATTAGGCTAGGGGTTCACATACGTTTTCCACCCTGAACTGTGAATGTTTACATGTTATGTTCAATAAACACATGAAAACATACAATGTTTGTGTTGTATTATTTTAAGCAGACTGTGTTTTTCAAATTGTTGTGACTTAGATGAAGATCAGAGCACATTTTATGACCAATTCATGCAAAACTCCATGTAATCCCAAAGGGTTCACATACTTTTTCTTGCCACTGTATCCAAGTCAGTGAACAATGAATGCAGCTGTCAAAAACATATCTTTTCCATTTTCCAATGTATCAAACCTCCTCCTGTGGTAGTCTGGTCACAAATTTTCAAATTCCTTTAGAACTGATGTACAGTTTCGGAATATAGGTCACTGCATGCCAATATGCCTTCTACATATATACCTAGTGTGACAGTGTGATTAGGGGCAGTGTGGTGGACCATAGGTTTTTCAGCTGGCGGATGGAGGACTCCATTTTCCCCTATAGGGTTAACTAACAGCTGAGGCCTAGTTAGGAGTGCCCTGCTCTTTAAAGGAGATGTGTGGTTCCCTCAGAGAGTAGTGGAGTGTGCAGGGTGCAGAGGGAAAGAAAGCCTAATCATGACCCCAGGGGGAAGATAAAAAATATTTTGCCTTTATAGGTTGGTAAACGGCTTAGACAGATATGTTACAGTGTGAAGTAAGCCTCTGCATCCAGGAGTAGGTGTTTATTTTGTATATTTTGAACTTGTGATATCTTACCCTGCAATGGCTGCACAATAAAGCAGAAACCAAAGCACCGATATTTATGTCCATTGAGTAGATGACACTAGTTCTACATATTGTTGCAAATCAATAGTTAGCCTACATCTTGGTCCATCAAGTCTCTCAATAATATCATCCGTCCTCTGTTTTGCGCACTTAGCCAAGTCAGGTTCAGGAAACCTTTTCACAATTAGCCAAGCCTAAACCTTAGAAACTCAATATGGAAATAACACAATTCATAATCCCATTTTTATAAAAGACTTTTCTGTCTTGCATATAGTGACACACAAAGAACAAAAGTTAAATGGAATAAAAATACAGAACTATGTTCACGATAGTCTTTTGGTGCAATTGAGTGGAATATATTAAAGTCTGCCTATGATTATTTATTATCATTCATAGATCGTCAGTTTCTGCAGTGTTTTACAATGAAATTAGACAGTGATCTCAAAAGGGCTTATTGAAAGAGCACCGAAATCTCAGGGAAATTTCGGTGCGCTTTCATTTTGTACACTTTGGCGATTTCAGTTTCCACTATTCACCGCAGGGTCCCTGAAATGCGTCAAACAAGCAGTCGCCGAAGACCGGACAAAAAAAACAAAACAAAAAACATTTCTCAGCACCTTTAATATTTTCAAACATTTTCTTGCATTTTAATTGCTGTAAAAGACTTTTGAAAAACGGCAATAAAAAAAATAAAAAGGTCTGTTGCAGGATTTAAATTAAAAAAAAAAAATTGCCTAAAAAAATCCAGAAAAATACAAAAAAAATCCACAAAAAATGCCACTACTTTTAAAACAAATAAAAAAAAAATACAGTTAAATAAAATAATCTTATTTGTACAAATGACATTGTCATGTTGGTTATCACTGGAAAGGCCAGACACCTGAACACACGGATCCGGCGATGCAGGGGTCCAAAGACCCCTGCATCTCCTGTAATGGGATTTCCCTGCTGGGCAACAGGGAATCCCAGTTTGTGACATCATTGTGCGCATGCGCGATGACTCCTGTGGCCCAGGGACAGTCCCACAGCAAGGGCTGACATCCTTCATGTCAACCTGCTGTGACTGAAGCCCCTGCTTAGAGGCAGGATGGCACTGATCAGGAACACAACAGAACGTGCTCATGATGCTCCACACACTTTCCTGCACTGGAAGGGCAGCAAGGCAGACTGCTGGGGGCCCAATCTGGGCCCCTCCCCATCCAGGTTATCGGGCAGTGCCCGAATGCCTGATGAATCAGTCTGCCCCAGGCCTGTATTTCCGCTGATCGCTGTGATCTCCCGGTGTGGGCTGATATCTTGGCGCCGGGCCTGATGAAGTTTATTTCAGGCACACCCCCCCCCCCCACCGTCAGAGGCAGGGAAATATTTCTGAAAGGAGTCGGGGTGGTCCTTTGGATTCTCTCCTTCCCTACTGGTAAGGGCCACAGAACAAAGGCAGGCACCGTTTGGAAGGGCACAGTCTGCCCTTCCTGGCAGTGCTGGTCTTTAACAGTTTAGGGCCTGGTTAGAGATTCGGCACCAATCGGCGCCAGATCGCAGTCCTCTCCCGGAGGTGCCCGACATCTTGGATGTCGGCCAAACCTCTGGCATCTCCCCTCATCCACTGACATCATCACGCATGATGTGATGATATCAGTTCGGGAGTTAACACCTAGCTGCCACCTATGGTGGAGATAGGGGGGTCCTAAGACGCCCGTATCTCCGGATCCGTGCCAGCTAGGGATTAATGTTTGGTATCATTTGAGAGGCCAGAGCATGGCCTTTCCAAGGATACCAAACATGACCATGTTAAATGTTAAGAAATAAAAAATAAAACAAAAGTGTTTTTTTTAATTAATGAAGCATTATAGCTCACATTTCATTTACAATGTGAACAATGAGGCTGCACCAAGATTTTTTTTTTAGCTAAAGTTTGTTTAGCTAAAATCACGTAATTTCTCAGAAAAATAAAAGTAATGGGTTCCCAGTTCTAATTATTTTAACAAGCGAACCCTATGGAATAAATAACCGCAAAGGCCCAGGTAAAAAAGTGAATTTTTTTTTTTTACACACTGTAAATAATTGGAAATTCGCATTTTTTTACATTATTTGTTCTAGCATTCTGACAGGCATGACGTATACATATAATAATGATATATTATGAATCTGCCAAGTCTGCAGTAAAAAATGATGCATAATTCGTATATCTAAAAACAGGACTTCAAATCGCATTTAAACATGATGAGCAAAACCGGTAAAAATTAGCTCAACACGCAGAGGTGAAATGGCTCAGTGAAGGGGTTAAAAATATTGGTAATAAAAATGGTCTAAAAATTACAAAAAAAAGTGTTATAAAAAAATAAAAAGGCTTTTTTCTGAAAATGAAATTAAACTTACAAAAAAAAATGTTTTTACATTGAATCCTATGGGATTTGCCGGTGTCAACCTGTCGAACTAAAACACTGAAAATTGAGGCATTTCGCTGACACTTCGGCGTCCTGTGAATAAACGAACCAATACTTCTCTATGACACAATTTCGCTACCGCTGTAGACCACCGAACTGCGGCAAACTGCACTGTATTTAATAATTCATGTTTTCTGAAGCACAGCACTCACATTTGTCTAAGAAGAAGTCATATTTGTCTTCATAGCATATCGCTTACCTGTCTCTACTCCTCCGAGAGGGGAAAGCCGCGTTGCAACCGTCTATTGTGCAAAGATGCATTTCTTTAGGGTGTACGTTTTTGTAATGCATTTTAACACTATATGGGTTTTTGAATGCCTTTTTGCATATCTCACAATGGAAGCGATTTTCCTCCCTCGGGACTTGTGTGTTTTGCTCGCTACGTTCTAGGTCCACAGAGTCAAAGCTAGAGGTCTTTTGAGACACTGAGCCGAAAAGGCCTCCACTCATCGGGTAATGTCGAAATTCAACACCATCCTCTGAACCTGTGTGTTTTGGCTGCTCTTTATTATACAAAGAGGCTTCGGCCAGCTGCTTGACAACATTAAAGCTGTTTGAGTGTTCGTATTTATTTTCACTGGAATCCATTTTTAATGTGTGATCTTGGTTATTATTTTCTTTTTCCAGGGGATGAAATTCATCTTCAGAGTCAGAAGACGTATCACGAAAACTTCTATCCGCCTCAGATTGAAATATTTGACCATCGGTCTCGGGTGATTTGAGTCCAAGAGGAGACTGCATGCATTCTCTCTCCGTTCCACCGGCAATGTGGGTTTCTGTGTTGTTGTCACACATTCCCGAGTCGTGGTCAGTGTCTAAGTGGGAAGAGTTATCCTCCTCGGAGGCAATATTCTCGGAGTGTTCATTTGGCATATCCTCGGTCTCTTTCTGAATTTTAATGGGCATGCTAGATTTGCGCGACTTCTTTTTAGGCATAGCATCTAAGGGATAGTCATTGGTTATCAGCTTTTCTGTAATTGATGATGAAATCACTGGTAGGGATGGAAGTATACCAGATGTATTGGCAAGTTCTGCAGGTGCAACTGGACTTCGATAAAATGGGAGAACTGGTTGAACGGTTTTCAGATTGGGAATAAGCACACAATTTTGTCCTACATTAGGTAGAGCAGATTGCATTTTCGAATCACTGCCTAGACTGGCGTAGTTAGGAGGGGGACGGTTATCCAGAGAGGAAGATTTAGATCCCATCCGTTTGTGCTCCTCAGACACGGAGATGATCAGTCCATTCCTTAGATCCTTGTCTCGGTTATTCCTATTCATTGGCATATGAAGCCTAGGGTTTGGATTCGAACTATGGCGGTTCCTACTACGCAGGGAGCTGAACACCATGTTGCAACCGTCAATCGTGCACCTATGTTTGATCTTCAGATGGACAGCATTGTAATGTATCTTTAGAGTTCCTTTGTCATAAAAGGTCTTTTCACAGGCAGTGCAGAAAACCCGACCTTTTCTTGGTCCACTGCTGTTTCGGTCGACACACTTTAGTTTACCTTCTGGGGAAATGGATGCCATGTCATAGTTTGTCATGGTGTTATGTGAACTACAGTCGCTTAATGGGCTGTCATCTTCTTCTTTGGTGATGACATCTTGAGCACTTACACCTGACTCATTTTCCAAAAGAAATGATGCAGAACTGGAAGTTAAGAAGCTGCTCTCAGAAAACGATACATGGTTTTCTGGCCTAAACTCACTTGCTCTGTCTTTATGTCTTTCATTCACTGACCTTTCTGGTGGCGATCCTATAAGTGGAGGAGGCACAGGACTAAAGAACTGGAAAGGCAATGTGAATGCCATATGGTTTAGCATATTCTCAAAGGGATGGACAGTTGATGGGGACGCTTTTTCCAAAGAAGGTGTAGGAATGGGGCTACTCCTTAAACTGCTATTTTCAATGAAGGCTCTGATGTCAGAATTGGCTCTAGTCGTAGGTACGAGAACAGAATATCCTTCCTTTTCATGAACGGCCATAAGCTCCACAATGGATTTGGTTTCCCCAAAGCGCAAAAACTGCTGGAGTGTAGCCAGTTCCTCCTCCACCGTCATTATAGACCAGTGATCTAGCACTTTTCCTGCAGCATCCTGAAACACATGAAGATGTATAAATGAATACCAAACGTGTGTTGGGTATAGGATAATCCATTGCAGTGCAACTCTTTTCTACCTTCTAATTTCAAAGATAACAATTCTACATATAGATGGTTATTCTGTTAAAAAATCGTATATTAATGTTTTAACCTTTTCATTCATTTATTTATTCTTTACATTGGGGTTTCCCAAACCTATCATAAGGGACCCCTTACAAGACAGGTTTGCCAGATATCAGAAGAACAGCATAGGTGATGTGATTTGCTAGTCTGTGAGTGCAGGACTCATTCTGCATTTTCAAGGTAGTCCTTAAAATTTGGCCCGTTAAGGGTCTACAAGGACTTATTGGGATCAATAGTGCTAGACACTGGATGGTGTACCTTGTCTTGCACAATTTCCGATAGGGTCTGCATTCTAGACTTAGAGTTATTCAGAGAAAGGTTAAACTCAGGAGAATGACTGGAGAAAGGAAAATTCTGGGTCAAAATAGCCAAACCAGAAAAATTCTCACATTTATCTCACTTTCCAAATCAGCTACTTGGCCTAGATTGTTCTCTTCTCCAGCCACTTCTCCTGAGTTTCACCTTTCTCTAAATAACCCTGATAGTTACAGAAATGGCCTTTGTGCCAAATAAAGAACATGTGATGAAGATGGAGGATAAAGATTGCCACATATCCTGCTCATTGATAGTTAGAGTGGTGATAATGAGACTGTAAGCAGCTACCAAAAAATACCCACATACTATAAATAAAAATATAAATTTTTCAGCAATTTTAACCCCCTGAATCTTATCCCTGTACACCATTGAGTGACTGGAGAGATCTCCCTGTAGTTTGCCCTCTACCTGCCTGTTGTAATTCAGCAGTAAAGTTTCGTGAATTATTTTTTTTATGTATTGTGCCAGTGAGGTTAAGGACTTCAGGCTTCTCTGATAATAATCAATGCCGAGTGGGATTGGAATCTAAATGCGAATTTCATTCATCCAAAATGTAAAATATCAGTCCAGGATTAAACAGTTGTCCAAGTGGGGTGCACTACCTATTTTTTAAATGCCATGCACGTTTTCTGATGGTAAAGGGGTTACAGAACAGTGATGGTTTACAAATTGTGCAAATTACCATGTGTATATGTGTTTTCGGGAGCTTTATCAAGATAATGATAACAATGAATTCTAAAATTGCAGATTCACCTTTAAACACAGCGCATCAGATTTCCAATTAAAAATATTTTGCAACCATATTTCAAGCAGGGCAGTTAATACAAGATAAAAAAAACACAGCAATTTTGAGCTCGGCTTAGCAGTTCATTTCTGTCTTGAACGGGGTTTTTTGTGCAAGTTTAATAATCTTCCAGGCAACTAAGATTAGAGAACAAATGAACCCGTATTGATCTATTGCCAGTGTTCACAAAGAAACAGCTGTAATTACACTGGAGTGTTGGAGTTCTATCAAACATTGGCCATGTATAACTTTTCCCAATAACTACAATAAATATTTTATCACAGGACATGTATTTGATAGCCTACGGAGGAGGAGAGGGTTTTTTTTCTCCTTTCAAGAACATGGAAGAGTTTTCAGGTTGATGAAGAATGTATCATCATAATTATTTCATGCTGAAGAGGTTTAAGATAATTGATTCCATATTTTTAATCCTAACACTAAAATGCATGATTATCCAGATCATTAAATATTGATCTGTGTCATGATATAAGACCATAATGGAGCTTTGCATAAAAACGTAAGTGGAACAAGCAGCAGGAGCTAGGAGCTCTCGCAAGGCATTTCATTACCCGACGTTTAACTCAGACGACCGAGCTGCTGCTGCCGCCTCTTATACGGAGACTAGTTGGAAGGTAATTGCTCGGACTAGAAACCAGCTCCTGTAGAATTTGTAAAAGCCAGGTGAGTTTTGATTAGGTCTCACTGTGATACATAACCAGTTTTAAAAGTAAATCTGTAGCCGTATTCATGGATTAGATGACAGAATCCTTAACTGGGTTATTCTAAAGTTCGTTTTACGTATCTGAAAACCATGGGAGTTTTTCACAAAATAAATCTAAACATTTTGCATAAATACAGAACGATACTAACATAAATAAAAGAAAACAGAAAAATTGCGGAATACCAAAGTGTCCTGAAATAAAATTCATTTTGGTACGTGAGCAGGGCGCCATTCACCACTAGGTGCAGAGTACCGCCTACAAGTGCAACTTGCCAGAAATCGTCGAATTGTACTTGTCAGCATTGGCATGGCTAACTGGACAAGAAAATTTTGACCAATGCTCCAGATTTATCCAACTGAGATCTCAAACTCTGGCCTCCAGATCCAAGTTTTTTATAATGCAATAGATGACCTGAGAATCCTGAGAGTTATAGTTTGGAAACATGTAGGGGTCTATTACATTCTTCGCGCAAAAACACATTAACGCGAGGGGAAAAACCCTTTGCGCTGACCGTTAAATTACTACGATCGCGCAAACGATGCGTGTTAACGTCTAACGCAAGTTACCCTGCGCGATCGAAAGTTTGTGCGTGCATCCCATACTTAACATTGTGAGCGCAAATGCGTTCGTGCGCTGGTACGCGGCTGGTATTACAATCGATACGCAACTTTTTACGAACGACGTTTGCGCACATAATTTTAACGTCTTTTAAAAGCTGGTGGTAACAGCAAATATGAAATACACCGCACGAAAAAAAAATACAGCAAAGTATAGTTACACATTCTACACATACCCAAACAATAAAACTGAGTGGTTGTGAGTGTTTTTTTAATTGCTGCAGCATATATACTCAGTTTGATTTTGGCAGGCACAAAAACTGAACGGGAGACAATTGTGGTTCTTAATTCTGATTGGCTGAATCACGTGAAAAAACAGTCTGCCCACAGATTTCTGTGCGCAGCGTTAATTTGCGCTAGTTTTTGCGCGTCTTTTTTACGCGCGATATTTTCGGACAGATGAAAAAATGCGCTCGGATCATAATACCAACGTTAATTTACGCGTGTTAACGTTTAACGCTGCGCACAAAAAAAATTGCGCTGCGCGTACGAATTTTCGCGGAGAATGTAATAGAGCCCGTAGAAGGCAGAGTTTGGGATACCTGCCTTACAAGATTACCCGAGCTGAGAAGTAGTTCCTGGCAATGTCATCCGAGTCGTACCTGTCAGCAGCAACTCAGCAATTAGCAAATGGTCCAACAGTTTGCTAAAAAAACATTTATTCTGTGTGGTAAAAGCCATAAAACACATACAGTAGGTATTTTCTTGCTACCGTTGTGCCTACATAATAATAGGTCCTTCTAAATCCTCTTTGTAGTACTTCTCATTCTCCTTGGTCACCCTTTACAATTTTCATTTGTCTGCTGTACAACTCTGTACAGTACATCTGTGCTTTATAAGCCCATAACTGAACAGAAGGTTGGCTAAATAAGCGTTTGATAGATATAGCAAACAAGCTGGAACGTTCTTCTGAATTGCACAAGTTTCATTTTCAATTTATTTATGGTTCATTGAATAAAGTCTTTAAAACTTTATACAAAACATGATTTTGGAGGACCAGTATTCATCATTACATGGTGCAAAAAAGAGGATACAAAGTATCAAGTGGAGGCGCTCCACAGTAATGTTACTAATCTGGTATCAATAGGTGATAACTGCTGCCTCAATGGAACAAAATACACAATGAAACACTCATACAAACTTGTTTCAGGATAGTGCATTCATCATTACATGACTAGAATCATTTTGACCATCAGATCTTTCTACAGTGTTCAAAACTATAAACAACCAGTTTTAATAACATTTAAACTTCAGGACGTCCATTCCCTTTATCATTGGGGGGGACATAAAAAAATAAATATAAAATAACCCAAGATGTACCTGAAGCACATAACCACGAATGTAGTCCTGAAGCGTCCAGTCAAGGGAGTGCAAAATCTGTAGAACCTCTTCTTGCTTAAGGACACTGAAGAGACGATCCAACAGGATTTTGAGGCGGATGGGAATGGCTTGAGTTCCATACAGCATCAGACTGCTAATATCGAATACTACACTGGACTGGACGATCTCAACTTGACTGGTGGGATAGAAGTGCGGGATCCGTAATTTACTCAGCGCTAGAACGAGTGGGAGAAACCAACAAAAATTTTGAATTTTAAAAACACGTAAACATGTGTTTAACAGTTGAAAAGGAACAGATTTATAATAAAACAAAAAAATATTACCATGTGCTACCCATCCGTGCCTGCACTGGTCACAATGCCGGGTGTTGATCTTTCCTGGTTTGAAACCCAGGCAAATGCAGTTTACTATGGTGCACCGTATTGCCTGTAAAAAGTTTTAAAGAAAAAAATGAATGCAAAGGACACATGCCTTGCTTCTATGCCAAGCAAAACAGAACATAGGAAGTGTTGTGATATAAAAATCCTAAGATTTATCCTCTAAAAGGCTACAGCTACAAAAAAACAGTCAAGCTTTGGAAGTGACAGGACTTGTGGCACACAAAGATAGTGCTAAACGCTAAGTATCGTGGCCTCTTCTACTCCATATGTTATCCATCTTGGCAATCATATCCTACTGAACTGGAAATCTGCAAAATATGTTCAGTGGTTAAGACAGTTTATGATTTCCAAATGTGACAATCACATGGGAACACATTGCATGTTTTGCCCCCATCTGGATGCCGTATGTAACCATAAATAAGTACAAATAGGAGTTTCAAACAGACATAAAACACATCTGGGGGAGGCTAAACCTGTCATACTGTTCCTTCCAAGTGCTTGTGCTGGTACAGTATTAATAGTAAAGCTTCCCAGAGACTTTTATTCATACTATTTAAAAGGAAATCTCATACATACAATTTAGAATTTTGATTCACATTGTTAGCGGTTTATAAGACAAGGTCAACAAACCAACTCATGCAGATTTTGAATGCTCTACCTGACTGTCCCAGAACTTTGTAGACCTTCACCACCCTACATTTTCTTCAATGTGTTTTCATGGAAATCCACAGCATCAATTCTCTTGGTGTGTCTATTGGCAGTCTTGTTTTGGATTGCTCTAGCCTTTTCCCCTGCTCTATTATGTAAGGTAGACTTCCACACATCGTCTACGTCAATGCATTTCATTTAGTAGCGTGTATCACACAGTAATGGAATTAAAGTGATAGAAGTGAGGAACTCCCTAGCCTCAGGACACAGGAGTAGTTCTTGTTCATGTGAACACTTCCATGCAATTGTATTTCTCTGTCAAGACTTTGCCAATGTTTGTTTTCTCTATATTGACTTCTGGTTTCCAAGAGTCTGTGTAATCAACTTAGATCTCTTTACTGGCTGTCTACAAGCCTTCGGCTAGGTGCAGAATAGTCTCACCACTAACAACCTATCCCTCTTCCTGCAACATAGCTCATATACAGTGTCTTTACACCCCTGGACAGTGGAATTCTTTTGTTAAGAATAATACAGGTACCGATAACAATCATACTTGGTCGCTTCTGGAAAATTTGGTCAACGGTACCATGATGAGAGGGAGCAACACTGCAGAAACATTTATGGAGTCAATTCTCTAAACATCTATTAAATGTGGCCATTTAATCCAGGTTACACATGCTCGCCAACTGCAATACGTGCTACATTGCCCAATCTTGGTATTTACATGACAGACAAAAAAAGAAAACAAGTGTCCATCAAGTACAGCCTTTCAGACATCCCTGTTTAGGATTGCCATAACAGCCATGATTTCCTGTACACCTTACTATTTCATGCAAGAAGTGCACAGGGCAACGAGCTGACCTGCAACATACAGTATATAGCCTATATGCTTCAAAAGGAAAATCTGTTTCCTTATCAGGATTGGTCACCCGGCATTTCTTTTTGATTTACCTGCACTGCTCATCAGCAATAATAAATTATAGGTGTCCAGGAAAAGAAAACATGGCTGATCTGGCAACCCTAATGTTGATGCTTTTGAAAAATATAAAATAAAAAAATAACCCCAACTTCGAGAATTCTCCAGTTGTGAAATAAAAATGGTAAAAAACCTCCCGCTTGATCCCACAATGACATATTTTTCTTAAATCTTCTGACTGTGTGTGTGTGTATATTTCAATGAGAAATTACCAATGGAAATATGAGATCTTCATAGAAAGTCTAGCCTTGTGAACACCACAAGAACGTGATTGAGGGCCAGGGCAACTTTAACGCCCCAAATATTGAAGTTCAATTTGTAAAAGCTAGAACTGCTCTAGGAGTTGTAACAGTCATTAAATAGACACCATTGGTCCTAACATTAAAGAACCTAAACACCATTTCATCCCTTGCATGTGGTTAGAAACACTTTAACACAGGGATCTCAAAATATGCCCCCGCCCCATGTTTCTGAACTGCAACTCCCTTGATTCTCTGGCCACCTATTGCATTGAAAGAATTCTGGGAATTGTAGGCAATCAACATCTGTGGGGAGGTGCATAGTTTGTGATCTAGCTCTAACATAACAAATAAGAACCAGGGCATGCAAAACATTTGAATGTGGTGACATATTCATCCACAAGAGACCGGGATGATAGAATGAAGAAGACGAATGACCATGAAAGACTGTAAAACGTGCAGTCATTTAAGGGGTTTCCATATAGAGAGAAAAAATATACATATATTATCGCACTAAAGACTGACAACCAGAGACTGAAATATGAGAGAAAGTGCAGCGAATATATCATTTCAAGAACAAAACTGCAAACACTACCTGGTGTGAGGTCCGTGAGAAGGTGAACGTAGCTATCTACAGTGTTACTTAAATGGATTTACAAAATATCCTAAAACCTGCAGCTGCATACATCAAAAGGACAGCAAGTACTACACAGTTTCCAAATAGAATTAAGCCTCACTCTTAGGAGACCCCCCTGAGCCCATCCCCATAATATCCCATTAACACGGAGGAAAACCATTCCTGTTAGTTAAATAGTGGAAAACCGATTAGGAGAAAATAACAAGAATAGTCTCAAATTTAGGGAGCATTTTGTTACGATTCCTAGAATTTAAGGATAATCTGCGTAAAGCCTGCGAAAATTATATGTGGTAAAGTTATCTGCTAAAAAATAACAGCCAACCTGCATATTATGCATGAACACGCCACATACAATCTCACAACATCAAAAAAACTGCAGTTACACTGAAGGTTTTATCTTTTTTTTTTTTTCATCCGTCTGTTTCGATTCGGCTTTTTGAGGAGTGAACAAGAAGGGGGAGGGGGGGGAAGAATGAAAACACCTTGAAAAAAACCCCTGAAAAAGACTTTCACTAGTAGATCGAAGTGGGAAAAATTGTATGGAGTGGACTGTGAAAAACAGCGGAAGCAATGGTGAGAGTTTCATCAGTATCTGGTATTGTACCAACCAGTGCTTAATTTGTGATGGACCTCTTTGTTTTGGGACCTCTTTGCGCAGATTCTGGTACTTCACATGGTATAAAACCAGAAGTATTCATTTTAAATTCTTGTCATAACGTTTATATCATGCTAATTTATTAGTAAGTGGGTATTTTCGTACATAGCATTTTGCTTTCAGGACAGTGTTCTGTACACAGTCCGCGGCTACATGCACCCACCTTGTCACCCCTCCACTCTCATATGAGTCTTGCGTTCCACCACCTCTTGATATACAAATTAAACACTGGTAACAACTGTCATCTTGACTCAATATGGAGAGTGGAACCGGAAAAACAAAAGCCCAAACTAACAGGGTAATTCAAAGAGAATTGAAAAGTCACCTCACGTTCGGTGACTTTTCGTTCTCTTCAATTCGGGGCGATTTAACGATCCCATTCCGGCGACCCTGCAGTGTATTCAGCAAGCACCACAGGGCCGTCGAAGCGCAGGGAAAAGCCACCACAAACTCGACGAAAACTCACCGCAAACCTGACGAAAACTCACCGCAAAAACCCGGCGAATGCACGCCAAACCTGCAAAAACATCTGGATTAACCCCACCAAACATGACAGAGAAACCCGAGCAGGAGCCGATCACATGCAGCGCAGCCGCCGGAAAAAGCCGACACTGCAGTCGAATGCAGTGAATAAATTAAAAAGCCAGTTTGCTTGAATGTTTGAAAAGTGAAACGCTGTTTGCAAAGAAACTACGGAGCGAAAATGTCTGAAATTTACATATGAGGTCCAGGGAATGATAATAAAAAGGGCTGTTACAGAAATAATAAGTAAAGTTAACAAAAAAAATAAATAAAGAAATTGGATTTTTTTTAAAAAAAAAAATCCTGAAAAATGCTTAAAATATCCTAAAAAAAAATAATCGGTAAGTAAAGAGACTCTTTACTGCAGAATTTTATAATGACCGGTTTATTAGATATTGAATTAAAACGGGAATAGTTTTAACATTGAAGCCTATGGGATTCTCCCGAATAAATTTGCCGAATTAAACCACCGAATGGCAGGGCATTAGGGGAACCTTTCACTGCTGGTTTTTGTTCTCTGAATAGCTGAAGCTATGGGGATTTCACTGCCCTCGAACAGGCACCGTATGTGCAGGCAATTTGCCAGGATTTGTCGAATTGCCTGCTCTGAATAGCCAAATGGCCAAGAAAGGTAACCGAACGCTGATTTTCAGTAGCCATTCGGATCTCTTTGAATTACCCTGTAAGTGTATACAGACAGCTTCTGATCGGATTTTATTTTGTCTGTTAAAGGACAGTAAAACTGAAGAGTGAAAATTACTAATCCAAACACACACAAAAACAAACAAGAGAACAGAATACAGATGTTACAGTGTCGCTCTAGGGAACGAACAGTGAAAACTTTGTGAGGTCCATCTTTAAATGTGTTTTGTGAGTGTTTATAGAACTATTAAAATTAAAATGTTATTGTTGGTGAAGAGGTTTAGATTCTTTGTTATGTTTATCAGGGAAGATTAAGGGGAAACTATTTTATTGTAGCATGGATAACGGTTTTCATACAGAGAAAAAAGTAAAAAAAAACACAGAAGGCAAAGCGTTAAAAAGAAGACGAAAACCTACCTCATTCATTTTGTGCTCTGTTCCTTCCCCGCAAAACAGCTGAATCTCATTCTCTGGAACGCACTCACTAACACACAAAACAGAAGGTCAAGTTACTTTCTGAAAACACTTCTTGGCAAACATTCCTAACCGGCTACCACCCTGGTTAGAGATATCCAATGTGTTAAGCACTAATTACTACCACGGAGCATCAAACATAAAAAAAACACAAAAACTTTACTCTTACAGTAATTAAATATACATTATTAGACTATAGTAATTTCACACTTTAAATAACGGATGTTGTTTGCAAGTACAAGAGACCGACACGTTAACGATTGAACAACACAGATCCTTTACGAAAGTTATGTTTTTTTTTTCTCTATATCTAGGGAATAAAGTGATGGTAAATAGCCAAAGGTTAACAGATACTTAATGACCAAGATCTTTCCAATAAGATGTCAGGACAGATATATATTCTTATGCCACCTTCCTAAACCGGTCACTAAAATGTCAGGGGCCACACAGAATGGTCTTACTCAGCAATAGTTGCCCCACATAGCCCAACCACCCTACCAAATAGCCCTACTACCCTACCAAATAGCCCTACTACCCTACCAAATAGCCCTACTACCCTACCAAATAGCCCTACCACCCTACCAAATATCCCTACCACCCTACCAAAGAGCCCTACTACCCTACCAAAGAGCCCTACCACCCTACCAAATAGCCCTACCAATTCAATGAGACATAGGATTCTATTCTAGAATGCTTAAAGAAATTGAACAAAAACAGCTACATTGCTATGAATAATTATTTGGGCACTTAAGTAGTTAAACAGTTAATTATAGCTATTAATCCATTAACAATAGTACAGGTGTTCCTTTGTGGTGTCTGTCCAGGCAACTGTAAACATTTATAGGCTAGACAAGTCATAGACAGGTTATCTAGCTCAGTGGTTCTCAACCCTGGTCCTCAAGTACCCCTAACAGGCCATATTTGTGAAGCACAGCACAGGTGATATGCTTGTAACTGTACCCTACTGTACAAATTCAACGTTCCTGAAGCCAGGACAAACTTGAAAATGAGAGAAATCTCAATGTATCCTGACTGGTAAAATACTTTATAAATAAATAGAAAGTATTTGCCGCTCACTGATTGCAGGATTCAGTCTGCATTTCTCCAATGTAGTCCTTAAAATCTGGCCTGTTAGGGGTACTTGAGGACTGGGATTGGGAACCACTGATCTAGTTGGATAAATGACACAAATTCAGAATCCTAGGTCAATATTTTTTTCCCTTGGCCGTTGTAGAATACGTCAATATCTAAATCTGTTCTTTAAAAACTCTCCAACTCTCCAATAAGTTGAGAAGATGCATGGCCAATCAAAAGGTGCTTAAAAGCACCAAAATATATAAACTGGTGGAGGGTGGAGCAGTATTATTATTCTTTATTTATAAAGCGCCAGCATATTCCGCAGCGCTGTACAATAAGCACAGTATAGACAGGGTTACAATACATTGAACAACATTTGACAAACAGTACAGGAGGAGATTAGGGCCCTATTCCCGTAGGAACTCACAATCTAGGAGGGTTGGGGTTGGAAACAGGAGGAGAGGACTGTAAGGTGAGAGTGATTGATGGTTGCGTCACTGAGTTGGGTGGTAGGCTTCCCTAAATAGGAACGTTTTAAGGGAGCGTTTGAAGGAAGAGAAGTTAGGGTAAAGTCTGACAGTACGAGGGAGAGCGTTCCAGTGAGTGGGGGCTGCGCGTGTGAAGTCCTGCAGTCTATCATGGGAAGAGGTGATGCGGGGAGAAGCTAGGCGCAGGTCACTGTTTGACCTTAGGGAGCGGGCTGGAGTGTATTTGGTGATTAGTGAGGACAGGTAGTGGGGCGCTGAGTTAGTGAGGGTTTTGTAGGTAAGGATAAGGATTTTGAACTTAATTCTGCAGTGGATGGGGAGCCAGTGAAGGGACTCGCAGAGGGGAGCGGCAGAGACAGAGCGGCGGGTGAGGTGAATTAGCCTGGCGGAGGCATTCAGGATGGATTGTAGGGGGGAGAGGCGGGACAGAGGAAGGCCAGATAAGAGATTATTGCAATAGTCGAGTCGGGAGATTACCAGGGCGTGTATGAGTTGTTTTGTGGTGACAGCAGTATGGGGTGTTTGGCCGAAATAGTGATATGTAGTGAGTGCATATCTCTCCAGCACTTGAGTAACCGGCGACTGAGCTGAGTTCAGAGCTTTACAAGATAATGTAAGCTCCTATGAGCAGGTCTCTCTACACCTCGTTTCCATCCTATGTCTGTTTATCTGTATCTCGTTCCCTTTGGTTATTGTAAAGCGCTGCGGAAACTGTTGGCACTATATACAGTTGTGTTCAAAATTATTCAACCCCCACTGAAATTGAGTGTTTTGGCCAGTTTGACATTGATTTTGATCATTCAGTCATCTTGCTTACAATTAAATCAAAGAGGCACGTGTAGGTTAGACAAATATAACCTAACATTTATAATGAAATAACCACAAATGTCTTTTCTGTGCTCACATCATTATCGGTTTTATTCAACCCCCAAGTGACATTCAATCTTAGTACAACATCCTTTTACAGTTATAACAGCTTTTAAACGTGAAGCATAGCTTGACACAAGTGTCTTGCAGCGATCTACGGGTATCTTCGCCCATTTGTCATGGGCAAAAGCCTCCAGTTCAGTCACATTCTTAGGCTTGCGCACTGCAACTGCTTTCTTTAAGTCCCACCAGAGGTTCTCAATTGGATTTAAGTCAGGTGACTGCGATGGCCACTCCAAAATGTTCCAACCTTTAATCTGCAACCATGCTCTAGTGGACTTGGAGGTATGCTTGGGATCATTGTCCTGTTGAAAGGTCCAACGTCTCCCAAGCCTCAGGTTTGTGACGGACTGCATCACATTGTCATCCAATATCTCCTGGTACTGAAGAGAATTCATGGTACCTTGCACACGCTGAAGCTTCCCTGTACCTGCAGAAGCAAAACAGCCGCAAAGCATGATTGACCCCCCGCCATGCTTCACAGAAGGCAAGGTGTTCTTTTCTTCATAGGCCTTGTTCTTCCTCCTCCAAACATAGCGTTGATCCATGGGCCCAAACAGTTCTAATTTTGTTTCATCAGTCCACAGAACACTATCCCATAACTTCTGTGGTTTGTCCACATGACTTTTGGCATACTGCAGTCAACTCTTCTTATTCTTTGGAGACAGCAAGGGGGTGCGCCTGGGAGTTCTGGCATGGAGGCCTTCATTACGCAGTGTGCGCCGTATTGTCTGAGCTGAAACTTCAGTACCCACATCTGACAAATCTTTTCTCAGTTCCTCAGCAGTCACACGGGGACTTTTCTCCACTCTACGCTTCAGGTAGCGCACAGCAGTCGAAGTCAGCATCTTCTTTTTACCACGACCAGGTAGCGTTTCAACAGTGCCCTTTGCCTTGAATTTGCGAATGATGCTTCCTATGGTCTCTCTTGGTATGTTTAACATCTTTGCAATCTTCTTATAGCCATTGCCCTTCCTGTGAAGAGTAATCACTTCTTCTCTTGTCTTCCTGGACCATTCTCTTGACTTCACCATGTTTGTAACCACACCAGTAAATGTCTAGAAGGAGCTGAGTATCACAGTCATTTTAAAGCTGCCTAATTGGTGCTTATTATGCTTTATTGCTGCTCCGTGACATCCACAGGTGTTTTCAATACCTGATTGAAAACACTTGAATGAACCTCTGTTCTTCAGAGTGGTAGTCTTTAAGGGGTTGAATAATTGTGTCAATGAAGAATTCACAAAAGATACATTTACTACTGTATTACAAAACCAATTGATGTCATTTTAGTTGCATATGGTTCTTTAAAAAGTCCTTGTAGGATTTCATTCTGAATACAATTACAAATGTACACTAAATTCCCTAAAACCCTTTACAGCATTGGGGGGGTTGAATAATTTTGAACACAACTGTAAATGATGATAATAATATTAATGTCCTGTGCTTTTGGGTTCAAAACACATCTACTATCCCTTCTAGACATATGAGATGCATAGAAGATACCAGAAACCATGGAATACTTGTACAATGGAGGTCATGTCTCAATATCAATTAACAGAAGAGAAATAATGGCCAAGACGCACACGCTGACCACTCTGCGACCCTGTATACCACAATGTTTAACCGCATCTGTACTGTAATGGAAGGTAGCAGATTAATCGTGAAACAAGGATGGTGGAGCTTAATAAAATAAAGGTTAAACAAGTTACAAATCAACTCAAAACCATGTAAGTGTCATCTCATAAACGGCCATATTCTGATGGATCTTTCCTAGCTTTGCCCGTCTCATTGGCCCACTCCTTTTCCAGTTTTATCACACACCTCGTTAGCAATAAAACTGGAAACAAGGAACATTCTATCAGGGAAACCAACAAATTATGACTAATTCTAGCTTTAGATTTCTTGGTCTTGGAAATTTGTCTCAAGAAGAACAGAAACTAAAAGCAAGATCACCAAGGAACGAAATCCACTCAGCTTTTCTATTCTTTAAGTGTCTGGTAAATCTTCATTAGAGCAAAACGCATCTATTATAATATGTTGGACAAACGAGCACACAGAAGTATCTATATGCATTGTCAGTAAGGAGAGATCATCTCTATTTATCCTGTACATTTTTATTCAAGATTATTTCAGATATTCATACTGTAGTATCATCAAATCCATGTAAGCTTGTTCAGATAAGTGTGTGTGTGTATGTGTGTATACATACACAAGGATGCATTGTATAGTTAAGCAAATAGTCCCACATTAAAATTCCGAAAAACATAACTATTGGGACATGTTCTACCGAATTCTACACCGTGCTTACATGGCACCTGACAGAATGTCCCATGCGGGGCTCTTACCTAACGCAAACTGTTTAAAATGTCAATGCTCTCCAGCCGACCTCTATCACGGTCTGTGGTTCGACGGTACAGTACGACGGTTTAGTTCTCTAGTGTTTAGACTTTAGGTCCCTTTTACCCCGAACTGGGCCATCTTTAACCTACCAACTCCTCCGACACCCCAATCCTTTTCAAAATGCCACTGGCTCTGGTCGAGTCTCCTGGCTGCGTCGGGTAAAAAGGCTAATCTATCACAATGGATATACACTTCCCCCCTACATTTCACATGGTGTATGACAGAATTTATTCTATATTCCTGGCTGACTGGTCCGACGCCTCTCTACACCAAACGGAGAAGACTCAGTTTTTTTCTTCACTGGTCTCCCTTAATTCGTACTCTATCACCCGATGTTAAGGCCTCATTGCGAAACACCTTTTTTTGTGCTCCGTGGTATACATTACAAATCCTGCAGGGGTTTCCTGCCGATTCCCCAAGAGCCCCTCGACCAATCACTGGTGAATTTTCTTGCCTCCACTTCCCATACCGTCCCAACCCACTCGTCCACTCTATCTACGCCGGACCTTGCCGATGTGACGCCTTGTGGACACGAGTCGCGGTTCGCTTGTCCAAATATATATTTTTTTTTAGAAAGGACTTTACCAGGAAGGATACATTGAGATTTCTCTTGTTTTCAAATATGTCCTGGGTGGTGAGAATGTACAGTTAGGTGTCTTGCCCAAGGACACTTACTGGAGAGGTTGCTCGCTGGGATCGAACCCATGTCTCCACAGGCTCTCTCCATGCAGAGCAGTGATGTTACCTCTACTCCACCCAGCCGGTAGAGGCTGTACCATTCTGATTGGTTTATAGAATGTTAAAAAATTGTTCAGTGTTCTACGGCTTGACTTACTACTGCTTTTTCTGTTCTGTACGTTGTATAATGTTGTTATCCCTGTATTCCACTGCTGATCCATCAATAAAAATATATTCCAAGAAACTGATTTTTTTGTAAACGTTAGCCTCAAAAATTGATGTGCGACCTCAGTCGTGGAAGAGAGGAAGCCCTAATTGTTCATGTAAAAGATTTCAATTGAACCAGGGCGACAAATTAGTGAAACAGCCAGATTAAAAAGCATTCTTTAAAAATAAATAAAAATAATCAGGATTAATATGAATGACCTGTAAACTCATTAAATCATAGGATCTAGAGTCAGACTTCAGTCAATAGTCTTGAGACTTCCTCCCATGGGCACACGTGGATTAAAGTGAACCTGTCATCCAAGATCAACACTGGGTCAATTCAGAGGGTATTCAAATTAACCTGTACATTTACAGACACAATTGTAAGAAACTCTATGGTAAATTCAGGGAATTTTGAGACGATTCCCAATTGCCACCTCTAGCCTAACATAGGAATTATTCTCTTCAAGCACCTGAAAAGGTATTCATTATGTAAAGCTAGCACACAACAAAAAAACAACCTGAATTTAACAGGACTTATTCGATTACACGATGCACTCACACACGGGACACAGGAGGGGTCCTTATCCCATATTATTCTGGGCCAATAACATCCCTTTTCACAAGGTGCATAGAGGGTCTCATTTTACTTTGATGCAAGACAAACTTTTGCCTGGAACAACCAATTTAGTGTCCCCTTTGCTCCAACAATAGGGTTTCACAGAGCAGGGAAACACTTTCCTACATCTGTATTTCGCATATATCTCTCTCTCTACAGCAACCTTTTATCGGTCAAGCTTCATGGTCGCACACCAGCAGCCGGGGAAGAGTAGGTGCACAGTGAATGTACTGCAGGAATTCCTTACTGGCTGACACAACAGCGTAGATCGTTAACACTACATTTTTACCTATAAATGCCATGTTCCAAGGAAATTTTTATGGGATTTTAAAACAAAATTATCCTGGCACACTATATGGTATGTCCACTTTACATACATCGGCAGCTAAATATGCAATAACTGCAGACACTAAAAACTCAACGCCACTATTCAGACCTCTAAGGCTAGGGTCAGACGAACGCATTTTTCACGTTGTCCGTGAAAAAGTGCGTTCGAACGAATGGACATATTTTTTCACGGAATACGCGATAGCGGTCATACAATGCGCACTTTCGTCCGTGATTTTGTACGGATCATCAATAAAACCCTTTTTGCGTCTGGACGTTATGTTGGCCGGACATTAGCAGCGTCTGACGTCTCCTAATCACGCACACATGCCGCTAGCGGACGCAGCGCACTCTGTACGTCAGTACTAGCGGTATCACGTTCTTGAAAAAATGCGTTAGTTTGCCACTTGTGTTGCCCGACCGAACTTATGTGCGGCCGTACTCCGTATATTGCCCGTCATTTGCTGCTACTACGGCCGTGATAAAGTGCGGCTGCACGCGCGTTCGCACTGCGTTCGTCTGACCCCAGCCTAAATCAGTGTTTCCTGACCCCGGTCCTCAAATACTCCTAAGAGGCCAGATTTTAAGGATCACCTTGGGGAAATGCAGACTAAATTGTGCAATCACTGAGCAGCAAATCATATCACCTGTGCTGTGCTTCAGCTATCTTGCAAATCTGGCTTGTTATGGGTACACGAGGACCAGGGTTGGGAAACACTGCTCTAGATGCATTCACTGCAGGTTACATTTCCCATTGTACTCTTTAATGTTACACGTGAAACCTTCAATATATATTGCATCATTTAGCTCAGCCAATTTCATCATTGAAATAAGATTTGGGCAGAAAATTCATTGTGCAAATGAGGTAAAAAAAAATTCAGGTCCTGTTATATCAGTTGGAGTCTTTAACCTCCCTGGCAGTGTTACCGAGTGTGTCTCGGGGTTAAATTTCACTGCTGAGAGTGGTAACCCCGAGACACAATTGGGCTGGATAATCACCTCTCCCTGCGCTCCCTCGATGATCTCTGCAGTCTCCTCCGGTGATCGTGGCATTTTACTTCCTGGATTCCTTCACGCGAGGAGGAAACCAGGAAGTATGAGGGTCGCGATCGCCGGAGGAGGCTGCGGGGACATCGAGGGAGCACAGGGAGAGGTGATGTATCCGACGGCATCCCGAGTGTTGCTCGGGGTTACCGCTTCCAACATAGGAAATTAACCCCTAGCCACACTCGGGATACCGCTAGGGGGGGCAAAAAAAACCCTGAAAAACAATTGACCGCTTTTAGACAAGAAATTTCAGAATAAATAGACGGCCAGGGAGGTTAAGATGTTGAGATGCAGAGGATCATGACTGCCAATAAAAAAGGAGAAATGATTGTTGTGTAAAAAAGTTCACAGAATGGGCATCTTTAGCCACAGCAAGGCAGGAGTAGATGTTTCATGGGGTATTTTGATACACAAGCGTTAGCTGTGGAAGCTTTGCAAGGGGAAAATTTAGAGGGTCGGAGTTTATTTGCACCAATGTCAATTACCTGGGATGCAAATTCCGAAGATTTGTGCGACTGCCATGATTATACCCCATTTGCATGTCGCTCATTTCTTCGTGATATGTCTGTAGTAGAGACTTTAAGGAGTATCTTTGTGCCTTGTACAATCCATACAACTACAAAACCACAAGTTGGAAAGTAGCCTCAGAAGACTAAAACACTTACCAAGGACATCATAAGAACCTAAAATGGACAAGAACACACTTGAAAACCACATGCAAGAACACCTTCTCACGTTTACCAGTGTCCCTTGTGTCTCGGCCTACGTCTTAAAAAGGAGTAGATAAAAGATAAGTGACATTTATAAACGTGAAGCTTTCCTGCAGATATTACAGCCTACGGATGTACATTAACAGATAACATCTAACAAGATTCACTGACAATAGTTTTGTCAGTGCCGGTTCACCAAAAATCGAAGGCGGTCTGCCAGGTCAAGACTTTTTTCCTTTTTCAAATGATAGCGCTGAATGGAAGAAATGTAATGGAAGAGGGCATCCTTAAAATGATGTGTCCAGGACTGTAGTGGTGACGAGTAAAGGGATAAATGAAGGCTAACCATGAAAGCCAACAGATGAGGCAGACTTTGATTTTTGGGACATTCTCTAGATTAGTGGTTCCCAACCGTGCTCAAGTACCCCCAACAGGTCAGGTTTGCCAGATAGCTGAAGCAAAGCACAGGTGATATGATTTGCTGCTCAGTGATTGCAGGATTCAGTCTGCATTTCCCCAATGTGATCTGCAAGATCTGGCCTGTTAGAAGAACTTTAGGACCGCGGTTGGGAACCACTGCTCTAGATGAACAGACACGTCAAAGTCATGTCAACCCCCTTTTTCTTTTCAAGCACTTCAAGTCACAAAACGTTATTGTCCCATGGTAGTAAAAAAATCATTTGGTTATATTTTATCTTAGCAACCAGCATCTATTTACTCTCCACCTGTTACAAGGAAACTTTAAATTGCTGGGCGGTAACTACCAAATCGCTAGTAGAACACCTACTGGAGATGTAGTGGATTGTCCTTCCCATCCCTAGGAGTTCCACTAGACTAGACAAACAAAAACAACAAAAAAACATGTAATATATGCACTCAAACACGCACACAGGTTTGTATCAAACATGTGTGAGGGTATTGGTTATAACTGTCAAAAGTTAGAAAAAATATTCCAAAAGAGTAATTTGAGATCAAACGAAGAGTGCTGACCGTAGAATAGCTAGTAAAAATGTGACAGAATTTCAATGATTGACAGATGCAATCAGAAGTAGTATTGGATTCTTAGAGAAGATAAGTGGGTGGGAAATATATACACACCAACTTGTCACTTGAAAAGATATACTATTGCATTGTTCAGATATGAATGGGGCCACTGTATAGACAAATTGGAAATATATGTTAGCAAGCTGCCTCAAAGTAGGTCGCAGGTCAGGCCAGGGCACTGTACATCAAATTTCATACATGCTGAAACCAAGCTGGTCCCTCTGCACAGTCCAAGCTTAGAGCAGACATACAGAATAATTCTTTGAGTCACAGCCACAATGCTGTGCGCCGACTAAGCCTTAGCAAACACAGGGTTAACCGTATTAGAGACCCGATGAGCTGTAGTGCGCCCTGCTAATGGTGGAAAGATAAAAAGGTGGTTAAAAATTTATGTCCTGTTGAACTCGATCCAGATGTCAGATTGCTCGTTTAGAACGAAATCATCAGAAACGAAAACATACATAGTATAAAGCGATTAAAATCAGTGTATCGAAAAAAAACAAAACTTATGTTTAGACACCTTTATTGGTACGTTAGAGCACACGGTAGAGACGGTGGCAGCTCTACAGCGAGGGAAGAGGCTCAGCAAATGAGGAGAACATGTTTCTACACTGGCTTTGAGAAAGTTTGGCTTCCAGCTATGCACTGATTAATATCAGATCTCCTCCTTTACTTGCCTCTTGACAATCGTGTCACATCTGGCTGACAAATCCTTACAAGCTTATCCAAACCCAGGCAGCCCAGATCATGCTCCAGGACTCGCTGGGAGGAAGCGGCAAAACACCAGCCTCGCACTGATGTGCCATCATGAAACTAATGAAGCTGACTTCACTTGTAGACTGCGCGAACACGAAGCAACACAACACGCCTGGAGCTCTTGCAACATAGAAGTTAGCTCACCGAAAAGAGATAAGGCAAACAATAAGCTTTTCCAGTTCAAGAAGCCAGTCGGTGTGAGGATCTGGAATTCTCTAGGAGAATATTGTAAGGGAGATAATCACAGATTAACCCTTTACAGCAAGTGAATAGGGAAGACAACTGAAAGACGGCAGGAGTCCTTTGATAAAACTAGACTTTAATACGTTCAAAAGCCTCTAGAACCACACTATTAGGTCAATTTCTTTTCTGTTTAAAGTGTAAAAGAAGATTGACGCACTGTTCTTTAAGTGCTCTTTATACGTCTCATACTCTAACCATCTTTAATGTATTGATTATGCTGTATACCACCATGAATGGAAGAATTGGTTTTCCACTCTGTAATAAGCGCAATCAAGAAAGCCTCTTCCTTTCATTCCATCCATCTCCTTCCACAAGAAACGTTCTATAGGACATATACGTATATATAAAATACACAACAAATGCATAGCTATAAGCGGGATGGTAATGCGGTCCATTAATTGCCGAGACGAGGAGGCTACGCCGCACACATCTCGACTGATCATCTTGGGCGGGAAGCACAGTCATGGACCCATTGCTCATCCCGGTGTCATCTCCATCCCGCTCGCCATAATGTGGCTACAAAACTAAGTGCTCGGAGGAAGGACAGCATCAGTCTCGCATATAAAAAAAAAAAAAAAGAAAAACCACACAGAGTGGCATATGCATAATTTACAGACCTACCGCTGGACACCAATAATAATTCTGAAAGTGACTTCAGTAAAAAAATATTTAATGTTTTAACGTCTGATATTAACAGCATCAGTAGCGGCTTCTCCTAAAGCACTTTGGTCAAAGTTCTTTTAAAGTCACAGTATCACATATTTGCATGAATTTAGACAGTGGTGAAAAGACAGTGTTCCGAGGATAGAACGCACAGAAAAGTTACAAGCTATTACACTATAGATACATAAACACACACCTATCTCTATTTAGATGACCAAATAAAGTAAATGCAGGATGCAATGACATATATTTTTTTAAATACATTTATAAAATCAGGAGGAAACAGTCTCATCGAATACAATCTCTCGCATTCAAGTATTTCCTGGGATGGCCAGCAGATTGATAATATAATATACACACACACGTCCATATATGCACACATACACATACTATAATTGTTATATTTATTATATAGATTTGGCTTTATACATAAATACACGTTTTATCGGACTATCTCGTAGTGAGATTTCTAAACAATTTTAAGTTAATTCTATATTGAACAATAATAAATACAAAAACAAGGCACAAATGACACAAAAAAAGTTCTCTTACTTTGTCCATTGTTAGGGAAGATTCATGGCCACAGGTCACAGGCAGTTCTTCCTTCCCTCAGTGAGTGCTCCAGCTATGTACTTGAAGCGGACTCCTGTCTGTACAAGTACTAAAGCAGAACATCACACGCCTTCTTAGCCCTGTCTGGATATGTGCACCTCAAGGTCTGATGAATGCTAACAGTGTGCACAGGGGAGTGGAATGAGATCCTCCCCCCTTGGTGTTCCCTGGGCCCTGGAACTTTGTGAGTGTGTGTCTCACCTCTGCAGTGTGCTCTCACCTCACTGCCCTGCTGTGCTGTGTTCCAGCATGCTCCCAGTCACAGGGCAGTCCCCTCACAGCTGGCTTGGAGAGGGCATGACACTCATCTTTCACAGAGATCTGATCAAAAGGAATTGCACAGGCTCCAGGCTCTCCTGATGCAGTCTAAGGAGATTCTACCTCAGCTCTGGCAGCCTAAGTAATGCATTAAATCAATGCAGCTGACCCAAGGCCACTTAACATTTTTTTCTCCACCCCCCCCTTCTCTCTCTTCTTCTACAAAAGAAAACTATCTGCGTGTGGAAATCACCAGGCTTATTTCACATTGCAATCTACAAGTTCAAATCAAATAACCTGATGCCCGGTTCCGTATATAAAAAATAAATTAATGAAGGTACTATTGGAATTTTCATGGAATATTTTTGGAGGAGGAGGTGGGTGGTGGCGAGGGGACGACTAGAGGTATTTGAAGAATTTGGCGATTCGGGTTTATGTAGTTTTGTAGAATTCTGAATAAAATAAAATATGGATATCCTTCGTGCGCAGATGTTTTAAGGTCTGATGGGCGGTAAGATTGTCAGGACCAGGAGAATTCTTTACGTTGTTCTGGGCGGGTAAAACACAGAGAAGTCAGTAAAGAAGGACTTGCCGATTCATTAATTGGAGATAAGTAACAAGAGACAATTTTTACTCTGGTCGGAGGTCACTTATCGGCTTTCTTTAAAAATCTGAACCTGGATCAAAAAGGAGAAGACCCTGGTGGGCTGAAACAGATCGGAAACTTTACTAGATACAAAAAAATTAACACACACACACAGTGGTCCCTTTGCTACATGCATCAAAAATCAGCAGTTGTGAACTTTTTCACTTCGCCCCCCTTCCCCTCCCCATCACCGGGTATGTGATGCTGTATTCTGGTAACTAGTGAAGCAGGTGGCTATTCATCCACAGTTCAGTTTTAAAGAAAGTGCAAAAAAACGTACTTTACATGGGAGTATGATATTCCATTGATGACAACCCCCTGTTACGGTATTAGCTGTAAATCTATACGCTAATACCCAAAAATCTGCTACCGGCAATAGAAAGGTTAAAATGGAGAGTGAGTAGACTTGTCAACTAGGGCTGCAACTAATTATTATTTTCATGTATCGATTAGTTGGCCGATTACGTTTTCAATAAAAATCGATTCATCGGATAAAAATATATAGGATTTTTTTTGTTAAAGAAACTCTGTAAAAACCGATCTCCATCCTTACTTTTTCTTACACATTTTGCATAGTGTACACATATCTTTCATACGTACATAAGCAAATTACATATCCTGCGTACTTTTCACACACATAAGGCACACAAGCACCTGGTCAGAGTGATAGATTGATGCTGCATGTACAGCTCATGCCCATGTCTGCTTTCTCCCCAAACAAATGCTGTTATGAGGATGTCGGCACGCAAAGCAGAGTGAGAAGGGGGGGCACTCCACACAGCCTGACCACTTTAATAAGCTAAAGTGGTCAGAGTGCATAGTGTTTTTTTGTTTTTTTCAAAAAAGTTTATGGAGAAACTGAGTGGGGGAGGGGATGATGATGGGAGGGACAGAGATTGGGCAAAGGAATGGACCCAAAAGTGATTGTGAGTGAGTTTGGCAAGAGACCAGATCTGAGTGTGGGAGAGAGTTTGGGGGAAGAGACTGGACCAAAAGGAGGGATGGCAGGTAATGATTGGAGAGAGGGAGGCAGGGAGGATGGGGTGGTGGCACAAGACTCCAGCTCCAACTAAGGATAAAACACCAATGGTACAGCTGCCCCACCCAGGGCAGTACCCCAAGGTCTGTGCTATAGTTCTGTGGATGTTGTAAACTACATAAAAACAAACTGGTTATATCTGACCTAACCATAAAACTAAATCATACCAAGTAAAACAGCGGCACGTCTTCTCCAATCAGCTCCGAAGTAGCGTCTGAGGTTATGAACGCTTAAGTCAGTCGGATTCTAAATAATGTGTGCTGTGCGCAGACCGATTAATTGACCAACCAATTAATTGATAATGAAAATAGTCGTCAATTAATCGATTAGTTGTTGCAGCCCAATTATCAACCCATCTCCCATCCTCATCCCATTATGTGGTAAGGCCTGTACAGAAAAAAAACATGCTTTTATGGTGGTCAGGTTAGGATTAATGTGGTGAGTGGGTAGACTATAGTGCTCCTCAACTCACATGTGTGGAGACCTAAATATTTAGATATATGGAGTTCTGTTCAAACCTTGTTGTAAATTTAGCAACTCCATAGACTTTAATGGCTCTGGTTAAGTGAAAGACATGTGTCCCCACTTGCACGGATGTGTTCGCCTCTATTTGGGGATGAGTTATGCTACCAGGGTCACAGTTCGAACAGGCAACACAAATTTATAAGGCCCCAACACATCACCCCTTTTTCCCTGCTCCTGTCTGGCCTACCACCATTGTGTGCTGCAGTGACAGAAGGTCTAGCCACCTATAAATATGCCCGTATATACCACTCACATCTAGTCACATCCAGCATCTCACATATACACCCATTCTTACACATACCAAATCATTATATTTTGCTAGGTCGAGTCAGTACAACCCAACTACTACAAGATGACCAAATTTGCATTTTTTTCTGAATTATTACGGAAATAAAAAAATAATAAACACAAGACAGATTCATTACAGGCGGTAATTAAAATATGTAGTGGTGTATTAAAAATCCAAAGTAGCTAAAACAATCCTAAAATCGTTAGATTTTCATGGCATCTTCGTGGTTTCTTTAGTGTGATACACAGGGTTATTCAGAGAGCGGTGAAAAGCAGGAGAATGGCTGGAGAATGGAAAATTCGAGGTCAAAATAGCCGATTTGGAAAGTGAGATAAATGGGTGAATTTTTCTAGTTTGGCTATTTTGACCTAGAATTTTCCATTCTCCAGCTTTTCACCTGTCTCTGAATAACCCTGTATGTATAGCAGAAGTTATCGATTATAGTGCTGGCACAAAGTTATAAGCCTCGCAAGAAAGTTACACTTAGAAATGTTAGTATGCTGAGTTTTCAGTTTTCCTATACTGTTGAAATGCCCCCCCCCTCGCCCTAAAAAAAAAAAAAAGATCAATTGCGGAAAAGAGGACAGTGGTGGATGTGAAAAATAATAAAACCAATTATCATAGTGCTAAGTGGATTGCTAACAAATGTACTGCTGAAACGAGATATACATAATGAAAGAGAGGTGTCCACAAACTAGAAGCCACATTTCTCCTGATGTTCAGCCACTTTTTTGGAGGCCTGGAGCAACTCAGGTGGAGGGCCTTTGAGTTGTCCCTGAGGCCAGCTTGTGTTGTATAAGAGGGTAGGACGTGAGGAGTGGGAAAAGAGTGGGCGGGGCTGGAAGACAGGCATATAAGGAGCACGCGCAGTAGCTCTGCACGCCTGTTCCTGAGGTAACCTGGTGAGAGGCATCTGCACCCTCCCTCCATGGTTTTCCAGTATTGCTTTATGTTTTTGTATGTTTTGTATAGCTGGGCTGAAATAGGAACACATTTAAGTTGGTTTAGGTGGATAAAAGGTACAGGTAGGCAAGGAGAGGGTTCATACAGCACTGTCTTTATGGGGAAAGTTATAATATTATAATAGTTATAATATTTGGCATTATATTGCCAAAAGTATTCGCTCACCCATCCAAATGATCAGAATCCGGTGTCCCAATCACTTCCATGGCCACAGGTATATAAAATCAAGCACCTAGGCATGCAGACTGTTTTACAAACATTTGTGAAAGAATGGGTCGCTCTCAGGAGCTCAGTGAATTCCAGCGTGGAACTGTGATAGGACGCCACCTGTGCAACAAATCCAGTCGTGAAATTCCCTCGCTCCTAAATATTCCACAGTCAACTGTTAGCTGTATTATAAGAATGTGGAAGTGTTTGGGAACGACAGCAACTCAGCATGAAGTGGTAGGCCATGTAAACTGACGGAGCGGGGTCAGCGAATGCTGAGGCGCATAGTGCGAAGAGGTTGCCAAATTTCTGCAGGATCAATCGCTACAAACCTCCAAACTTCATGTGGCCTTCAGATTAGCTCAAGAACAGTGCACAGAGAGCTTCATGGAATGGGTTTCCATGGCCGAGCAGCTGCATCCAAGCCATACACCACCAAGTGCAATGCAAAGCGTCGGACGCAGTGGTGTAAAGCATGCCGCCACTGGACTCTAGAGCAGTGGAGATGCGTTCTCTGGAGTGACGAATCGCACTTCTCCATCTGGCAATCTGATGGACGAGTCTGGGTTTGGCGGTTGCCAGGAGAACGGTACTTGTCTGACTGCATTGTGCCAAGTGTAAAGTTTGGTGGAGGAGGAATTATGGTGTGGGGTTGTTTTTCAGGAGCTGGGCTTGGCCCATTAGTTCCAGTGAAAGGAACTCTGAATGCTTCAGCATACCAAGACATTTTGGACAATTCCCTGCTCCCAACTTTGTGGGAACAGTTTGGAGCTGGCCCCTTCCTCTTCCAACATGACTGTGCACCAGTGCACAAAGCAAGGTCCATAAAGACATGGATGACAGAGTCTGGTGTGGATGAACTTGACTGGCCTGTACAGAGTCCTGACCTCAACCCGATAGAACACCTTTGGGATGAATTAGAGCGGAGACTGAGAGTCAGGCCTTCTCGTCCAACATCAGTGTGTGACCTCACAAATGCGCTCCTGGAAGAATGGTCAAAAATTCCCATAAACACACTCCTAAACCTTGTGGACAGCCTTCCCAGAAGAGTTGAAGCTGTTATAGCTGCAAAGGGTGGAGCAAACGTCATATTGAACCCTATGGATTAGGAATGGGATGTCACTTAATTTCATATGCGAGTCAAGGCAGGTGAGCGAATACTTTTGTCAATATAGTTTGTGTATATATATATATATAATATATATATATATATATATATATATATATATATTTTAAATATGATGATTTTGCTGTGGCTTGTTAATAAATATTATTCCAATGAGCAAAGTGGTCGGTGTTATGATTAACTAAAGGTTAAACATCATTGCTTGTCAAGGGGACGGTCATCAGTGGGCAACTCAAGACCCAGCTACTGTTGAGTATCAGAAAATTGGGTGCTAGGGCTGGGTCAGCTGCGGATATGAGGAGTTAATGTGTACCTGTTCTGTCTACCAGAAATAGGGCTCATGTGGTGGTCATACCAACTAAATAAGAGTAAAAGTACAGGAAAGTGTTCCAAGAAAACTCTTTATACTGCTTAACATATTAGTCTGATCAAAACTGGGTATACAGTCATTTTTTTTTTCTTTATTCCTATGAATTGTTCTTCCACAGTAAAGCAGCTCATGCTGTGGCCTGTGTTATTTATCCACTTTTATCTTCACTCATCATATAAGAAACACACAAAGAATTACTACATTGTTAAAGTGTTGGAGATACTAAAATTGTAAATATTCTTATTTAGTAGGTATAAAAGGTATTTCTCAGTGGTTAAAGTGTTTTTTCTTGCTAGTCCCACGTGTTGTGCATGCGCTCTGCTAATGGAGACCGCATCGCCGAGCAAATGGTTCATCTACAGTGGAAGGATACGTATGTGCAATGTATTAATTTGGAGTAATACAATCCATAGCATAGTAACTAAAAACATACATATGGATTTTATAAAGTGTAAATGCTCTAGAGACCATGTGCAGTGCAGGTATAAAGAGTATGTTTTATATCTGTTAAAGAAATTAAAGGACATTATATTTATGTGCCATGCTATGTTTATGATGCGTGCCATGTGCTCTGAAAATAATGCGTTGTCACCCTTGTTTCTATTCAGTTGATTAATATAAACCAATTATGTATTTAGATCTGTTAAGTAATTAATGACAAAGACAATTCCCAATTTCTACAGCAAAGCATCTCTCTCTCTGTTATGGTACTTAACTATTACTATCCCTCATCATGTGGTGTGGTGGGCAATACATTCAATTTAAAGGGAATTACTCCAAATATGTTTTAGTATTTTTTTGTGTTCTACATATCATGGATAACAGGGAATTGCTTGAGGTTTACTTTTTGCTGCCTGTCACTACCGTGCGGAATGCCACAGGGGTATCGGAGATTTAGCTCCATGAAGGCTGACCATTTTAATTAGCTACAGCGGTCAGGGTGTGTAGAGTGCGAGCCAACCCATTCATGGATCCCAATAGGACCTTGGCTCCATGCAGCACTTCGACAGGGCCAGCGTTTTTTTGCCCATGTCAGAGGCCAGTGCTTCCTATAAAAGTGGCACAGGCAGCCTCTTTACAGCGCAATAAAACCTAAAACCCGGTCTCTGGCCAGTGATTCGGATCTCTGCACTCCTTTACTTTTGGAGCAATGTGGTCTGTGCTTCCATTGAGCGTAGAATGCATAGAGCCTCTTGAACTAAGCTCTGCTGTTCAGTGAGTCAGGGCTCACAGTGCACCCAGACTTGACTGAGTGCCAGCTCCCTGACTCACTGAGCGAGTGCAGTGGGAGAGGCCTCTCCGACCCGGATCACTCTATGTCACCCTCTGGCTACTGGGCCACCATGGGTTTGGTCCCCTCTCTATAAAAAATAAGTAAGAAGTAGGAGAGGGGGCAATAATATATTATTATTTCAATACTTATAAATACGAGTACTTTATTATTTTAAAAATTTCATGTTTAAATTTAAAATTCCATTAATTATATTAATATTATTTTAATAGCTGAATATATTTTAATGTATATTTAATATTAAAATGATTATAGTTAAACAGATTTTAAAATATTTTACGAATAAATGATTATTTTGGTGGAGAGCAGCATTTCATCCTTGAACCCAGGCAGCACAATGTTTTGGCCCAGCCCTGGTAGTGTGTCCCGTTAATGAACTGCCACAAAGTTATATATCACATATATATTTATTTTAACAGACTTTTTTCAGCAGATCCTGGTATGTCTGCTGTTGATTGGTTATCAGTACGCATATTTTAAAAAGTTTATATTCACGTATTTTGTTTCAAACCTGGAATTGCCCTTTCATATGCTTTGCAACGGATTTAAAAACAAATCTTTTCAATATGCATTTATTGTATTATGTACTAGTCAGTAATTTTACACAAATGCTTTTGCTTTCTCCACGTTTTGCACTTACTATGCACTTTATTGTGGATATTTACAGAACTTATACTTACAGAATACCCATGCACTGTAGTCTTTTTCCTACAATCCTGTAAGTTTTATACATGTTCTGCCTTATTTTGCAGATCATTATATTTAGCATAATTAACTATGGAAACCTTAAAGTGCAGTGAGTGTTTTATCTTTTGTATATGGTTCTGCTTTCTTACATTGATTATGCATGATATTGTAGATAGTTACAACTTTGTTATAATTACAATGCACTTTATTTTTTTTCAACTATTGGAATATGTATTAAATGTATTTTAAATACTGGATCTTTATCAGACATGTTCCCTCTCCAATAACTGTCCCTTTTTTAGAAGGTGGTGGTTTTTATTTTTACTTTTCTATACATATAGCTCTCTGCTGATACTAATATAAGGCTCGGGTCAGACGAGCGCAGTGTTCACGGCCGTGTTGCCGCACATTTTAACGTCCGTGGTAGCATACAATTATGATCAATAGAGACTCACACACGAAGTGCGGACGCACAACGGACGCGGCAAACGGACGCAAGTTAGGCAAGAACGTAAAACCGCTAGAACGGACGTGCGGAGTGCGCCACGTCCGCAAAGCTTTGTGTGTGAGTGATGGAACGAGGTCAGACGTACAGCATTTTTGACGGACAAAATGGTTTTTCATATTAATTATATTTCCCATCTACAGCAGTCAAAAAAAACGTCAGTCACAAAAACGGACTGTGTGGCCACTACCTTGTCGTCAGTCAGAAAGTACGTCCGTTGTGCACGGACGCACAGTCCGCACAGAATGCGTTTGTCTGACCCTAGCCTAAATGCCGTGTTTGTTGAGTTTATGAACATCTTGAATTTTTCACCCCCCCTTGGGATATTCTTGAAATATGTGTTAATTATTTATTGTTTTCCCTCCCCATCGCAGAGGACGCTCCACGCCCGTCTTGTGTCTCTACTCGATGCAGATCTGGCTCCGAGCAGGGACATGAGCCCAGCCCACTCTGTGGGACTGCCCCCTGGCCATGGGCGTCATCGTGCATGTGCGCGATGACGTCACAAATGGGGATTCCCCTCCTGACTGGAAGGGGAATCCCACAGGAGATGCTGTGGTCGTTTGGACCTCTGTATCTCTGACTTTTCCAACGATACCTCAATTGTCCTTGTAGGACGTACGGAACCAGAGTCTGGCCTTTCCAATGATATACATCATGACCACATAGTTTTTACATATAAAAAAATAAAATATATATATATATATATTCCTTTTTTTTGTTCTAAATGTAACATCCCCCCTGTAACAATGCCGCTGCATTAAATGATACCCTATATTGCCAAAAGTATTTGCTCACCTGCCCGGCTCCTGATTTGGATGGGTGAGCGAATACTTTTGGCAATATAGTGTATATTTAAAATATTTTACTATACATGTGTATTATATTTTAATTTATTTATATTATAATTAATAAAATTTGAATAATACACTGCATTTAATAAATTTTATATAATTCAAATATACAGCATAATTGTTTTGAGTGTTATTGCTGTGGAGCTCTGTGATACGTTCATACACACCGCACATTACTGAATTTTATTGCCGTGGAGCTGTGTGATACGCTCATACACACTGCACATTACTGTGAGTTTTATTGCCATGAAGCTCTGTGATATGCTCATACATACCGCATATTACTGAGTTTTATTGCCCTGGAGCTGTGTGATACGCGCATACACACTGCACTTTGCTGGGAGATTTAGTGCTGTGAGATACACTCATACACACTGCACATTGCTGGGAGATTTATTGCTGTGTGATACACTCATTCACACCACACATTACTGTGATCTGTAATGTGTGGGTTGTAGGAGTGTGAGAAAACCGCAATGCAGTAAGTGTTGTATATAAACTAAATACCTGTGTTTGTTGATCGCCTTAATGTGTTTGCTCTCTTTGTAGTTAAGCATAAAGACCTAATGCTATTTTGTTGAAATTCTATTTCTTATCCGGACATTTAGATTGTCATGAGGGAAAAGTAGATCGAGCTACCACTTTAGTCCATTGGACAAGTAGATTTTTTAAAAATTTCCACACCCCTGACCCTGCTCGAGATCTTACAATCTGAGAGGGAAGTGGCATTTCAGTTTCGACAGACACACAATTCTTACAGAATCTCCCATTCAAGAATAATTTATGCATAGCCAGTCAGATCCCAGCATTCTTCCATTGCTTCCCATCATTAATCCCAGAATGCTAAAATGTTGAACGTGAATGTCTGCAATATCAATCCTCACTGCTCCCACATAACCTTATCTTTGTGGAACGCTGTAGGTCCCTCTTCAAGTATCTCATTGTATTCCTGTGGCATGCAGCATTTCATGTGTCCAAGATGATATGCACCAACCTGGTAAAAAGCTCAAATACCGTGCCACATTCTTTCATTCATGGACGGTCAATGGATCATTATGGAAATATAAGAAGATACAACATTTAATCAAGGTTCTATCAGTTCTCGGACTTGATCCTTTATGAAAGAACCTCAACAAAAGTGGTGCAAGCAAGACACACCTAGCTGATAACTCTAAAAGAGCACAACATATTCCATTGCATGAGATTGTTTTAAGCGCAGAAGAACCAGGTAATTTGATATTTTCTAAAGTAGTTCCACATGCAATCCTGTGGGAAACAAAATCTCTCAATCCATTTGAAAATAGAACACACCTGGAATCCAATTTGAATGTCACAGTATGCAGTCCAATATTCCAAAAATGTGGTATTTGCAAAACCCAGCTTCCTCGGATTTAAGATCGCTGCAGAGAATGTCGTAATATCAGAGAGAATCAATTGGCTTTGCTTTAGTTTGTTCCAAGAAGCTGGGTCTCCAACTAAAATGTATACTACAGACACACATTACACAGTCATGTGTTCTTCCCAAAGAGAGGTTTCTACTGTAGACATGTGCACGGCAAAAAAAATAAAGTTTTGTTTCGTATCATTTCGTTCAGTTTTTTTTGTTTCGGTTAGTTCATTAATGTTATCGAGATTCGTATTTTGGACCTATTCGTCAGTTCGGATGGACGGTGTTTCGTATCGATTCGTATTTATTCATATTTTATTAGTCATTTTGGAATGTGAAACAGATTAAGTAATTTCTTAGATACGTAATCCCCCTGTTCTTGTTGCTGAATATATTTCAGCACCAAGGCCAGCAGCCAGCCGGTACTACAATAAAATGAAAATAGCTGCCGCTACTAAAATAAAATACCGCCGGTACTATTAAAATAGCAGCTAGTAATAAAATACTAGCCAGTACTACAATGAAAATAACAGCCAGTGATCAAATAAAAATAAAATACAGCCAGTACCAAAATAAATTAATGCCGGTACTATAATAAAAATACCATGCCATTTATTTTAAAACAACAAGGCTTTTTTCTTTGCCGAATGCAGTGTTTTTTTTTTTCTTTCCTTCAGTCTGGCTTTGTTCGGTGGGAGCTGTGAATGGTGCTGAAACATATTAAGAACCATGGACAGCAGCCGCATGGGGCTCCGGAGCCCCATGGTGTTGCTATCCATGGTGCTGAGACCGATTCAGAACCATGGACAGGAGCCCTGTGGAGCTGCTATCCATGGTGCTGAAACCTATTCAGCACCATCAATAGCTTTCAGCAGCCCCTGACAAACACAGCCAGACTGAGGGAAAGGAAAAAAAAGCCTGGTTTTAAAACAAATTAGGAATCAAAAAAATTTTACCAAACAAATGCAGAAAAATCCTAAAAAATAAAGAGACTTTTTGCTGCAAGTGAAAAGAATAAACAGCTGAATAAATATTTAATAAAAACGGGGAATATTTTTTACATTGAAACCTATGGGATTATTTTCTACAGATGGTATTCGCTTTTAGTACTGGCTGGTATTTTTATTGTAATACCGGTTCATATTCTCCAGAGCCCTATGGGTACTGCTGTCCTTGGTGCTGAATAGATTTCAACACCATTGACAGTCCACACCGAAGGCAGCCAGACTGAAGGAAAGAAAAAAAACCCTGCTGTGTTCTGCAAAGAAAAAAAGCCTTGTGGTTTTAAAATAAATTAGGAATCCAAAAATGTCACCAAAAAAATCCTGAAAAATGCATAAAAAACCCCCTAAAATAGATTTTTTTCTGCAAGTGAAAAGAATAAACAGTTGAATAAATATTTAATATAAAAAGTGGATTTTTTTTACAATGAAACCTGAGGGATTCGCCTGATTAAACCCATTGAACGAACTACTGAAAATCAGGGTTAGACGCTAAGGTTAGATATTAGCAGTGGCGCCTCTAGGAACAATATTTAGGGGGGGCACAGAAGATACCGCAGTCAAAACTGGGGGGGCACTAATAATTTTCACCACTAAATCATACCACTGAATAAAACTAAGGGCCCTATCACCTGGTGTGAGCTAAAACGCCATCACTAAAGGAAAAATTACCGCGAGTCGCTAAAACTTAGTGCCTGACGACCTACTAACAGATCACCTTGTCTGCAGTAGTCCATGAACAAGGTCGTTTGGCGCACGCTAGGGAAACTCTAAGACACGGGCTGAGACCCAGCGCTAATGCGGCTGTGTACAGGATAGAACTGTTTTTTTTTCCAGTGCAGAGTACCGGGTCATACCTATCCCCCACCCTCACAAGCTTGAATATGAACACATCCAGTGAATAACCTCACACCCTGCATTATTAAAAGCCTCCAAGGTGGTCGTATCATCCATGTTTTGATGCACACATATATTAAGGCTGATGGACATTGCATGATAAATGCCACCCAGCAGCATGTAGAATCATTACACTGCATTTAATAGATCCAAAAGGAAGGCCAGGTGAGCGATAAAAATTTCCCTGCTGCAGCATATAAATAATACATGTTTCAGGGCAAGACTTATTCATGTGTCCCTTTAAACATGGTCCACGCTGTCACACTAATAATCAACCACTTCCATACTATGAATCACCCCCAGTGTAAAATTTTTAAAATTAGGCAAAATATTAGAATTAGGATATATGTGGATAAAGGATACATTTATAATAGAGCATACTGCAACAGTAACGACAATGCGGACCAGATCCATTACTATGGTGTATGGGGCCAAGAGCCTGTGCTGCATTCTTTTTAATTGTCTGTTAATTTTGGGCGAAGATCTGTTTTTTTTATTACACCAGGTAATAGTACCCTAAATAAGCATATATAAATAAGATTCCAAAATCCCAGAGTAATGTGAAGCAATGATGCCTTTTTATTGTACTAACCTGATACTTTATTTGCCGCAATTCGGCAGTTTTCGCTGAATGTCTGATAGCTGCTTCAGCGACTCCACTTTTAGCAAATTACAGTGACCATTCACTAAATAGGAATTCACTATATTTTCGGCAAAATGAATTCCCTGAAATGTGACGAAAAGCAAAGGATCTAAAAATCATTAGACCCTTTAGATTCTATATGGATTGAAGGTGGTAAGCGCCCAGAACGAAAAGATATACCCAGTGCCCAGCTAGACCAGAGTGTAGTGGTTTCCCCCAAACCAGAGACAGATATTAACAAATGAATACGTATCTGGTCAGCGCGATATGGAATAACGCCAGGGATATGTGGGCAATCTTGTGGTTACATCCGTAATAGTTCGACATATGAGAAAATTGGGAGAGAGAAAGGGGATATACCGCATTGGTGCAATATGTTATGTTCCAAGACAACAATTCATAATTAGATAGAAAAACCACTCACAAAAATAGAGCCCCAACACCGGCTCTGAGTGGAAAGGTGCCTCTGGGTTATTTATCTGAAGATGTTCTCAGGAAACCCACTCCTTCCATCAACCGTTAATCGTCACTCTCTCGATGAGGAAAGTATGTAATGAGAGACACAAAATAGGAAAATTCTGTGTGTATCTGAATATAGGAAACTGTAAGGAAAACTCCTACCGGAGTATAAACTCACATTTGATGGAGCTTATTCAAGCTCAAGGTAAGCGCCTATGGGTTTCGTGTGGTCAAACCCAAAAAAGACCAATAGATGCCGGATTCAGTTCCAAAAATTTATTAAAATTAACAAAAGTTAAAATAAAAGCAAATTAAAAGTCCAGGACGCGTTTCACCGCTATCACGGCTTCTTCAGCTGGTGTCATCTGAACAAGAACATCCGAGCATCATGTTATAGAGTTATAAATCCAAGAAATAAGTGCTTCCACATGTTGTTAATCCGCTAGTGGCGTGCGTTCCACGCCTCTCTGTAATGTCTGTCCGAAATGTAACAGGTGGGCGCCATTTTGCGTGGTTTCCGCGTTCCAGGATGCGTGTCAGCGGTCGGGCGCCATTTTGCGCAGGCGCAATACGTGATATCCGCGCTTCAAGATGTGTATCAATGACAAAGCCCGTCTCTGTTACGTTCTTACATATTCGGTCGCCGGAAACAAGGCCAGGAATAACAAAAAAGTACAGTAAATATACAGAACAACACAATATATCATATCCCAGACGAAATAGGCTACACTTCTCAAATCGCCGCATGCATAAAGGGCAAAAAAGAGGAATAAAGGTTCTGTGATGTTATGGTTGATAGATATTGTATAATCGCCCTGGGCAAAAGCTGAGTCCCATCTATATTATTTACTCTAATTTAACTCTACTCTGTATAAATAATATAGATATATTAAAAGTCAGTTTGGGTCCCTGTACACGAATAATTCTTTATGGTTCCTTGTGATGATGCTACTTAAATAGAATAGATGAATGGACATGGTCTAGGAAGTAAATATTATATAAGAATAAAATAAATAAATATATGTGCATTTAGGCCAATCCATCTTAGTAAATAGTGGTCTTATATAGGATCAATATCTTGTTATAAGATGTTAACAATAACTGTATATTAATCGCATGTGACTCCTAATAGGTAAAAGGTTTATGGTAAACAAATTGTGAAGTGCTTATAAATATTGTTATGGAAAAGGATAATAGAAGATACATTTTTGTAGTAATTATAATAAAAAGGAAAAGGGTTATTAGACATATCTACTCAATTAGTTGTAGTGGAATATAAAGACTATAATGTGGATAATATGACCTATATATTACTAAAAATAAAGTGCTTATAAATATTAGAGGATGCCGAATTGAAAAAAACATATTTAAACTTTATGATGGTTATGGTGAACGATATTAGTGTTAATAGACATAAATCCTCAATTGGTCATAGTAAAGACTGTGAGGTAAATGATAATACCCATACATCCTAAAAATATCATATGGGCTAACCATAAGTGGGTAAGTATATACTAAATTAGTGGTAGCTAACATTTGAGAGGTTGACTAGATCGTCTGGGATTACAAGAAATGAGTAACTTCAAAATCATCATTAAGTCCACCCGGTGATAAAGTGCCCATTTCAAAAATAGTGCGCATTTCTTCTTGACCTAACCTTTTAATGAAGTCCTCACCTATCTCTATTTGTTTGATTTGTTTAAGTGCTATAAATTTCAAGCCTACTGGAATTTTATTATGTACCCTATTATAATGGAGGGAAACCGAGTGTTTCTCAAAACCCCTCTTAATGTTCCTAACATGCTCTGAAATTCGTACATTTAGCGCTCTTTTTGTACGACCTATGTACTGTAGGCCGCATGTACATTCTAACATATAAATGATGTTTTTTGAAAAGCAATTAAGGACACCTCTAATGGGAATTTCTCGATCGCTTTTGTGATTTTTATATGATCCGCAATAACCTTTTTTACTATGTGTGGACCTACATGCTAGGCAGTGTCCGCAATTATAAAAACCTTCCTTTAATTGAAAGAAATCTTTCTTACAACTTATTTTTTTGGCTCTACTATGAACTAAGTTGGTTTTTAAACTCTTTGCCCCTCTGAAGATAATTTTTGGGGTTTTTCCTACAAATCCTTTAAGATCTTTATCATTATGTAGTATATGCCAATGTTTCCTAAAGATTTTCTTAACATGTGTGGCTTTGCTGTTGTAGTCACAAATGAAGCTCACTTCTTCATTTTCCAGTGTTCTCTTGGGTTTATATTTTAATAAATCCTCACGTTCTCTATGGGCCAAATTGTTTATGATATGATCCAAATTATCCTCGTTATAACCCTTTTCTAAAAAGTCTTTTTTCAGAATATTGGCTTGTTTGTTAAACATTTCTACGTCCGTGCAATTCCTTCTTAGTCGGACAAATTGTCCCTTAGGGACACTTTCTAGCCAGATAGGGTTGTGACAGCTGGATTTGTCTATAAAGGTATTGGTATCGACCTCTTTAAAGAATGTTCTGGATTTAATAGAGTTGCCCTCTCTATATATATCTAGATCTAGAAAAGTGACTTTGTCAACGCTCCATTTCCTATCCAGCTTTATACCCCATTCTAAATTGTCCAGGCCATTAAGAAAAGATATTAGGTCCTCCTCTGCCCCTCTCCAAACAAAGAACACGTCGTCAATATAACGCCTATAGGACAAAATTTTATGTTGCGCCCAGCTATGCGAACCGTAGACAAACTGGGATTCCCAGCCTGCCATATATAGGTTCGCATAGCTGGGCGCAAATTTTGTCCCATAGCGGTTCCTTTGCGCTGAATAAAAAAATCATTTTCGAACTTGAAATAATTATTATTTAATATAAACTCCATGCTTTTTAGGATATAAGATATTTGATCCACTGGTATTTTATGAGTTTGCGACAACACCTCCCCTACTACAGAGAGACCTTTAAGGTGGGGTATGCTACTGTACAGTGCATTGACATCACAGGTGACCATTATGTCACCTGTTTGGTACTGTAGTCCTTGTAATAAATTTAGCATACTTATTGTGTCCTTAAGGTAGGATGGTACTTCCTGAACAATGGGCTGTAATAAAATATCAACATACTCAGATAATCGACTCGTAATAGAGTTAATGCCCGCTACAATGGGTCTTCCGGGTGGGTGAGTAAGACTTTTATGTATTTTAGGTAGAATATATATGTGGGGTGTTTTGATATACTCCATTTTTAAATAGTCATATTCCTTTTCATTAAGTATATCGTTTTCTTTCCCTTCCAGAAGTAGGGCATTCAATTTTGATCTTATTCCGTTAATGGGATCACCTTTCAATGGTTCGTACGTGCTAGTATCACTTAAGATCCGTAATACCTCAGTATCGTAGGCTTCTTTAGAGAGGATAACGGTTCCGCCGCCTTTGTCGGCGGGTTTTATGACAATATTGGAATCATTTTGGAGGTTCTTAAGGGCTTTATTTTCCTCCTTAGTTAGATTGTAGTGTCGTTCCCTTGAGGGCATTTTTTCTAAATCCCTCATCACCAGCTTTTCAAAAGTTTTTATCTCATCCGAGATGGTGTGTCGGGGATAGAACTTGGATTTGTTTTTAAGGGTGGTATGTACAATAGAATTAGACTGTTGAATAATGCCTTTTTCTATGGGATTTTTAAGAAAAAATTTTTTTAAGCTTAATTTACGCTTGAATCTTTGCAGATCTATGTACATGTTAAATTTATCTGGTTTGTTAGTGGGAACAAATTTTAAACCCTTATTCAAGACTTTAGTCTCTACATCAGAAAGAATTCTATTGCTCAGATTAAATATACCACTGGTTGGGACTACCTCCTTTCTCTTTTCTCTCTTACGTATGTGTTGTCCAGCTCTCGATCCTCTTCTGGTTTTTCCCAGGATCTTTTTTGGCCTCCCCTTTTTTCTAATCTCACATCTAGGTCTCTGTAGTTTTCCTGTTCCTCTCCTCTCTGTAGTGGGTCCTTCCAAAAAACCTCCTCACCCACATGTTCTTTAAGAACAGAAAATCTATTAGAGAGGGGAACAACATTTCTGATTGTTTCCTCTCTTTCTTTATTGTGTAATCTCCCATTTTGAGGTGTATTCGTTGGATTCACATATGCGGAACTCCCATTAGAGGGTTGTCTCCGAACAGTGGACCACTCGTTAAGGGATGGCCTTTCCTTTGTTGCCAGCTACCCCCAAATCCTCCCTAGTCGGCAGTCTGTCGGAATGGTAGGTGTTATAATTTCTGTTTCGATTGGAGGGGTAGTGGTTAATATTATTGTGTTGGTAAGAATTGTTATATCTCCTCATATTGTCAGTTCTCCAATTGTGTTGATACCTGTTGTTAAACTGCCCATTATTATTTACAATATGAATTGTTGTCTTGGAACATAACATATTGCACCAATGCGGTATATCCCCTTTCTCTCTCCCAATTTTCTCATATGTCGAACTATTACGGATGTAACCACAAGATTGCCCACATATCCCTGGCGTTATTCCATATCGCGCTGACCAGATACGTATTCATTTGTTAATACCTTTAGATTCTAACTTCCATAATAACCCCTAAAATGCCATAAACCCATGGAAATACAATAAAAATAATAAACAATGTGGCATTTAGCTACCCCTTAACCCCTAATATGCCATTAATCAAGGTAAAACATGAAATGAATACACTGTGAGGCATGTAGCTACCGATTAACCCCTACAATGCCATTAATCAAGGAAAAAATAAAATGTATACCGTGAGGGATGAAGCCTACCCATTAACCCTTAATATACAACTAAACCAAGGCAAAAACTAACGTAATACACAATGTAATGTATAGTCTGAACATTAACCACTTCACTGCTGAGACATTTCAACCCTGTGAAAATGCTTAAGTTTAAGTTCCCATTTTTATTTAATGTTTTATGACTTGTATTTCAAATTGAATATGGTCATGTTGGGTATCATTGGAAAGGCCAGAATCTGCCCTTTCCAATGACACCTAGATCGTCCACATACGATGCACAGAGATGGAGATACAGTGGTCCGAATAAGTGTGATAAGCTGGATGCTGATTTTTGGTGGGGGGCACATGGGGGGGGCAAGGAATAACCTAGGGGGGGCAATTGCCCCCCCCCTTGCCCCCATGTAGAGTCGCCTATGGATATTAGGGTTAGAATTTCCAACCCAAATTTCTTTTTTTTTATATAAGAAGTTTATTCACATTTTCCAGAAAATACAAGTCAGTGCAAATATAAAGAAACATCATCAAGAGCAGATCTGTGACATCTCAACCAGAGATTAACAGCAGTACAGTGTAAAATCTTTGCACGTTACAGAGAAATACAAAGGCACTTCTTCAACGAACCCTTTACAAGTGAAACAGAGAATAAAAAAAATAAAAAAAGGGGGACAGGGAAGGTAAGAAAAAAAAAAAAGGGAAAGGGAGAGGATGAGGTATTACCGAATAGACAAGGCACTGGATTACATGACTCAGATATTGCATACATCAGAACAGAAGCTGTTTAAGTGCATAGATAAACATCCCAGATATACCAGTAATCACGAGTGGAGAAAGGGACACCAGCCACTGACGCCGCTATGGCGTCCATAGATCAAATCTCTCCTAATCTACGTCAGAGATCTGCAATCGTAGGAAGGGAAGGCGTGCGCCAATGAGACGCTATCAGAGTGTATGCAGTGGTGAGAATATGCGCTAGGAGTTTTCTCTGAGACGGATGAAGCCCGCAGTAATAGCGAGCGAAACGCGTTTCGGTTCACCCTCTATTTTATAATTTTAATATTGAGTACCCATGTACCTTATTTTTTTATTTTTTTGTAATAAACCCCCTTTTTATTGGACAACCGTACTCGACTGTATTTTCTATTCTACGGATTCCGCAAACCACCTTCTTCCTAGCGGGACTACCAGTTGATATTCCAGTAAGGGTGGGACCCCCCTTATTAAGGTGGTCCAAGGCCTTTATACTGAGCCACTCATTCGGGAGGCTCAGGATCATGTGAGTAGATTGACCATAAAATTCTGTGTCTATCACCAATATCTGCTCTGGTATTGTGCCATATTCTCTCTCATCTATTTGAGGTTTAAGAAGCTCTTCCAGAACAATAACTGATTGATGGGAGGAGCCCCCCAGAGAGGCTTAAAGGCGAAAAACACGAGCCTATAGGCTCTATGTGAGTGAGATACCTACCATTCTCCCTAAATTGCAATTCCATTCCTTGTACTAAATATACTATGCAATGAGAGTTTTTTTTTTTTTTTTTTACCTTTGCCTTCTACAGCATTTCATAGAAACGAAAATAATCAAAGGTTCTGTGACATAGGAGAAATTATCAAGTGTTTCTTTTTCCTGCGCTCCCTTAACAAACAAAGTTTGTACTTTTTGCTTATTTTGGGTGCAAGACACACTGGTGGTGAGCTGCAATACTGTATAAACTCCACTAGATAAATCTTTTCATTAATACAATTTATTTAGCGCCGAATGCACTTTACACTGAAAAGTTATTACTATTTGGTGAGAATATGCGCTAGGAGTTTTCTCTGAGGCATTGTCGTCTCTTTTGGGAAGATTTGAAGTAGGAGAACCATCTAATACTTTGTTAGCTAATTCCACAATTTCACCCCATAGCAGCAGTAATTGAGGGCAGTGCCACCATTTATGAATAAAGGACCCATGAGTCGCAGAGCACCTCCAACATGTGGGGGATTGGGCTCATGAGAAATGACTGAGTCTATCCGGGGTTAAATACCATCGATAGAGTAATTTTTTCCTGGCTTCATGTAGGGTGGCACTCCTGAATTTCCCCTTGTCAGTTTGAAAACAATCCTTCCACTGGTTAAGAGAAAGAGATATTTAAGTCCCGTTCCCAGGTAAATTGGTATCTAGATTTGAATTCCGGAGATGGAGTAGACAGTTTATAACACATTGAAAGGAGCTTAGCGGGAATATATGGGGATATACAGTACTGTTCAAAGGGGAATAACGCTGGTATCGAGAGTCTGTCAGGACACGTCAAGTCGTATGTTGCGAGTAAGGTTTTGAGTTGCAGATAGGTAAATTGGAGCGGGCGATTAAGTTTATATTTCGCACATAATCGGTCGTAGGTCAGGAGGGCACTAGGGGAGTAAAAGTCGGCAATATGTGTAAGACCATGAGCCCTCCAGGCACGTGCGTCAAAGTTAGGAATTTTATGGACTAAGGCAGTGAGGGGGGTCGCCAAGTGTATCGGATGATAGTGGCATAAGCGGCCTCTGGAGGTGTCCCATATTCGTACAAGCAGGTTCGCTAGGGGAAGCAGAGTAGGGAGTTGAGGGCGCATGCATTTGGGTAGCCAGATGACAGCTTTTAGTCTAAAGGGGGAGAAGGAGGGATGAATGATAATAGCCCACTGCAGAGAAGGGGAGGGCGATAGTATGGATCCGAGTAAAGCCAGTAGGGCTGCTTTGTGATATAGTAAAATATTGGGGAGTCCCAGGCCCCCGTTAGGAACTGGATTGGTTAGGACCTGAAGGCTAAGGTTTCTTATGATTCCAAATAAAACGGTTGATAGTGGTCTGTAGAGTTTTTAAAAAAAGGGAGTGCAGTGAGAGGGGTATCGCCCTAAACACATACAGGAGCTTCGGGAGAATAGTCATCTTAGTAACAGCTATCCTTCCAAGCCATGAGAATTCAAAACGTGTCCATTTCAAACACAAGTCATGTATCGTCGTCAACATAGAGGTATAATTAAGTCGATAAAGGACGGTACGGGAAAAGGAGAATTTAATCCCCAAATAAGTTAGGTATACCTCCCTCCAGTCGTAACGGTAAGTGGACTTAAGAAAATGTAAATCCCTATGCGGGAGATGGACACTGAGGGCCTGTGTTTTGGGTAGGTTAATTTTGTGGTAAGACACCCTGCCGTATAAAGTCAAGGCGTCATGGAGATACGGGAGGGAAGATTTGGGGTTGGTTAAAGTGAGGAGGATATCATCAGCGAAGAGGTGGATTTTACTTTCCATAGGGCCTATCTGAAGTCCCGAGTTCGAGTATCCGCTCGGATAGCTTGAGCCAAAGGTTCCAATGCTAGGGCATAAAGGAGGGGAGAGAGCGGGCATCCCTGGCGTGTACCATTAGTAATATTGATTGTGGATGAAAGAAATCCTGCATTTAATACTTGGGCGGATGGAGTGTAGTATAAGGTGAGAATTGCGGTTATAAAAGGTAGTAGGAAGTTAAATTTAAGGAGAACATGACGTAAAAAAAGCCAGTTAAGTCTGTCGAATGCCTTCTCGGCATCTAGTGAAAGAAGGAGACAGGGTGTAGAGTCACGGTTAACAAGTCTACTACGTTTACAAGTTTAACAGTGTTGTCTTTGCCCTGGCGACCCAATATGAATCCCACTTGGTCATCATGACCAGTGTAGATAGCAGTGGCGCCAGTCTGTTGGCAAGGAGTTTAGTGTAAATTTTAATGTCCACATTTAACAGGGAGATGGGGCGGTAATTTGAGCAGGTGGTGGGGTCTTTCCCAGGTTTAGGGAGCGTGACAATAGTGGCTTTCAAAAGTTCGGCGGGGGGGCTCGTCCAGATGTAAAGAGGGAATTAAACAGGGACAGCATATGAGGAGACAACTGTTCAAGAAAAGTCGAGTAGTATTTGGAAGAAAAACCATCTGGGCCAGGAGATTTACGAGGTGGGAGGGAGGAGACGACCGCTGAAAGTTCTAGAGCTGTGAACGCTTTAGTCAGATCATCGTATGCATTGGGGAGAGTCGGGGTAGGGACAAGTAGGAGAAAATGTCTGGTAGGGAGGGTTGAGGTGTCTCCTTGTCCGCACTTAGGTTGTATAGTTGGGCATAGAAGTCCACAAAATGGTCGGCAATCTGCTGTGGTTGGTACACATATTGATTCAGTTTGGTTTGTAGTTTAGCAATTTTGGACCGCAGAAAATGACCCCTAAATTTATTGGCTAAAAGGCGTCCTGTTTTATTGCCATAAAGATAAAATTTAGCATTGAGTCGTCGCGCCCGCCACACGTACTCTTTCTTATGAAGGTCGCTAAGTTGTGACATCAGTAAGGTCAGTTGAGTCACTAGATGGGGGTGGGGGAGGACTTACGAAGTTTCGAGATCTTATCAATATCTTTCAATAGGTTTATGTTGTTGGCTCTCACATTTCAGTCTCGATCCCCATTTGATGAGTATGCCCCTAATAACAGCTTTGTGAGCTTGCCAAAGCGTAGTAGGGAAAACGTCAGGGGACTCATTTTCCCTAAAGTAATGTAAAAGGGCATCGTTTAATTCCTGTTTAATATCAGGATGGGAGAGTAGAGATTCATTTAATCTCCATGGCGACTTGCCAAAGGATGCAGAAGTATTCAAGAGTGTTGTAAGCATAGGGGCATGGTCCGACCATGAGATAGTGCCAATCGAACATTCTGAGATCAGTGGGAGTGTTGAGTTGTGAACAAAAACATGGTCGATCCTAGAGTAAGTGTGATGAGTTAGGGAATAATAAGTGTAGTCAACTTCATTCGGGTGGTGGAGACGCCAGGTGTCATGTAAGTGTTATTCGGAAAGCAGGTTTAAGATGGACCGTGTCGACCGTCGGGGAGGGGGGATGGGAAGTGCCGGATTCAAAAGAGACATTAAAATCCCCACAAATAATAACCTGGCCCATTTGTGTCGGTGTTAGTTTATCGAGAACGTGTTTTAGGAAGGGGCGTTGACCAGAGTTGGGACAATAGACATTGGTGATAGTATACAGGGCATGATTAAGGGAGCATATTATTATCAAGTACCGTCCCTCAACGTCACGTATAATTTTATGTAATTCAAATGATACTCTATTATGAACAAGAAACGAGACCCCCCTGGATTTAGTCGGAGATGGAGCATGGTATTGGACAGTGTAGTTCGGGAGGTATAAATTTGGGTGTGAAAGGCGCCGGAAGTGCGTTTCCTGTAAGCATACAATATCAGGATTATGCCTCTTCAATTCCGCATATAATGTATGACACTTGTAAGGCACATTTAACCCTTTTACGTTGTGAGAGTAAAGTTTCATACTAAGAGTTCCATCATAATGAGCGTGAGGTGTGCTGCAGGACATACAATACCCAGAGGGACCACTGATGAAAAGGTCCCGTCTATAACCAAAAGTGAGGGAAACAATCGAATAATCAATTTTCTGGAGTCTCTTCGATCAGTAATGTCCAGCAGCTTGTAGGTCACAGCCAAGGTAGGCAAGGAATCCATTCGGCAAAGATGAAGAGGAGAGAAAAAAAAATTAATAAGGAAGAAGAAAAAAACAGAGAGCGGGAAACAGTTATAGGCAAACCGTCCAGGGTAAAGGACCTGGATCCAACTATGTACAGTCAGTGAAAAAAAGCCTTCATAACCTCTGCTGAAAAAGAGAGCGGCGTTGACTCCAGTACATGGAGGAAGGTCTGGGGGGGGTCACCACAGAACATATCAGGCGAGTGGAAGACAGGAAGTCCTACACCCCACTTGTCTACACCCCACTTGTCGTAGCCGGGGATAAGCTGCCCTCAGCCGATATCTCCCAATTGTTACCGTCGTTGAGATGACAACTAAAGGATGGCCATCTTCGGTCGAGTAAGGAGCCAGATTGAATGTCGTGGAAATTACTTGATCCTGAAAAGACAAGAAAATTGTTCATCCACTTAAGGGTATTGATCCTATGCCAGACCGGGGATACTTTGGAAGGTGAGGTGGATGGGTTCCTAGGAGGGGAAAATTCCTCAATCAGGTTCCAGGAGACCAGGTGTTTCATCCCCTCTGCCACCGCGGAAGCCACATGTAGACGGTTATCTTTCCATATGAGTAATTTCGTTGGGAAGCCCCAGCGATATTGTACATTGCGGCTGCGGAGAATCTTTGTCACCGCCTGGAATTCTCTCCGTTTAGCCATCGTATGAGAGGAAAGGTCAGGAAACAGTAGGACATCTGTATATGGTGAACCAAGCTGTTCAGCACGGTATGCCGTCATAATAGATTCCTTAACCGTGTAATAGTGCATCCGGAGGACTATGTCCCGAGGGGTAGCAGCAGAAAGTGATTTTGGCTTAGGAACTCTATGGGCTCTGTCCTTAAGGAGGTCTGATACAGGGATGTCAGGGAGCAGGGTTTGAAACAGGGATTGCAGATATTGCGAGAGATCGGTAGATTTCTGTCACGGTGGCCCATGTCCAGGGAAGTGTTGCGCCTCCAGCCCATGTCCAGGGAAGTGTTGCACCTTCGACCCATGTCCAGGGAAATGTTGTGCCTTCGACCCATGTCCAGGGAAATGTTGTACCTTCAACCCATGTCCGGGGAAATGTTGCGCCTTCGACCCATGTCCATGGAAATGTTGTGCCTTCAACCCATGTCCGGGGAAATGTTGCGGCCATCACAGCAGCTGATATCCAGAAAGCCTTATTCCAGGGTACTGTGTACTACAGGACAGAGAATGGTGCTGCCCGCGAATCAGACGCAGCATGCAGGAAGGACAACCAATCGCAGCACATGACCAGCGGTCCTATAGCAGAGCAGGGCATCTCCTCTGAGCACAATAGGAAGTGCTGTGGCTCCATTTAAAGGGCTTCCTTTCTCTTAGCAAGTTGCCCTAGCGTGGTTCCAGTTACGCCTAGTGCCTTGTTGTTATTTCTGAATTCCTATCTGACTGATTTCCTGGTTAATACGATCCCGGCTTGTCTCGACTTCCCTGTATTCTGGCGCCCTGAATCCTGGCATAGTATAAACGGACCTCTATTTCTTTAACCCCTGCCTATGTGTGTTTTTGTTGGTTTGCTCTGCTTATCCCTGTCATGCCCCGCTCCGCGGCCTTCCCCCGGCCCACACCGCCATGCTGGGAGAGGTTCCCTACTCACCCGAGGTCCCTCGTGGCGCGTTGCTCCGAGTTCCGGGTCCGCAGGATGGAGAGGAAGAGCCAGGAGACGCCCCACGCCGCCGGCTGGATCCAAGCCCTGTAAAGGAATGCGCGCACGCGCGAGAACAGACCCTCCTATGTAGTGTAAAATCAGGTACTCTGGCGCCCTCGGCTGGCCGATTAAGGGTACTGCGGGACACCTGCTCTGGAGATCCTCGAATGCCTCCCATTGACCTATCAAAGATCCAGGTACCTCAACTCCACCTACGAGAACCAGGTGAGAGATATTCTCATGATCCCATGAACCCTATTTAAATCCACCTTCCTTCCCAGCACATTATCCAGGTTCTACTGTGCCTTCCGCCTCAGTTTTCCTAGAGTTCCTCGTATTCCTTGATCACGTATCTTCTGACCCTTCGACCCGGATTGTGCCAACGACTACGCCACCTTCTTCAACCCTTCGACCCGGATTGTGCCAACGACTACGCCACCTTCTTCAACCCTTCGACCCGGATTGTGCCACCGACTACGCTGCCTTCTTTAACCCTTCGACCCGGATTGTGCCACCGACTACGCCACCTTCTTCAACCTTCGACCCGGATTGTGCCATCGACTACGCCACCTTCTTCAACCCTTCGACCCGGATTGTACCATCGACCACGCCATCATCCTCGTTATTATCCGTTGTTCTTCCTGGGACTTTGTTTTACGAATTCCACTCCAACCTTATTGACTGTATTATTTTCTGGACTTCAACTACTATTTATGATTCACTAAAGATTACTTTACTCTCCATCGCCTCCTGATTTTCTTATCCATAGCTTGCCATTGGGTTCCATACACACACTTCACAGGGGATCCAAACCCTGCATTACAGAAGAACCTGGATCATCATGGAACCCGCAAGCACCGCTCAGGTTCTTGCTATCCTCACCGAACAGATGGCCGCCCTAGCCAAGATGGTACAGAACCTACAGACCAGCCAAGAAACCTTACTCCACAGAGAGAGGAGTCGCGCCGAGGCCACGGCACTACCTCCTTCACCCTCCGGTTCCGTTATTCAACAGGCCGAACTCCTCGCTCCAGAACCCAGAGCCAATGCACCCGAACGGTTTTCCGGTGATCGCACAAAGTACCGCACCTTTATCACCGCCTGCGAACTTATGTTCTCTCTTTGTCCCCGTACGTATGGATCTGACTCCGTAAAAGTGCGCTCAGCCATCTCATTAATGTCCGGGGCTCCACAGGACTGGGCCTTCCAACTTCTTCGTGAAGGGAGTCCTCTTCTATCCTCCTGGAATTCCTTCGTCCAAGCCATGAACTCTATATATGATGACCCTCTGCGTTCATCAACCGCATTATCCACAATTCGGCATCTACGACAAGGACGACGACCAGTGGAGGACTACATCTCCGAGTTTCGAGCTGTGGCCGCAGATACAGGCTTGAACGACGTGGGTCTTAGAGATCATTTCCGTCATGGTCTCTCTGATCAACTAAAGGACGAACTGGCCCGAATAGGGGTTCCCACAACACTGGACGCCATGATCCTGCGATCCCTAACCCTGGACCAACGTTTCAGAGAGAGACGTCAAGAGAGAATGGCCACCGCTCCTTCCTTACCTGTCTGGCGGTCTGAAACTCCATCCACGACCTCTGTCAGATTCCCCAACTCCACTCCTTCACCTCCCGAACCCATGGAGATTGGCTTAGCACGAGGTCCCTCATCCCTGCTGAACGAAGCAGACGACGCACGCAAAACCTCTGCCTGTACTGCGGTCAACCCGGTCACCTCCTGCGTGGCTGCCCTATACGACCACCACTTCCTTCTGACGGAGGTAAGAACCATCCCTCCGTAATATCACTTCAATGTGTATTTGGTTCCACCTCCGCTCATATGACCATCCCTGTCATCCTGCAGTGGGAAGATAGAAGTGTGAACGTGTCTGCCATCATAGACTCCGGAGCTAGTAACAACTTCTTCGATCTCACCCTCGCTACCTCCCTAGCGATCCCTACACGACTGAAGAAGACTCCCACACCATTACAAATGGTCGACGGAAGCACACTACGTACGGCCCCATCACCCATGAAACCACTCTTTTGTCGCTGCTCATCGGTACTAAACACCAGGAGCGCCTCCAATGGGACATTGTACGTCTCCTTTGTTCCCTCTGGTTCTAGGGCTTCCTTGTTCGCACCCATAATCCTGCCATCGACTGGTCCTCCAACACCGTCTCTTTCCCTTCTCACCATTGCCAACACTTCTGTACGAACGGGTATACCACCGAAAAGATTGGGTTTTCTACCTACCCAGCTTCTGAACTACCGGTCAAATATTCCGACTTCCAAGATGTGTTTGAGAAGAAAGGGGCCGACACACTACCTCCACACAGAGAATACGATTGCCCCATCGACCTTCTTCCAGGAGCACCCATACCCCATGGGCGCATTTATAACCTATCCGTTCCTGAATCCCAATCCTTGAAGGAGTATATTGAGGACGGGCTCCAAAAAGGATTCATACGTCACTCCACTTCACCTGCCGGGCCGGTATCTTCTTTGTTGGGAAACGAGATGGTGGGCTCCGACCATGCGTCGACTACAGAGCATTGAACGCAATCACGGTACGTAACCGTTATCCGCTACCACTGATTCCCGAGTTACTGGATAGAGTGAAGGATGCTTGTATCTTCACAAAGATTGATCTCCGCGGAGCCTATAATTTGGTGCGAATGAGACGAGGGGACGAGTGGAAGACCGCCTTCCGTTCTCGATATGGTCACTTTGAGTATCGCGTCATGCCGTTCGGCTTGTGTAATGCCCCAGCTGCCTTTCAACACTTTCTCAATGACATCTTTCGTGACATCCTGGATACCTTCCTGGTGATTTATTTGGATGATCTACTGATATTCTCCCGCTCTCTCCAAGAGCACGAACAGCACGTCCGACTCGTCCTGTCTCGCCTCCGTCAGCACAAATTATATGGTAAAATTGAAAAAAGCACCTTCGAAGTTCCATCCATCGAATTTTTGGGATACATTCTGTCACCAGGGCATGTCGAGATGGATGAAGCCAAGGTCAAGGCCATCCTCGATTGGCCAACACCTAAAGACAAAAAGGCGGTCCAACAATTCATGGGGTTTGCCAACTTCTATCGACGTTTTATCCGATCCTTTTCACACCTCAGCGCACCTATTACATCGCTAACCAAAAAGGACGTGCGATTTCAATGGTCTGCAGAGGCTCAACAGGCCTTCGAGAGACTTAAGAAGAGCTTCACCCAAGCACCCGTCCTAAAACAGCCTGAGGCTCACCTCCCATACTATTTAGAGACAGACGCCTCCGACATTGCCCTGGGCGCAATCCTATCTCAGAGATCCGGGGACAAGAAACTCCTGCATCCGGTAGCCTTTTACTCCAGACGCCTCAATTCTGCTGCGAACGAAAACTATAACATAGGTGAGAAAGAACTGCTTGCGATAAAGAACGCTCTCGAGGAGTGGAGACACCTTCTCGAAGGAGCGACACACCCTGTAACCGTTTTTACTGACCATCGCAACCTTGAATATCTCCGTACCGCCAAACGACTCCAACCCCGACAAGCCAGGTGGGCGCTCTTCTTCTCTCGTTTCTCACTACTCATCACGTATCGACCTGGAAAGAGAAACAGAAAGGCGGATGCCCTCTCTCGCAGTATGATTCTGGTACGCCCTCTACCACGACACCAAACGACACGATCCTGCCTAGTGGCTTCTTCTGTGCTACAAAAGAACACCCTAATGGAGCAGATACGAAGGTACAGTCGACATCCACCTACAAACATCCAAGGACTCGTCCCCATCAAAGGATACCTGTATCACGAAAAACAGATATATGCGCCTCCGGAGACCCGTCTACAAGTACTACAAACTGCACACGATATTCCAGCTGCCGGCCACGGGGGTATCAAGAAGACCATAAACACCGTACAACGATATTTCTGGTGGCCATCAGTCAAGAAGGATGTTGCCGCCTTTGTTCTTTCCTGTCCTATCTGTGCACGTAACAAACAACCAAGAGCTCGCCCTGCCGGTCTTCTACAACCCTTGGCGCTTCCACAACATCCATGGAAAGACCTCTCGATGGATTTCATCGTTGACTTACCCCCCTCACGCCAACACACAACGATCTTTGTAGTGGTGGACCGTTGCACCAAAATGGCCCACTTCATTCCAGCGATAGGCCTTCCTACCGCTGCCCAGACAGCTACACTCTTCATCAGAGAAAATTTCCGACTGCATGGCATCCCTCATTCCATCGTTTCAGACAGAGGATCCCAGTTCACTTCTCGCTTCTGGTCTCAAATGTGCCGTAGTCTAAAAATTTCTAGATATCTCTCCTCTGCATTTCATCCTCAGAGCAACGGACAAACCGAACGGACGAACCAGACGTTGGAACAGTACCTCCGCTGTTATACCACACATCTCCAAGACGACTGGCTGGACATCTTGCCACTCGCTGAGTTCGCCTACAACAACCAGGTACATTCGTCAACACGTCTTTCTCCTTTCTATGCCAACTACGGATACCACCCCGATATTCTACCTGACATACCTCTGAACACTCCAGTTCCTGAAGTGGCAAACCGTCTAAGACCCTTACGCCTCCAACTACGAACATTACGCCATCAACTACAACAGGCTCAAGACACCCAAAAAAGGTATGCAGACCGTAACCGAAGACCCGCTCCGCGATACGCACCCGGAGACAAGGTGTTGCTGTCCACTGCTCATCTCCGACTAGACTGCCCGTCTAAGAAACTGGGGCCTCGCTTCATCGGCCCGTTCCAGGTCCTCAAAATGGTCAATCCGGTGGCAGCCCATTTAACCCTTCCTTCCTCCTACAGGATTCACCCTGTTTTCCATGTCTCCCTCCTAAAGCCTTGGCGTGACAATCCTTTTCCTGGACGACACGCCGACCCGATCACTCCCGTGTCGGTGTCCGGAGAAGAGGAATACGAGGTCTCAAGGATCCTGGATTCCCGACTACGTTATGGCAAGTTGGAATACCTGGTCCACTGGAAAGGTTACGGTCCGGAAGATCGCTCCTGGAACCTGGCACCAATATTCATGCTCCAGCTAAGGTTCGTGCCTTTCATCTTCGTTACCCCTCAAACCATCAGTGAGGCGCACCCGGGGGTCGCGCCTTGGTGGAGGGTCCTGTCATGCCCCGCTCCGCGGCCTTCCCCCGGCCCACACCGCCATGCTGGGAGAGGTTCCCTACTCACCCGAGGTCCCTCGTGGCGCGTTGCTCCGAGTTCCGGGTCCGCAGGATGGAGAGGAAGAGCCAGGAGACGCCCCACGCCGCCGGCTGGATCCAAGCCCTGTAAAGGAATGCGCGCACGCGCGAGAACAGACCCTCCTATGTAGTGTAAAATCAGGTACTCTGGCGCCCTCGGCTGGCCGATTAAGGGTACTGCGGGACACCTGCTCTGGAGATCCTCGAATGCCTCCCATTGACCTATCAAAGATCCAGGTACCTCAACTCCACCTACGAGAACCAGGTGAGAGATATTCTCATGATCCCATGAACCCTATTTAAATCCGCCTTCCTTCCCAGCACATTATCCAGGTTCTACTGTGCCTTCCGCCTCAGTTTTCCTAGAGTTCCTCGTATTCCTTGATCACGTATCTTCTGACCCTTCGACCCGGATTGTGCCAACGACTACGCCACCTTCTTCAACCCTTCGACCCGGATTGTGCCACCGACTACGCTGCCTTCTTTAACCCTTCGACCCGGATTGTGCCATCGACTACGCCACCTTCTTCAACCCTTCGACCCGGATTGTGCCATCGACTACGCCACCTTCTTCAACCCTTCGACCCGGATTGTACCATCGACCACGCCATCATCCTCGTTATTATCCGTTGTTCTTCCTGGGACTTTGTTTTACGAATTCCACTCCAACCTTATTGACTGTATTATTTTCTGGACTTCAACTACTATTTATGATTCACTAAAGATTACTTTACTCTCCATCGCCTCCTGATTTTCTTATCCATAGCTTGCCATTGGGTTCCATACACACACTTCACAGGGGATCCAAACCCTGCATTACAATCCCGGCCATTATTAAGGACCGGCTAGCTAGAGCATTGTGGGTTACTTTATTCTGCAGGTTGTTTAACTTTGCACTCCGCCACTTTCTTTGTGTTTGTCATTCTCAGTATTACTGACCATAACCCGGCCATTACGAAGGACCGGTTGGTCAGGGTCTGTTGGCTTACAGTCTGCAAGCGGGGTTACCCGATCCTGACAATTTCACGGATTCGGGAATACCGCGGACTCGGATGTTATTACGTCGTGAGCGGTCTTCCTGGTCTGCTATCTTCAAAACCAAATTTTTATGGGATGATTTAAGTGTTTGGAATGCATCAATCAATTCATTATGGGCTAAGCAGAGTTCATCCGTTTTGGATTCTAAATTGTCAGTGCGTTCACCCAGGTCATTAATCGCTTTATGAATGTCAGCAGTGATAGATCTAAAGTCAGCCTGAAGAGTGACTCTGAGATTTTGTAACATGGAATGGAGTACCTTACTGGTAGCTGGTGTATCGTCAGGGAGCAGTTGTAAAGCATCCTCCTCAACCTCTCCTGTGGGAGCTGGTGTGTCCGGGTCTCTGGCGCCACCATCTTGGGATCCGCGGCCTTTATCTTTTTTTGTGGACCGCGTTAATTCGGCCGCTCGTTGTGGCTTGGAAGGAGCCATGGAGGAGCCTGAGGGTGTGAGGGAGGTAGAGGAGGCAAAACGGAGGGTCTGTGTGGCAGCTGAGAGCCGTAGGATTAGACAGTGTGCTGTGGTCCGCTGGAGCTCCGCTTACATGAGGCTGCTCGTAATGGCCGCTAGCTCCGCCCCTCCAACCCGAATTTCTAACCCTAGCGTCTAACCCTAATTGTCAGTGGTTTGTTCGACAGGTTTAATCAGATGAATCCTACAAGTTATAGTGTAAAAAAAATAAAATCACTGTTTTCGTTGAATAAATATAAACGGTTTAATAAATATTTTTTTCATTTGCAGCAAAAAGTCTATTTTTTAAGATTTATTAGGCATTTTTGAGGGTATAAATACCAGCCGAACAAAATAAAATACAGCCAGTACTACAATAAAAATACCAGCCATCCAAAATTATCCCATAGGCTTCAAAGTAAAAAGTTATTCCCGGTTTTTAGTAAATATTCATTCAACCAAGTTTATTTACTTGCAGCAAAAAGTGTCTATTTTTTAGGATTTTTTTATTCATTTTGCGAGATTTTTTTGGTGAAATTGCTAAAAACGTTCAGAGTCCACCACGAAATACAACAAATTGAATTAAAAAAATGGAATCAATTCGTTGTATTTCATTTCTTTCGGATTAGGACAGATCGGATTTGTATTTCTGAAGTGCTTCCGAAATACGAATCGAGTAAATTTCGTAAGAATTTTGATTCAGAACAAAACGAAACGCACATCTCTAATTTCTACCAAATACATCAACGAACCTAGCATATGGACAATTAAACTATGTAATTTATAACATCTGTGGAATAAGCCCGTCTGCATAAAGTATCGTCACACCAATAGTTACATTATATCCTTAAAGAAAAAGTGTATTACAATATTAAACTTTTTAAAATAGATCTGTTCAGTACTACATCTCCCCTTTGTGCCATTGTTCTACATCCACAGTGTGTCACTGCCCTGTTACTCACGAACCCCAATTTGGCATCGCAAAGAAAATTCCTGCAGCACAACCAAATACCACTGCACAGTATTAAAATAAAAATAATAAAATTCATAAAATCTAGCCACAAATTATAACAATACAATTTTATTCAGCGCTAGTATTCAGGATGTACAGAACTTCGCTATACACAATATTGTTGACCTTATCATTCAACGTTACAATGTCCCTTTAGAAGAAAAATTCCAAGGAGTTTCAGGAACCAATCCTGAAGGATCTTTTGTTTTCCCAGAGTTATATAACACAGGGAACTCTGGGAAAAGAAAGGATCCCTAATAATTGGTTCTTGAAAAGAGAAAGCAGGCATTCAAATGGATGGAAATATTCCTGCTTTTGTACAACAGGCTATTGGGCAACATAAACTATAAAGAGGTATAAAATAGGAGTTTAGTTCATTTGCCAGAGGAATTTTTGATCCTAAAAGGTGAAACATTTCTGATACAGTTTTATTGTAATAAATGTTATTGTTTTATACCTTGCAGCTGTCCTGAAATCAATTAGAGGTTTTTTTTGAAGTTGTGCCCAGTCTGAAAAACGAACCTCTGGGCTCAAATACCTAGGACCTGTTTATGGTCCCATATCAGGTGAGTGAATCGAAGATTATATATGTACTTATCCACGTTCTCCGCACTCAATTTTCAAAACAATTCATTCTCCGGTGCTGGGAAGCGGTCCCCTATACACTCAAAACAATAACCCGCCACACAGATACTGAGTAATAAGGAAAAAAATCCTTTATCGATTCGACGTTTCAGTCCGCACAGGGACTTTCATCAGGAAGGAACACACATCAGAATGACAAGCTTAAATACACACCCCACAACTTTAGCTCAATCAGCAATCAATTCACATGGTCAATTTAACAAGCCCAAACAGTAACGATAGCAACATGTCAACAGAATCTAACTTTCCCCATATCGAATACAGTCTACTCAGTATTGGATTGCTGTAACAATGCATAGATTCTAATCAAACATCAATATATGTGCTGATTCTATGGAACAAAAACAAAAAAATTATTACTTTATTCAAAAAATAATCAAAAAGCATTAAAAGGACACGAAAGATTCCTCACCATGCCAGCTAGGAGACACTAAAGAAAATAACCAGAGACACCCAATCCACAGTCAGAGTAGGTACAAAAGGGTAATCAAATTACTTTCATTAAGCCCCCTAGAAGCCAGGGCATCAAGGCGATGAATCCAGTATGATTCTCTTTTTAAGAGTATCTTTGCTCGATCACCCCCCCCCCCCGGGTAAAGGGGGGACATGGTCAAAACCCATCACACACATTGTAGAGAGTGAGGTTTCTCAAAAAAATGTCTAACTACAGGCTGGGGACTCTCTTTTCCCCCAATGCAGCCCTAATCGCTGTTCTATGATTAGCCATCCTCTCACGTAAGTGATTGGTGGTGTTCCCGACATACACAAGAACGCATGGGCACATAATTCGGTAAACGACATAGGTGGTAAGATGATATATATATACATATAACCGACAGTGTACACTATGGCATATACCCTTTACATTCAAGGTTAAAGGACACTGCTGAATACCAGTAGGGCTGTTGGGTGGCTGACAAATAACCCAGAAGCAACTATCCCAGAGCCAGGTAGGCCCAGAAACACGTGAGTGGGATTAAATACAATGAATGTATGCCTACGTGTACACAGGTTACGCTATGATGGTTCGCTTTTACTTGAGGACATTGGAAGAAAACCTGAGCAAATATATGAACTCCTTAGAATTTTTCTTCTAAAGAGACATTGTAGGCACTGCACATTAACTATATTTTAGCCACAAATTATGTCTTCAGCAAAATTATCCTTTCCATCAGTATCAATCCCGGATTCTGCACTATTTATAAACGGTGCAAACCCTATTTCCAAGGCATGCAATCAATGGATGGGCATGGGAGGCATGCACCTGCTGTAGTTATGGTCCTTCAGCCAGCCACGTTTTTAGGATGTCTGGTGTGAACAGCTCTTGTCATTCCACAGCATCTCTGTGGGTTAAGGTTTGAGCTACTCCCAAAGCCACTTTAAGCCATTCTCTAATGGATTTACTTTGAGGTTTAGGATAATTATCCCGCTGCATCTCCCAGTATCTACTGATCTTCATCTGACACACAGGCACTCTGTTAATCTTGGGAATTCATTTTTCACCATGATGATGGCAAGTGGTCCAGACCCCAAAGCAGCCCTATATCTTGATGCTTCCTCCACTGTACTTTTGTATATGTTGCAGGAGTGGATCCAGGCCCAAGTTTCAGAAGGGTCAATAGACCAATTTTGGTTAAGAGCTCATGTTCACTTCGGAGTAAAGGCAACAGGCAGAGCCACGCCAGATCATGAGCTGTGCTGATCACACGCTCTCCATTTAAGCCATATTTGAAGTCATGCTTTATTAGAAGATCCAGACAAATTGTATTAGTTTTTTTTTGCAACCTTGCAGATTCTAAATATGTCAATACAAGTCATTACAATGTCGTATCAAAATACATGCAATTTTTATAAAATTCTCTTCAGATTTCAATCATTTTCTCCATATAAATTTATTTCCCAAGTTATCATCTAAACATTTGTGGTTATACATTTTAAAGGAGAACCTTTAACCTCCCCCCCCCCAAAAAAAAACCTTAGAAATGGAGAACTTCTGACTACATTGTTTTAATGGAAATACACAATTTTAACCAAGATTGAAAAAACAAATATGTAAAAACTAATTTTTCTTCTCCTTTTTTTATTTGCACATTGTAGATGGTCATGTTTAATATCTGAAAAGGCCAGACTGGTCTTTCCAATGACACCTCCCTTGGCCATGTAAGGTGTGGAGCTAGAGATACAAGGGGACGGTTGGATAATTGAACCCACTGTATCTCCTAGAATGGGATTGTGGCTGAGGGGAAGGGGGCAACAAATGCCCCCTGTGCCATCTCTCTGGATCTGTCAGTGATGTGTTACCCTATTTCTGCCATACATAATGCCGAGTGTTGGTTCCCAAAGCAACTCAGTTTCATCAGTCACCAAGACATTTTCCCCATAGAGTTGTGGAGTGTCAACTTTGGGTTAACCTTGGTGCAAGCAACAATGTATTTTCTTTTTTAAAGCAGTGGCTTTCATCATGGTATCCATGCATGTTCTAGGCTTTCTTTATAGTAGACTAAGGAACAGGTTAGCCAGTTCCAAGGATTTCTTCAAGCTTTACCTCGCACTTTAGAATTTTTTTTAAATTTCTTTTAGTATTGTGTCCTTTGAGTAATGTTGACTAGACAACTACTTATGGGGAGAGTATACTAAATAGTCAGATGCATCATTAGGTAAATTTATAACCCTTTCCAGCTTTATGCAAGGCAACAAAACTTGGTTGCAGGTATTTAAGAGAACGCATTTTTTGCAAGGCATAGTAGGCATCAACATATGCAGGGTTATTCAAAGAGAATCGAAAAGCCAATGCACGTTCGGTGACTTTTCATGCTCTTCAATTCGGTGCGATTTGGCAAACAGATTTCGGCGACCCTGCGGTGTATTCAGCAAGCACCACAGGGCCGTCATAGTGCAGGGAAAACCCGCCGCAAACTCGAACACTCACCACAAAACCCAGCGAATGCACACCGAGACCAGCAAAAACATCTGGATTAACCCCGCCGAACACGCCGGAGAAACCTAGCAGCCGCCGGAAAAAGTCGACACCGCAGACGAATGGATTAAACCCCCCCCCCCAAAAAAAACAGGCTTGAATGTTTGAAAAGTGAAACGCTGTTTGCAAAGAAACTGCAGAACGAAAATGTCTGAAAATTTACATAGAAGATCCAATGAATGATAATAAAAAGGGTTGTTACAGAAAAAAAAAACATTAAAAAAAACAAAACAAAAAACTTTTTCGCAAAAATTCCCGAAAAATGCCTAAAAAAATAGAATATTATAATCAACGGTTTATTAGATATTGCATTAAAACGGGAATATTTTTAACACTGAAGTCTATGGGATTCGCCTGAATAAACCTGTCGAATGAAACCACCGAACAGAAGGGCAATTCGGCAAATTTTCACTGCTGGTTTTTGTTCTCTGAATAGACGCTTCGTCTATTCAGAGAACAAAAACCAGCAGTGAAAATTTGTGTGATTCTGTGTAAGGATTTCACTGCCCTCGAACAGGCACCGTATGTGCAAGTCGCCAACATTTGGCGCACTGCCTGCTCTCTGGATAGCCGAATGGCCAGGAAAGGTAATGTACGCTGAATTTCACTGTTCGGTTACCTTTCGGCCACTATTCGGATCTCTTTGAATAACCCTGTTGGATTTTGTGAATTGCAAACTCAAAATGTTTGAGTGCTTTTTAGAAGTCAAAGTAGCTCTAATCCACCTCATGTAACCAATCTCATTTTATTAATTGGACAATCCAACTCAAATTAGTTTTCATTGAAGACATTATCCTAGGGCATCACACATTTTTTCCAACAATACCATGAACTTTAATAACATATTCAATGTGCACGATGCAATAATTTATGTCTAATTAGTTAAATCAGATGGTGTCTGGTGTTTACTGTAACTTAGATGATCAAACCAGACTTTAAGACAAATTATACATAAATGCAGTCATTTATAAAAGGTTCACATAATGTTTCTTGCAACCGTATGACGCCAGCAAGAATAACAAGTAACCTTGGAACCATTGGCTTCCCTCACATTAGCACTTCCTATACAAAGTATAGGAAACTTTAATGTACAGTAACTCAGCCAAACGGTAAGAGAAATTATGATTAAGGAGTGAGCAATTAGTACAGATGATTGGTTGGAATAGAGCCCTTAGATCAGGGTTTCCCAAACCTGTCCTCAGGACCCTCCGCCTCGCCAGGTTTTCCAGATATGTGAAGCACAGCACAGGTGATATGATTTGCTGCTCAGTGATTGCAGGATTCAGTCTGCATTTCCCCCAAGGTGATCTGCAAAATCTGGCCTGGTTGAGGGTTCCGAGGACAGGTTTGGGAAACCCTGCCCTAGATGTTGTAGATCTACACAAACGACAATGGAGTCACCGGGTAAACTTTATGAAGAACTGCTTTATTCTCATGACATTCTGTGTGTGACAGCCTCTGCTTCCTCTAACACTCTCCACTTCCTGTCTCCACCCCCATGTCTCCAAACATCTATGTATATATGCAACACACACACATTCTACAGATGTCTTGCAAGGTGCCAGTATATTCATAAAAAATAGGAAGAATTCAAATTCAAGATAATCTATTCTATTCACCTAAAATGGATAGTATAGGCATGAGCATGGGGTGAGATTTATAAATTTGTTCTGCCAGTCTCAGTTTATGGGGCTGCACAACCCCCCCCAAAAAAAAAAAACAACAGGCAGATGTTAGGTTTATGCATAATGAAAACCTACAATAGGGTGGGAGAACCTAGATGAGAAAATGTTTGTGGAAAAATAAATTCACCAAAATGTCAGATTTATCACCAAATCTGTAAAGACAATATTTCAACCCTGTGTATGGGTCTTCATTAAGTCTAAAGTGAAGCATGCACACCAACTAAAATAGTGAGAGTTAAATAATCAGCTAATTTAAATAAATGAGGGCCTTCTACACCTCTTGTTTCTGGTTCCTATGTTTGTTTTAATTTTGTCTAATTTCCATTGGTTATTGTAAAGCGCTGACAAAACTGTTGGTACTTAATAAATTTCGGATTTAATGTAGTCATTAATAAACACGTTTCCATCAGTTTATGAAACAAAGACCTGAGGTTTGCCGAAGATATAGCTGTTGGTAAATAAAAAAAAGTCACTGGGACATGAATATCAGGGGGTAACCCTTTAGAACATAGAAAATCAAAAAAGAAGAGAAAGCCCAGGTTGGAAACAACAGGATGAGCCTTAATTAAGGCAGACCAGGTCTAATAGGGATATGAGATAAACAAAAAATCAAGTGTAGGATAGTGAGTCGGCATGTCACATGGTGTGATAAAACTTAACTTTTAATACCAAAGTAAATTGGTAAAAAAAAGATCCAATGACCTTGAAAAGGTACAAAAGTGAAAATAAAAAAGTGGTAGTATATGCCCTTTAACTAGCCTGAAATATAGGGAGAAACTTCAGTACAGCACCCCAATACAATTAAGAAAGTAGTAATCTGTCAAGAAAAAGATGGAAGTGGGCTTTCATGGCTCCAGGGTAATAGGATAGGCAGAAAGAAATATCTAAGGCTAGGGTCAGAGTGGGGCAGTCGGAACGCGCGTGCAGACGCACTAAATCACGGCGGCAGTAGCAGCACATAACGGCCAATGACGGCCAATATACGCAGTACGTGCGTACGAAAGTGCGCCGACACCACGCAACCAGCAAATGAACGCATTTTTCTCAGAACGTGAAACCGCTGCTACAGACGTACAGAGTGCGCTGCGGCCGCATGGCAGCGTGTGTGCGTGATTAGGAGACGTCAGACGCTGCTAGTGTGCGGCCTACATAACGTTCAAACAGCCGGATTTCCCTAGACTTCTTTTTACCCCACCGTCATGAAATACGTCCAGAATTGCGCATCGTCTGACCACTTAAGCGTATTCCGTGAAAAAATGCGTGCGCACGCATCGACGTACATTTTAACGGTGGCCGCAGAAAATGCGCTCATCTGTCCCTAGCCTAAAGGGTGTGCTGTACTTAATCAGGATGTATTGGTTACAGTAGGAGAGTCTATCAAAAGATGCAGAGAAACAATGTTTCCAACCCATCTCTGCTGTAAAATGAGAAAGCGGTATATGCCAAGCAGGATAGGGTGCCCCTATGCCTGCTATGGTAAGGCGTAGAATCAATAAAGTGGTTGGCCAGGGCTATATGGTTGTAGCAAGCACATTCGAGACTGGTGCGGGTATAGCTACAAAGTAGCAGAAATCATAGAAGGATTGTGCATGGTTGCGGTGTTAGGAATTCCAATCAACCATTTAAATTCAACGCATTTCTCCGTTTCAATATGGGGTTAATGAACGGCTTTGTCAGGAAAGCAAGCCTTCATGTTGGTGGAGAGAAGAAGTTGATCCCGGGGGTGAGCCGGGTTTAATTAGTCATCTGTGAAAGGATTCACAAGAGCAGGGGCAAGAGTGGGCAAGCACCAGACGAGGAGCCGGTGCCACCCATAGGACCAGGTGTCAACCTGCCATTGGACCTGTATCGCCAGATGTCAGCGCTACAGTGGAGGGCGGTGTCAGGGCTGTTCTACAGAGCATGTGCACGGACAAAGTAATGTGTGACTGGCGGCTGGCTCAGGATGGAATCACTCTCCAATAAGTACGTGGGCTCGGATGGGCGGAGACTTTTACATCTGTGTCATGGTTGAAGGCGATACTCAAGCCATTCATACTCGTGCATGCTCTGTGGGGCAGAATGTTGCTTGGCGATAGGACACAAAGGGTTCCGCTCGCTAATTGGATGTACAGGTCTACTCAGTATACCGAACAAATGATGTTCTTAGCTTCCAGATGCATGTCCAGCCTGGATGTATAAGATAAGTAATAACTGGTGTATACCTCTTGAGGATGAACATATTGTTTAGAGCTATGACAGGTGCTGAATTCCAAGAGGTCTCCTATTATCAGGAGTATATAAGGCAGGCCTCAAAATTTCAAGTCCTAAGCTACTAGCCAGGCCCCACTAGTTGCCCCACCTAACCCCTATCCAGCCCTGACTCTGCATTCCCACTCGCCCTCATGTAATTTCCACTCGCCAAATGCGAGTGGAAATTTTGAGGCCTGATATAAGGTATTGTTCTATGAACTAGTAAGAGGATAAAGGGCAGGAACTTTAAGGAATGGAATGGAACCATGATCACGAGGATATCAGAGACTCAGGATTAATTAGAGAACGTGGGATCTAGAGCTAGGGATATTGCCCATAGACCAGTATATTCACCAAAGGCAGTGGCACCCATATTTTCTGAATGGCACAGGATAATAGAATTCAAAGTCTGGTAGGATGTACAGTATCATTTGGTGCTGTGTGAAGTTACCCTATGGTTACCTATTTTGCAAGTGCACAACACAATGGTATCACTAGATCAGTGATGTGGTGGTTATGAGGGAAGGCCCATCTGAATCGCTGTATTGATTCTCATTTTTGAGTAGCTGAATACTGGATCAATCGCATTCACTGTCTCGTAGTACCATAAAGCTAAGATTTTTGGATGCAAGGATTGAGAGTTTTCTTTATTGAAACCAGAAAGTCTACCTTGAAGCTCTCCAATTCTCTTTAGTAGTCCCATACAACTGATGTAAAACTCTACAATGCATTCCATTACAATAATTAAAACAATTGTCTCTGGCAAAGATCTTGACTAAAAGAACAGAGAAGATAGCGTCAAGATTTAGGCATGTGGTTATCCAGAGGACTTTTTAGTGTAAGAATTGACATTATTGATATAGTTATAGTAACATTCTAGGCTAAAAAGGTTTCCCAGCCACAAATTTAAGCTTAAAAGGTCTTCATTCCTCGAGATTTTGAGGCATTGAACTGTGAGTGTCGGTTAAGTTAACTGAAACTAATTGAACACCCCAGAAGAATATCTAGCATACATAGACTGACAACTTTCAGGGTTTTATTTATTTATTTTATCTATAAAGGATTTTACCAGGAAGGATACATTGAGATTTATCTCGTTTTCAAGTATGTCCTGGGTTCAAGAACATTGTTACAGAATGAAGCCATCTCTTTTGAAGAATTTTCACACAATCAGGGGTGGAGGCACTCAGTACACAAAGACTACATAATGTTGTCAGAGGAGCTAGAGTGTTCCTTTAACCCTTTCGCTGCGGAGGACGCGCTCAGCGCGTCCACCCGCAGGTAGGGTTCCATGCAGAGGACGCGCTGAGCGCGTCCTCCCTTTGGGGCCAGCGATCGGCCGGATTCCGGCCGATCGCTGTGCCCCCCGGTGCGGGCTGACATCCTCGATGTCAGCCCAGCACCCGGAACCGCCGCCGGCACAATGTGCACCGGTGTGTGCGGAGGAGGCGCCTGAAAGGGAAGGGGGGAGGTCCTTCGGACCTCTCTCCCTCCCGATCGCCGGGATGCAGAGGGTTAATCCAGGCACCGTTTGGAAGGGTACAGCCTGCCCTTCCTAACGGTACCTGGCATTAACCCCATGGAGGCCGGATCACGAATCGGCGCCGAAAAGCGCCGGTTCGTGATAGTTTCCCGGAGCTGGCCGACATCTTGGATGTCGGCCAAGCTTCCGGGAATGCCCCCTGAGGACTGGCGTCATCGTGCATAGCACGATGACGCCAGTCCTGGAGTTAACCCCTAACTGCCACCAATGGGGGAGATAGGGGGTTCCAATTAACCCCCTATCTCCCGATCCGTGGCAGCTAGGGATTAATGTTTGGTACTGTTGGATCGGCCAGAGCATGGCCGTTCCAACGGTACCAAACATGACCATGAAAAAAGTTTTTAAAAAAATAAAAATTAAAAATAAAAATAAAAATATATTTTGTATAATTGTACAATTATAATGTGAACAATGATGCTGCACTAATGATTTTTGTATGCGGTGCGTTTGTTAAAAATCGCGTAATTTTCCCCAAAAAAAATGTAACGAGACCCCATTTCTAATTTTTTTAACAAGCGCACCCCATACAAAATATAACCGCAATTGCTTGCATGTTAAAATGTGAAAAAAAAACACTTTGCACATTGTAAATTATTAAAAATTTATATTTTATTGCATTTTTTTGTTAGAATATACAGACAGGACGTATACATATAATAATGACATATTATGAATCTGCCGAGTCTGACGGAAAGAAATCGTTCTTTCCGTCAGACTCGGCAGATTCATAATATGTCATTATTATATGTATACGTCATGTCCTGTCTGTATATTATAACAAAAAATGCAATAAAATATAAATTTTTAATAATTTACAATGTGTAAAGTGTTTTTTTTTATGTCTGGGTCTGGGTCATATATGTCTGGGTCATATACTAAAATAAGCCTTCAAAACACGTTTAAACAAGATGAACGAAACAGGTAAAAATGAGCTCAGCACAGAGGCGGGAAACGCCTCAGCAGCGAAAGGGTTAACCCCTTTACTGTAGGCGACGTCTTAACGGTGCTCCACTGTATACCGAAGACTCTGTTAACTACCTTCCCAGAGATCACTGGCTTCCTCTTCTCCAGAACAGCCAACAGGGTGTCTTCATCATGGAGTGACCAAAGAGTTTGGTCTTTCCAATGATACCAAACATGTAATATAATGTAGTGATGTTATTTTTACACATTCTTTTACAGTAGTAGCCCCCCCCAGTCTCCCCCTGCTCCCATCGACAAGAAGAAGTGGATTAAGCCGCTGTTCTCCCCGCGAGATGAGAGGGGACTATGTGATTTTTGGGTTCTTTAGCTGGTGTGGTGTTGACTGATTCTGCAGAAGCGGAATGAGTTAGCACCAGGTCCAGCTGTGGGTAACTTTTGAGTTAACCGCAGCGAGACAGTAATTAGCGTTAGGACTTTGTAATCCTAACAATAATTAACACTTTCCACTCCCCATGTTAAGCATAGGGAGCGCAAAGTACAGTAAGCTTGCGCTAATTTTTTTTAGCCTGTTAGTGTTCGGATTATAATATGGTCGGCCCGCGCACGCGCAAGGGCAACCAAAGCTAACAGTAACACTCACACAGCTGAGCACTAACATTAGGGGGAAGTATGTAATATGGCCCAATATATTTATAGAATATGAAATGTGTGTAGTAAGTGACAGATGCACAAACTCCCCAATCATGAGAAGATATCTCTCCTTAAATTATAAACACATCTTTATTAATATACAATTAAAATTATACTCTTTATTATTAAAACAACAGGTCATCCAATGACCAAAATGACTTGCCTTAGGCGATTGTAACTGATTAGTTTGGTGTTGAAGCTGTGTGAATTCTAAATAGATTATGGGATATTAGGCATATGCCAACGGTGTGTTGTAATCCATTAATATGGAAATATTAGATTTAGCTTACACACATTATTGTTTATTCCATACATTAAATACAATGCTATGAAAACCCCCACTCTCCAAACAAATTGAAATTGGTGGCCACACAGGCTAATAATTTTCACATTTAAATTCTGCTTAACATCTTATTGATAAATGCATGTATTATTTCTGCTGGATTAGCAACCACTGGACTAAAGTACAACCATGTGTGCCAAGACACCATGAATTCATTTCTAGAGAAAAAAACAAAGGTGCCATGTTATTTACTGGGGCTAGGGAGGGCTTCCCCATTGTTCACATTAGATGTAGAAAAAAAATGCACAAAGTATTTTACATCCTTAAAAGGGGGCATTCTACACACCCTGACCAGTTTAGCGTGATGACGTCAGTTCTGGAGTTAACCCCTAGCTGCCAAGGATCAGGAGATAGGTGGTGGCAGCTAGGGGTTAACTCCAGAACTGACGTCATGCAGCTAGGGGTTAAAGTTTGGTATCTTTGGAACGGCCAGAGTATGGCCTTTACAATGATACCAAACATGACCCTGTTCAAAGTAAAAGAATAAAAATGAAAATAAAGAAAATAATTTTTTTTTTGTTTTATTAATGCAGCAATATTGTTTCCATTTCAATTATAATGTGAACAATGATGCTGCACCAATGATTTTACAATGGGGTGTGTTTGTTAAAAATCACGTAATATCCCCCCAAAAAAATGTAACGAATTTCCCATTTCCAATTTTTTTAACAAGCGCAACTCATAGAAAATATAACCGCAAATGCTCGCATTATAAAATGTGGAAAAAAAAAACACTTTACACGCTGTAGGTTATTGAAAATTCAAATTGTAGTGCATTTTTTGTTATAATATTCAGGCAGGACATGATGTATACATATAATAATGATAAAGTATGAATCTGCCGAGTCTGCCAGAAAGAACGATATATAATATGTGTGGGTCATATAATATAACATGCCTTCAAAATCACATTTAACCACTTCGATGCTGAGGACGCGCTCAGCGCGTCCTCAGCATTCCCGCTGGTATGCGGAGGACGCGCTGAGCGCGTCCTCCCATTGGGGTCAGCGTTCGGCCGAGTTCCGGCTGATCGCTGGCCCCCCGGTGCGGGCTGACATCCTGGATGTCAGCCGCGCATCCGGGACCACAGCCGCCCGAATTAGGTGTCATCGCGGCAGCGCGATGACACCTAATTCAGGCGCCCCCCCCGCATGTGCGGAGGAGGCGCCTGAAAGGGAGGGGGGGGAGGTCCTTCGGACCTCTCTCCCTCCCGATCGGCGGCTCTGCGGGGGTTAACCCAGGCATCATTTGGAAGGGCACAGCCTGCCCTTCCAAATGATGCCTGGCATTAACCCCTGGGGAGCTGGATCGCGAATCGGCGCTGAAAAGTGCCGATTCGCGATCCTTTCCCGGAGCTGGCCGACATCTTGGATGTCGGCCAAGCCTCCGGGAACTCCCCCTGACGCCAGTCCTGGACTTAACCCTTAACTGCCACCAACGGTGGAGATAGGGAGTTCCAATGAACTCCCTATCTCCCGATCCATGGCAGTTAGGGGTTAAATTTTGGTATGGTTGCATCGGCCAGAGCATGGCCGTTCCAACGATACCAAACATGAAAGTGAAAAATTTTGTAAAAAAAAAAATGAAAAATAAAAATAAATATTTTTTTTTAAAAAAAATTATAAAAAAAAAATTAAACACTTTTTTTTTTGGTTTGTTAATGCAGCAATATTGTTCCCATTTCAATTATAATGTGAACAATGATGCTGCACTAACGATTTTTGTATGCGGTGCGTTTGTTAAAAATCACGTAATTTTCCCCCAAAAAAAATGGAACGAGACCCAATCTCTAATTTTTTTAAAAAGCGCACCCCATACAAAATATAACCGCAATTGCTCGCATGTTAAAATTTATATTTTTTGTTATAATATACAGACATGACATAACGTATACATATAATAATGACATATTATGAATCTACCGAGTCTGACGGAGAGAACGATATATAATATGTCTGGGTCATATACTAAAATAAGCCTTCAAAACACGTTTAAACATGATGAGCAAAACCGGTAAAAATGACCTCAGCATAGAGGCGGGAAAAGCCTCAGCAGCGAAAGGGTTAAACATGAGTAAAACCGCTAAAAATTAGCTCAGCACACAGGCGTGAAATGGCTCAGCAGCGAAGGGGTTAATGATGTTTTGCAGGCGAAGGGTGGTCACCAAATATTGATTTGATTTGGATTTTTCTTCTGTTCATTTACTTTCTATTTTGTTAATTGATAAAATTAAACTATTAATACTTCTATTATTGAAAACATTCTTGCTTTACAGCATTTTTACACATTTGCCTAAAAACATTTGCGCAGTACTGTATTTATATAAGGTTCTATTCACTAAGCACCGAAATTTCACGACAGTATGGTGAATTCACTATTCACCGGATCGTCACTGTAGTGCGCTGAAGATGGAGTCGCCGAAGCCTCATGAAAAAGTTGGAGAACATCGCCGAAGAGCACAAAAAAAAAAAAGCACAAAAGAGCGCAGAAGAGTGCCAAAGTGGCCTTGGTGTGTTCCAGTGAACTGCAAAACCCCCTCCAAAAAAATAAATAAAATGGAACTCTCCTATTCCCCTCATAAGGCTAGGGTCAGACGAGCGCATTTTGTACGGAAAGAACCCCCTGGACCTTCAGGAAGGGGGACATGACTGATGGCTTGGGCCTGTATGTTAAGGAAGGATCTAGAAGGGTATAGAATCCCTGGGGCCCCTCAGGAGGGGGGGGGGCTGGATGGGTGCATGGGCCTGTCAGTCAAGGAAAAGCTATGGTGTTATTGGTGGAGTCTTTGCAACAGTGTTGCTTACCTGGACTATATATGCTGGTGATGGGTGCAGGGTTCTTCCTCTTGTTCCTGCCAACGTGAGAAGGCATCTAGGTGAGATCAGGTTTTTCAGGTGTTTCTGGTGATAGAGAAAGGAGAGGGAAAGTGACTTGGTGGCTGGGGGGGGGCATCTACATGTCTGCTGGAAGACTTGAGGGAGCACTCTGCGGCTCGCTGCAGGATTTGATGGTGGAGGCCCTGGCACCATCTTGCAAGGGCTCCCTCCCATCCTCACCTCCTTTCTGATAAACTAAAGGGGAAGATGAGTGGTGAGGAGCCATGAGGTTACTAGCCATGCCCGGGCTGTGTGATCACATGACCGGGAGCTTCCTCCGTGTGTAGGGGGAGAGCGGTGACAGGAAGTGCAGACTGTGCCATGTGCTGCTGTTATAGGAGGGCAGAGCTGCTGGATTCCCACTCCCCAGCAAGAAGCAAGTATATCAGCAGGGAGGAAAGGGGCATTTTCTTCAGGTGTAGTGTGTGTGTGGGTGTGTCTGTCTGTGTGTGACTAGATTTGGTTAAAGAGAAAGGCAAATGGCTTTTATTTCCTTGGTTTTGTTGATTTTCTGTTTGTGTTCTAAGGACCTGCATGTATTGTGGCTGCAGATCCCACAATGCTCAGGCAGCCAGATAGCAGCGCTGTGGGATAAGTAGTTGCACAGCATTGAAGGTGTAGAAATCAAAAAAAAAAAAAAAAAAAACCTGGTTTGATCTGGTGCACAAATGATCAAATAACGTGGTGGCTCTTACAAAGAAAACCCTTGGGGTTATTCAACACAATATATTTTAAGTATATATGCGTAAGGTGTACACACCTATACAATTACTGGTGTCTATGGAGTGCCGACAGGTTCTGTAGCGCTGTACAATGGGTGAAGCAATGACAGGCTACGTACACCTTGCATAAGCGGAGCGGGAGGAGTGAGGACCTGCTCAAGAGCTTACAATCTAATATACAATGCGCACACATGCGGCTGGTCCCTAAGGCTGGCTGTTGCCATACAGACCCGTCTGATATCTGCTAGTGCTGCTGCCTGTGTCTCCATGTTCCCGCTCATTATTCGTGCTGCAATGGGATCACATGGGAATTGTTCCTCTGCATCTCCTGTTCTGTGCTTTACCCAGCAGGTGCCGGCGAACAAATGCTTCACAATTCAGTGCATTGAATGAAAATTTCAGTGTCCTTTAGCGGGTGCACCCTGAGGTCCTGCACCCTGAGGTCCTGAGCTCCTGCACCCTGAGGTCCTGAGCTCCTGCACCCTGGGGTCCGGTACCCTGAGGTCCTGCACTGGACAGGAAAAAAAACTCTTATCCCTTCGTGTGAACAAGGGAGATAAGGTGCAGGAAACGTTTGAATACATAATTGTAGTCAACAGTTTCAATTGCTAAAATGCTTATTTTACTAGCGGTTTCGATAAGGGTTACTGCAGCATAATACCCCATTAACCCCTTAGGAACCAAGGGTCTTTAAGTCAATGCATTTCCGACACAGTTTTGTCAGTTTTTATTTATTTCATTATAAGGGATTTTGCCAGGAGGGATGCATTGGGATTTCTCTAGTTTTTGGGTGTGTCCTGGGTTCGGGGGTGTGGAGGTTTTTCGCAGGTGGAAGCGGAACACAAATATACAGATTAATACGGCAGGTGGATGTGTGGGTGGTATAGTTACTGTGTTGCATGTTTCCGGATGCATTCAGTGTGTGGTCACTGGGTTGCATGGTTGCGTGTGCATTCCATGTGTGGTCACTGTGTTGCAGGTTTGCAGGCTCATTCTGTGTGTGGCCACTGTGTTGCAGGCTTGCGGGTGAATTCCGGGTATGGTCACTGTGTTGCCTGTTTGCGTGTGCATTCTGTGCGTGGTCACTGTGTTGCATGTTTGCAGATGCATTCAGTGTATGGTCACTGTGTTGCATGTTTGCAGGCTCATTCTGTGTGTCGCCACTGTGTTGCAGGTTTGCGTGTGCATTCCGGGTATGGTCACGGTGTTGCATGTTTGCGTGTGCATTCTGTGTGTGGTCACTGTGTTGCATGTTTGCAGGTGCATTCCGGGTATGGTCACGGTGTTGCATGTTTGCGTGTGCATTCTGTGTGTGGTCACTGTGTTGCATGTTTGCAGGTGCATTCCGGGTATGGTCACTGTGTTGCATGTTTGCAGGCGCATTCTGTGTGTGGCCACTGTGTTGCATGTTCGCAGGTCCATTCAGTGTATGGTCACGGTGTTGCATGTTTGCAGGTGCATTCGGTGTGTGGTCACGGTGTTGCATGTTTGCAGGTGCAGTCAGTATATGGTCATTGTGTTGCATGTTTGCAGGTGCATTCGGTATATGGTCATTGTGTTGCATGTTGGCAGGTGCATTCTGTGTATGGCCATTGTGTTGCATGTTTGCGGGTGCATTCCGTGTTGGGGTGTGCTGGTGGGGGGCTCTTGAGTGGCTTTGGACTGGGGGGTTTGGTGGTGTTTGGAGGGTTGTTTCGTGGGTACGGTGCTCTGTGGGTGGATGAGATTCGAGCCACTTTCTCTTGGTCCTTAAGGTGTTATTTGGGTCCAGGTGGTATCCTTGCAAATTTGCCATTCCCAGGGCCCTGTCTAGCCAAAATTGGTAGAATGCCCCTCCCGAGCCCCCCCCCCCCCCGAGGCATAGGGGAGCCCGGTTTAATATCAATAGAAAGAAGGGGATGCAGCCGGTTCCCAATCGGGTGAAGGGCGGTCGTCATGGACACGCCACCCAGGGACCTGCGTTCGAGTGCGCGGAGGAGGGTGAGCATGGTGCGTGTGCCTGCTGTTTCTTCCCTGTCTTTAGGTGTGGAGTCTGGAGGAGTTGGTCGAGGGGACTGCGATGGAAGGACTTGGGGGGGTTTGGAAGGAACCCCCCCCCGCGGACCAGGCAAGATGGCCGACGGAGGTCGCTCTCGAGGAGCCCGCGTGGAGGTCCTTCACTTCCGGCGGCCAGGGGGAGAGTGACGAGAGTGGCAGCGGCTGCCTCCAGGCCCCCTCCCACTCGTTGCAGGCATGCAGCGTCACGAGCGGCGCGTTCGGCCCGCTAACAAAATGGCGGCGCCCATCTTGCGGCTGGACATCGGAGGAGGATCATGTCGGCAGCGGTTGCAGGGAGCCCGGTGGCTGGGGACGTACCGGTACTGGTGCAGGGGACATTGGATGGCGTCTTTCAAATTCGGAATGGATGTTCTCAACGCTCTCAGCTGAGGAGTGTCTTGGAGGCAGGAGATGGAGGTCGGTGAAGGGTGCCGGTTACCAGTGGAGGTGCTATTCCTGGGCGACCATCGCTGGGATCACCTTTGGCTGTGATTCCGGTGGCTTCGGGAGGATCCCCCTGCTGGCTGCACGTGAGTCGGATTTTGGGGGTGCAGCGTTTGGATCGCTCGGCCTTTCGGGGGTTAATGCGTCTGGTGGTGTAACGACGGGGTTGCTAGAAACCCTGGTTGCTGCTCTTAGGCGCTGGCAGGATGGGTCGGAGGACGCGGCTAGGGGGAAGGCTTCGCTGAGTGTGGCGGGACTCGTCGTTTCTGGGAGCGCGGTACCTGCGGCGGTTCTTGCGCCTAGCTCTGCTGCTGTTGGGGTTCCCGCGTCTGCGTGCGCATCTGGGGCAGCGCCCGCGCCGGTTTTGGCACAGGTCGGGTCAGCAGGGGATTTCCGAGGCTGGCGCAGTTTTGGTTTCGGGGTCAGGGGGAATGACTGGGCCTGCAAGTTAATTGGGGTCTCAGCGGTGGGTGCTGTGGAGGTGCCTCCCGTTGGGGTGCGGGCATCTCTTATGGGTCTGGCGAGTTGTCCCCAATGGGTTTGCGGGTCACTGCGGTGTTACGGGAGAAGATTTGGAGAACGAATATGTGGATGTGCTTACACTACTTTCTGTGGATAGGGAGACGGTGGACCGTTCCAGACGGCCTGACCTGTTCATGGAAAAGAAGGAGAAGTTGAAAAAAACGCTTCCTCCCACTTTTGGGAATGGGCTACAGGGTTTCTTGGCTTCTTGTGCTATCTGGTGCGAGCGATTCCCGGAGCGCAGTGTTGTATTGTTTGCGTATCTCGATCTAATTTTAAGCGTTGTATTGCCTCTTTGGGTCACGACCCGAAGCAGTTCGCTCTGCATTCTTTTCGTATAGGCGCAGCGACAATGGCGGCGGAGGCAGGTGCGTCGGACGACATGATTAGGCGTTTGGGTAGATGGCGATCGGATCGTTTTCGTTCCTATGTGCGCCCTAACCTCTTATAATTACAGGTTCATCCCCGACGACTGTTTGGGCGGCCAAGCGGGCTGCACAACGGCCGCTTGGCAGGAACCTGGGTTTTCCAAAGGACTTGGCTACGGTTCGGTGGATTGGCATCAAGGGTTTGCGTTGGGCCCAGGTGGTTGGAAAATGCAAGGCATTGGCTGGTCAAGCGGCTAAGGAGGTGGTGTTAGTGGTGCATGCAGGGGGAACGATCTGGGGTTGGTCCGCTCTATAGACTTGGTTAGGGAGATGAAACGTGACTTAGCCAATTGTTTCACCATCTTCCGGGGTTTATCATTGGTATTTTCGGAGATAGTCTCTCGCCCCCTTTGGGAAGAATTTGCGGCCCCCAGGGCTCTGGACAAGGCGCGGAAGCGGGTTAACAAGGAGATCGAGATTTGTGGGTGAGTTGGGTGGAGTGTCGGTGAGGCATACGGAGCTGGAGGGGGACAATAGGAATGTCATTAGAGGGGATGGGGTCCATCTCACGGAAATTGGGTTGGATATTTTCCTGGTGGGTCTGCAGGCTGGTGTGGAGGAGGCGCTGTCTGCGGGGGGGCGCAGGGGCGGACGCTGAGGCGGCCCCTGGCGTTGGCGGTTTTCCCTGGACAGCAGTGCTTAGAGGAGGTATGAGCCGCCATCGGGTGAGGCTTGGGGGAGACGAACCTCGCTTGCGGGGGACGAGCTCATTGGTTTGGGATGCCTATTGCATGCAGCGATAGGGCAGGTTGTGATTAAGCACTGCAAGGGATGGTTGTATATGGTTAATAAAGCTGTGGCCCATGCACATTCCAACTGACATATACGTGTTTGTGTTTTATTCAGGTTATTGGGGTATGGGCTGGGAAGGTCTCAGGCTTAATCAGTCATGTGCGTCCGTGCTCAATGGACGTACTTTCTGACTGACAAGGTAATGGCCACACAGTCCATTATTTCACTGACATTATTTTTGACTGATGTAGCAGGGAAAATAAATTAAAATGCAAAACCATTTTGTCCGTCAAAAATGCTGGATGTATAAATGCAGTCCATCTGACTTCGTTCAATCACACACAAAGCTATGCGGACGTGGCGCACTCCGCACGTCCGTCCTAGCGGTTTTACGTTCTTGCCTGCCTTGCGTCCGTTTGCCGGTGTCTGTTGTGCGTCCGCACTTCTGTGCCGTTGTACTTTGTGTGCGGGTCTCTATTGATCATAATTGTAGGCTACCACGGATGTTAAAATGTGTGGCAACACGGACGTGATCACTTCGCTCGTCTGACACGAGCCTTAGTGTTTAAACCAATAAAAATGCATTAAGATGTTTGAAAATAAAAAAAAGATCCTTTTAACACCTTCAATGCTGAACCATTAACCCCCCCTGTGCTGAGCTCATGTTTAATGCTTTGTGCTCATCATGTTTAAATGTGATTTGAAGTCATGTTTTATTATACAACCCAGACAAATTAGATCGTTCTTTTCGGCAGACTCGGCAGATTCATAATATATCATTATTAAATGTATACATCATTTCCTGCCAGAAGGCTATTACAAAAATTTGAATTTCCATTCAAATTTTAATCAGTTAAATAAAATATTTTTTTTTCCACATTTTATCATCCAAGCCTTTGTGATTATATATTCTATGGGATATGCTTGTTAAAAAAAAATAAAAAATTAGAAATGGGAACCTGTTACGGTATTTTTCTGAGAAAATCCGTGGTCTTAGGCTAGGGTCAGACGAACACATTTTTCGCAGCGACCGTCAAAAAGTGCGTCCGAACGCATTGCGGTATCTTTTCACGGAATGCGCAAAAACGGTCATACGATGCGCATTTTTGTGCGTGATTTTTTACCGATCCAAACCAGGAAACTTTGGGTGTCTGGACGTTATGTTGGCCGGACATGAGCAGCGTCTGACATCTCCTAATCACGCACACATGCCGCTAGCGGACGCAGCGCACTGTACGTCAGTACTAGCGGTTCTGCGTTCTCGAAAAAACGCGTTCATTTTCCACTTGCGTTGCGCGGCCGGACTTTTGTGCGGCCGCACTTCGTATATTGGCCGTCATTTGCTGCTACTACGGTCGTGATTAAGTGCGCCTAAACGCACATAAAATATGCGCTAGTCTGACCCCAGCCTTAGTGCAATATCAGTCTTCACATTATAATTGAAAAGTGAACAATAGTGCTGCATTACTAAAAGGAATTTTAAAAAAAGGATTTTTTAAAAAATGTATTTGTTACACGTAACCTGGTCATGTTTGGTATCATTGGAAAGGCCATGCCTTTCCTCTAACTGCCACCAATCAGGAGATAGGGGTATCTAAAGGACACCACTATCTCCTCCATAGGAAATCCCTTGGCAGCTAGGGGTTAATTTCCTAACTGATGTCATTGCATGCATGCGCGATTACATCAGTGGGGAGGGGGAGGCCCGAAGGATTGGCTTACATCCTAGATGTCAACCACCTCTGGCTGGCTTCTGATATGGTGCCGAATCTCAGACTGGCACCTAAGAAGTGAAAGAGAGGCACCGCTGGAAAGGTCAGACTCTGACCTTTCCAGCGGTGCCTCCCTTTTGCTTCTAGGATCTCCCAATAGGGAGGGAGAGAGGTCCTAATGACCTCCCCGGCCCGTTTCTGGTACTGCAGAGGGGCGCCTTGCAAATGACGACAATTTAGGGAATAGATGAACTGCCCGGAAATTGCATGAATGGTGAAAATCACCGTTCGGTGTGATTCAGTGCTTAATATATAAGGGTTATAGGTTATAAACCCAGGACATACTTTTAAACAAAAGAAATTTCAATGTATCCTTCCTGGTAAAATACTTTACAATATATATACATATATACTTATTTTTTTTAACAGTCACACATGAAATTTCAAGAGGAAAAGAAGCAAAATGATTTAAAACAAAACAAACCTAAGTGCAATGGATAATTAAAGAGAAGAATGACCTTAATGCAGTCTACACCTTGAGGTCACGGAAGGGTTGCAGGTTGTTATCTACTTGTAGGCAGCAATCACAGTGGGTCTTTGCAAGGCAACCATCCTGGGATTTACAAGGTTCTTTAAAGTGTCCAAGGGCTATGAAAATTGAAGGGTACAAACAAGGCTCAGATTGCAACCAAAGGAGACAAGCACTTTTGGGAGGGGGATGGGGGTGCTTTTATCTTTCATTAAAGTTAAAAAATAAAGGGGGGGTCACAGGGGAATGAATAAGAATCAGCAGAACCTTAGAAAAAGGAACCTTGTATGCCACAAGATACAGTGTAAGTGTGCATGGCAAAGTAGGGGGTGCTGCAAGAGGGAACGAAATTAATGAGATTAATCAGAGCAGGGTCTGATGAGCCAAATAGGTGGTAGAGAGTGGATCATGGATACAATAGGCATTAGCTGTGACAGAAGAATCTGTAAGGATCAGGTTTACATGCCCTGTAGCATCTTCAGACAGAATTCTCTCTATTTTGCGAACTGACAGTTATTGCTTTTGAAAGAAACAGTTAAATTTTATGTCACCGGCAGCGAGAACGGGAAAGAAGAACCACCGTCTCCTTCAAAAGCCACACATAGTCTTAAAAAATAGCTCTGGTGCGGATGTTCCCCAGAGGTGTGGCATTTAATCCATAAATTGCCACACAAGTTTTAACAGGCAAAAACGTCTGCTCTGTCACCATCACTTTAGTAATTAACAAAAATATGTCTTTTCAACTGGCTCGATACGGTGGATGCATGGAAGCAAAGAGAAATCTCTTGTTTCTGCTAAAAAGACGAGGAGAGGGAAAAATATGATCTCAAGCTCTGGAACGGGTGATCGTTTCAGTGACGTCCAATTAAAAGAAGCCTATAGGCCAGGAATACATAAACATCACATTCCTGAAGTCACATTTCAGAGCTAGTGATCTTTTCAGACGTGCGTATCATAGAGACGAGGAATAGGTAAAAAGCAGGAGGTTGCACAAATAACGCAAGAGCACTCTTAAGAGACAGGATGCAGACTGCTATAGCAAGCAGTTCGTCAGAGTTCATAAAGAAGAAGAAGAAGAACAACAAAAAAAGAATAGCAATTAGCTACTTCATTCATGAATGCCTTATCATGTAACCCGTTCATGAAATGATGGAGCAGGAAAGAATGAAGCATTCAAAAGCTGGTGATACGAGAGCAGGACGAAAAAAACCAAAAAACCTCCATTGGTGAATCGACAAATATTGCAAATTGTCAGCGAAATACAGTGCCACAATTCAGAGACAACTAAATTGTCCCATATAGAAGTAACAGTTACTCTATTCAAAGTAGCACCGAACTGCAACGAAGAGTTAGCGAAATGCCCAGATTTTCTGTGATTCAGTTTGACAGGTTCGACGGTTGAATAAAAAAAGCATTGATACCTATGGGATTCGCCTGTTTCAATCAATTTAGTTTTTAGAATTTTTTAGGTGACATTTTTGATTCCCATTTCTTTTAAAGTTTTTTTTTTATTCTGACTAAGACATTTTTTTATAGGACCTTTTTTATTATTTCCATTTTTTATTCTTTTAAACAATACTTTTTTCTCTCAAGTTCAGCGGCGTTCGGCTGCTGATCGTCGGATTGTCAGCTGCATTCGGCGGATCCCTTTCGGCACACTTTGGGGACCCTGCAGTGAATTCTGAATTCACTGCAGGGTCGGCAAAATTAAATTGCCGACGCGCACTGAACGAGAGATAACCTCTCGAACACCCAATAGGTTTTACAAAACTAAAATCCGAAGAGCAACAGTAGAAGCTTCACGGTGAAGCTTCTCCTGTTGTGAAATCTCAGCGTTTGGCACACTGAAATTCCGGTGATTGTCGCTGATATTTGCAACACAGGCAAACTATGGGAGCTTTGGGATTAATGCAGTAAAATTAGAGGACATAAATAGCATTTGAGCAAATGCACTGGTGCTTTCACATCCCCCCATCAATTAACTATTTTAACTTGCTTATTTAGAACTAGCTTTTGCTTGCGTGGATTTTGGGATTTGTTACAATGGTCTTTAAAACAGGAGTTTATTGTCCAAACTGTACGAAATATTGCTTTAAAACATCAACCTGTAAATTACAAATAAGGTTTACTGCAGACATTAGTCAGGGCGTATTGGCAACAAAACAAAGTTGTTTCATTCATATGCGTGCATGATTTTTTTTTGTGTTGTAAATACAAACAGTGAGATAGACATAAATTTTTGGGGTTTTAGGCATCTGGAACATAGAAAAACTATTTGCGTACTTCTTTGAAAACTACATTAGTGGTTCATCTTTCAGGTGCTCGGGTCAGCAGAGAGTTAGGTGAGCTCACTCTGAGTCTGGAACAGGCAACATAAACCTGCCCATGTGAGAAGCAGACTTCCCTTAGGTCAATCCCCACTACCTTCAAAGTCTGTCCCTGAAACTTGTTGATGGTCATCATGAAACAAACCTTTAGGGAGAAATTAACAGGGTTATTCAGAGAGCGTGAACAGCAGGAGAACGACTGGAGAATGAAAAATTCTATGTCAAAATAGCCAAACCAGAAAAATTCTCCCTTTCATCTCAAGTGTCATCCTAAGTGGACGTTTAGAGTTGATTTCCTGGAGTTTTATCCATGATGCCCTATGCCATCCACCATCATGATCCCTAATTCCTGTGTCTCCTCTCTCCACAGGTAAGACTCTATCACCCAGTATCCACAGACACCCACATCTCAACTGATCCCCTGCATACTTTTGCTGGTAGGACCCCCATCACCCAGTATTTGCAGGCACCCACATTGTAACGTTACCTTGGTCTCTTTTTTTTATTTATTTTTGTCTCCTTTCTCCACCATTTGCTTTGCTAATTAGCATGTGAATCTCCTGCCCTATTGACACAGCCCATCCAGCATCAGGTGTTTACCTTTTAACTGCCTGAATGCAATCAGTCTGCCCTATATAACAGCTAAGACTGGCTCCATTTGAGCCGTGGCTCTTGTGACATCCCCAAGTGGCATCCTAAGTGGACGTTTAGAGTTGATCTTTTCCAACCTCTGCTCCATTTCTGAGTTCAAATGTCGCCCTTTCCCCATCTCTGACCACCACCTTCTCTCTTTCAACCTATCTGGACTTCCTAAACACCCTGCTCCCCCACCCCGCACACACACTCGCAGAAATCTACATACTGTGGATCCCCATCAATTCTCCAATCTACTTCACCACCTCCCTCACACCTCATCCTTCACCTGCCCTGATGCTGCCACTAATCACTACAACACTACTCTTATCTCTGCTCTAGACACTCTTGCTCCTCTTCGACTCTGTAAGGCCCCACGCCGCCAGCTTCAGCCCTGGCACACCCTCCAAACTCGCTACCTGCAAAGATGCTCCCGCACTGCAGAGCGTACCTGGAAGAAATTCTGCTCTGAAGCTGATTTTGTTCACTTCAAGTTTATTCTCCGGTCATACACCTCTGCCCTCCACTTGGCCAAACAATCCTTCTTCTCATCTCTTATATCTACGCTGTCCTCCAACCCTAAACGGCTCTGGTCCACCTTCAACACCCTCCTCTACCCACCTGCACCTCCCCCCCTCAGCTGCCTTCAGCGCTCAAGACCTGGCAGACTACTTCCTCATAAAACTCTATCAGAAGCAACATCCCAACACAAGATAGTTATCTGCCACCTCCACTCCCAGAGGTCCCCTCTGTCACCCTCTGCCGCTTCCTCCCAGCCACTGAGGAGGAAGTCAATTCCTTATTGTCCTCCTCACATCTCACCATGTGCCCGCTCGACTCCATTCCCTCACATCTAATTCCTCCCCTCTCCTCCTCCCTCACCCCTGCTCTCACACACATCTTCAACCTATCTCTCTCCACTGGCTCCTTTCCATCCGCCTTCAAACACGCGCTAGATACCCCTTTACTAAAGAAACTATCCCTCGATCCCAACTCTCCATCCAACTACCGCCCTGTATCCCTGCTTCCCTTTACCTCTAAGCTCTTAGAAAAACTAGTCTTCAACCGCCTCTCCCTCTTCCTGTCCTCCAATTCCCTACTTGACCCCCTACACTCAACTGAAACTGCCCTCAAAGTCACCAATGACCTCCTAACTGCTAAAAAACACGGCCACTATTCTATTCTGATCCTGCTTGACCGCTCGGCTGCTTTTGACACTGTTGACCACCCCCTCCTTCTACAGACCCTCAACTCTCTGGGTCTCGATGACACTGCACTTGCTTGGGTTGACTCCTATTTATCCAACAGGTCCTTCTGTGTGTCCTTTGCTGGTAACTCCTCCTCTTCATTGCCTCTATATGTTGGTGTACCTCAAGGCTCTGTCCTTGGTCCTCTGCTCTTTTCCATCTACACCTCCTCCCTGGGCAAAATCATCAACAGCTTTGGCTTTAATTACCACCTCTACGCTGATGACACTCAGATCTACCTCTCTACCCCTGCCCTTTCAAAAGTCGGTGACTGTTTATCTGGCATCTCCTCCTGGATGGCCTCCCACCACCTAAAGATCAACATGTCAAAGACTGAGCTCCTACTTATTCCTCCCTCCAATGCCTCCCCACCTCCTGACTTCTCTATCACGGTGGAGGGTATCACCATCTCCCCATCAAACCAAGTTCGCTGTCTTGGAGTTACACTTGACTCTGCTCTTTCCTTCATCCCCCACATCAAGTCTCTTTCCTCCTCCTGCCGATACCAACTGCGTAATATTTCCAGAATTCGGCCATTTCTTACCGCTGTCACCACAAAACAACTCATACACGCCCTGGTAATCTCCCGACTCGACTATTGCAATAATCTCTTATCTGGCCTCCCTCTGTCCCGCCTCTCCCCCCTACAATCCATCCTGAACGCCTCCGCCAGGCTAATTCACCTCACCCGCCGCTCTGTCTCGGCCTCTCCCCTCTGCGAGTCCCTTCACTGGCTCCCCATCCACTGCAGAATTAAGTTCAAAATCCTTATCCTTACCTACAAAACCCTCACTAACTCAGCTCCCCACTACCTGTCCTCACTAATCACCAAATACACCCCAGCCCGCTCCCTAAGGTCAAACAGTGACCTGCGCCTAGCTTCTCCCCGCATCACCTCTTCCCATGATAGACTGCAGGATTTCTCACGCGCAGCCCCCACTCTCTGTAACGCTCTCCCTCGTACTGTCAGACTTTCCCCTAACTTCTCTTCCTTCAAATGCTCCCTTAAAACGTTCCTATTTAGGGAAGCCTATCACCCAACTCACTGACGCAACTATCAATCACTCTCACCTTACAGTCCTCTCCTCCTGTTTCCAACCCTCCTAGATTGTGAGTTCCTACGGGAATAGGGCCCTCATCTCCTCCTGTAATGTTTGTCAAATGTTGTTCAATGTATTGTATTGTAACCCTGTCTATACTGTGCCTATTGTACAGCGCTGCGGAATATGCTGGCGCTTTATAAATAAAGAATAATAATAATAACTTTCCAAATCGGCTATTTTGACCTTGAATTTTTCATTCTCCAGTCATTCTTCAGTGGTTCTCCTGCTTTTCACGCTCTCTGAATAACCCTGTATGTCTTTTGAATTGAAACAGATATCATGAAGGTATAAGACGTAATTGTGGTATGAACAGCGACTCCCCCGTCCAGAACCGGTTAGCGCCGTAGCCTCAATCACATTTCTGTGGAGCGCTTTTACTTGCAATCTGGTCCAAATACAGAGCTTAGGTGGGTTGAGTTTCTGCAAGAATATCACAGCTGCTACCACGCTGGAGCATTGAGGGTGTTTGTGAGGCATGGCTGTGAGAGGGAAGCAGACATGCTGGAGCATTGAGGGTGTTTGTGAAGTAGACATGTGCAGAACATAAAATTTAGTTTTGAACTAATGCATTAGTCCTAAAATGCAATTTATTTAGTTGCTAAAGAAATTCGTTTTCAGTTCTTTAGTATGAAAACTAATTTCATTCAATGGCCAGTAAGGCATCTCATTGTTAAAAAGGAAATCGACAGAACCAAATGAGGACAGTATTACAAAGTTGGTGCTAACTTAACCAGAGCTGTTGTAAACTTTACAACCCCATAGACTATAATGGCTCTGGTAAGTTTACAACAGCTCTGGTTAAGTTAGCACCAGCTTTGTAATATAGCTCTGAGTGCAGAGGCATAACTAGAAACCTCAGGGCCCAGGTGCAGAAACCATGACAGGCCCCCCCCCTCCCAGCCTAGGCAAAACATATTTTGTCCCCCCTTCCGTCAACATGCATTGGTCCTCTCCAGGTCCACAATGTTGACTCCAGACAATCAGTGTTCCAGGTCCACCATGACCTCTTCAGTCAGTCCATCCCATTTTTAACGTATTGTGCACTATTTGTAGCTCAATGAGCTCCACAGCAATACAACTCACAGTAACGTGCGCTGTGTATGAACGTATCACCGAGCTCCACAGCAATAAATCTCACAGTAATGTGCAGTGTGTATCAGTGTAAGTCAGGGTTCCACAGCAACAAAACTCACAGCAATGTGCGGTGTGTATGAGCATATCACAGAGCTCCACAGCTATAAAACTCACAGCAATGTGCGGTGTGTATATCACAGAGCTCCACAGCAATAAAACTCACAAATAAGTATAAAACAAATTTAAAAAAGAATTCAATATATATTATAGGCAAGCCCAGGCCCAGGCAGGTGAGTGTGGGCCCCCCGGACTCAAGGGTCCAGGTGCGGTTGCACCCTCTGCACCCCTGGTAGTTACGCCCCTGCCTGAGTGTTTTAGCTCAGATATCAAATGGAATAAATGCACTCCAATTCTCAGTTTATTGGTCTGTCTACTCACTGATACTCAGTTTCTGTCGCTTAATACAAATAATGGTGCCCAATGTTGCTGAGGATATCCTTAGACCCATCAGTTATCCACTCCCCTTATCTGGAAACATATGCATTTTTAGATTTAGCAAAGGAACATACCAGTTTTCTTTAATTGATCAACATCCTGAAAACCACAGCTCAGACAAATTTCACTTATGAGAAAAATGGGGATCAAAATACGCCCCTTCCATCAGGATTCCAAGAGTAATGCACTAGAATTCCGTCCATACACTGAACAGACCAAATAACCAAATGTGAGCCTAGGAGGACCAACTTAAATGTTGATTTTTATGAGCAAAACACTGCGTGGAATCTGATCTATATTCATTCTTTTCACCAGCAGTATAGACGGTATAAAAATAAGAAACACAGAAAGTAAGTTTAAAAACAGGTCCTGTGTATAAGCTTATCCTTTAATCCCTTACATTAAGGAATGTTTAAACAAAGCCACTCTCACCTCTTGCTCCAATGCCATCCAATACTCATGTGTTATGTCTGGACATGGACACTGAACGTTTTACTGCTCTATGATAAAGGAATACGAGCCTCAACATTAAAAATATTAAGCTTATTTAGGAAAAAAGTACATTGAGAGTCATGTCTGCTGTTACCTACACATAAATACACCGGAAAGTATCCACAGGAGCCAAGCCAAATCCTATGATCAAAATAGTCTATTAAAGCCATGTTAAAAATCATTCAAACGTTGCATTTTTACCAAATTTTATCAGGACAAGTGTTTTGCATATTTTACTCTAATCCAAGTAAATCTAAATTTTCTTAATTAGCATTAGGGCTGAAAAAACTAATTGACAACTAATCGATAAAGAAAATGGTTGACAACTATTTTTATTATCGATTAATCGGCTGTCGATTAATTGATTTGTGCTCTGCACACACGGTTTAAGAGTCAGACTGAGTTAAACGTTATATCCTCAGTTTCTGCTTCATCCTGTGCCACCATCCCAACCTGCCTGTCACCCCTTCTTTTGGTCTGGAGATGCAATTCTCTACCTTTCGGTGCCTTTCCACAAACTCCTTTCCACGCTCAGGTACGGTCTTTTGCCCAAACCCGCTACCTCTCACACTCGGGTCAAGTCTCTTGCCCAAACACACTCCCTTCCACCTCCAGACCCTCCTTCCAATCAGTTCACGAAATTATTGTAAAGGGACTCTCACATAAGCTAAAGTGGTCAGGCTGAGTGGAGTGCCCCATTTTCTCATCCTGATAATGTTCTGACATCATCATGTCTATCTGGGGAGAAAGCAAACATGGGCTTAAGATGTGTATGCAACATCAATTGATCAGTGACCAGGCACTCATGTACCTAGTATGTAAAAAGTATGCCATTTGCATAGGTTTTTCTTTTATCCTAGGAGTCGATTGAAAAAATAATTGGCCAACTAATCGATTATGATAATAATCATTAGTTGCAGCCCTAATTGGCATCCATTATTTATGATAAGTTACACTGGTATTTCTTTAATAAGGGTGGGGTTTGTTCATGTGATAGAGACTGCTTTACAATAAAAGGGAACCAATCGGATCAGTTTGTAGTAATGTTCTTTTGTAATACTGAATGCACTGTACTGTATTTTAATATTTGCACTCCTGCCAATCTTCAGTATTTGGTATTCACCCTGCTACAATGTATTAATGTTCTATTGCTGGCAAACAGGGCTCCAAAACTGATCAACAGCTATAAGAATGTATTTTACCACAAGACTGGAGGCGGTCTGAGATACTGTGATGAAAACCAGGGGTAGATCAAGACACAAATTTATGGAGGAGCACTTTAACTATTTTGGCTGGTGTTCAGTTCACAGAAAGTGACAGACAAAGCAGGTGTCAGATTGCAGGTTGTGCCCCCTCACATTCACTCTCTAGAGCAGTGGTTCCCAACCACGGTCCTCAAGTACCCCTAACAGGCCAGGTTTTGAGGATCTCCTTGGGGAAATGCAGACTGAATTCTGCAATCACTGAGCAGCAAATCATATCACCTGTGCTGTACTTGAGCTATCTGGAAAACATGACCTGTTGGGGCACTTGAGGACCACAGTTGGGAACCACTGCTCTAGAGCATTGCCACACAGGGTCTGTTCCCTTTTACTTAGGTGACACCTGACAGACCCCACACCGCAATGTTCCACAGTGAGAAATGTGAAAAAGGAGTTATTGCACCGGCATGCATAGTTTTAGAATTGAAAATGGGACAATGCTGCGGCTTTAAAAAAGGATAAAGAAATAAAATAAAAATTTCCTATTTTTTGTACATTTTACCTGGTCACGTATGGCATCATTGAAAAGTCATGACCGTGGCCTTTCCGATCACACCTCACTTGACCTTGTGGGGGGGGGGGGTCTATGGAACCGGAGATCCAGAGGTCCAAATTACCTTTTTTATCTCCTATGGGCAGAGAGGGAGAACATGATCGCTCTACCCCAACTTGACCTCCTTCCAATCCACCAGTGATTTATCCATTTATTCTCTGTACGGAGAAAGTATCAGTAGCAGTCTTACATTTATAAGCGTGCATGTAAACACGTGGAGCTGCTGTTAAAACCGCCTGAGATGGAATGCATGTGCATATTTCAAGAGAAGAGAAAATGCTGTATATATTTTTGCCTAGATCTGGTAAAATGTTTTTCTATAAATCTGAGTTACCCCATTATTACTCATTTTATTTTTACTAATTATTTAGAAGAGAAAATAAAAAATTGTTACATTTTAAAATAAGTACAAACATAAGACTTAAAATCTAGTTTTTGAATAAATAATATATCCACGGGTCCATTGGTGAATTTGTAGCTCTGCCATCAGATTAATAGGTAATTCTGATGTATTATAAAAGGCAATTATCCAGGATAAGAATACAAGGGAGCAGCAGAACTGTTACAGGGGTTCCTCCATTCACTTTGTGGGTTGTTGTTTTTTTTTTGGATAATAGAAAGGCTTTCACACTTGGCATCCAGATTAGGGAAAAATGAAAGGCCAGATAGCATCTGGGAAAAGATGAAATTACAAAGGACTTCCTGCAAGCACTGCGGTAGTGAGCCAACGGTGAAGGTCAAGTGAATTAGAGATTGTTACTCAACTTGTTAAATATAGGATTCCTGCCTCTAGAATTCATGGCAGCAGTAGGTATTGGCAATCAAGATGGTATTCCCTATACAAAGGAGAGAAAAAAATATGGACAGACACATGAGGTCAGGTATAACACTGGGCAGAAGAAATTCCTAAAAGTTCTCAATCCCACAGCCACTACTGGACAACAATTACTGCCACTTGAGCTTCTAGGGAGGTCATCACGTCCAATACTAGCTTCCACTCCAATTTAAGTTCCAGTTTCAGCACAACATTAAACCATAAAATCAAAACTAGTGGTTGGATTGTAAAAAAGTGTGTTTTACGTATTTTTTACCTAACTTCACCTAATCTACATTACAGGTCGGGCACCCCTTATCAAGATTTTCAAAATCGAGAAGGCTCAGAAAACAGGAGTTTCCAAGCCTTCTGGATTTTAGGGATCCTGGATTAGGTGTGCTGTACAGTTGCTGCCTCTCAGGAACTCCACTCTCGAGCACTGCAGCACACTTACTCCTTGTCCTGACGTGGAAATACTTCCCCAGCGCTTTACTGCATTATCTAGGACTAGGTGGAAAGCCTGCCCAGAGGGCAGTCTATTGTTGTTGTCGCCAGCTCAGAATTCACGTCGATAGTTTTTTTTTCAATGTCCTATCCAAGAGTATCTCTCTATATAAATACGTTTGTAATGCGTCCATCGCCATCCCATCCGCAACAGGAGGGCCGACTGAGCAGCTGTGATGGGTGGGCGCACAGCTGACAGAGTGTAAGCGCACGGGAACAGGACCCTCAGATTGTAACGTCATGGGACCCCTTAGATTGTAAGCTCGTGGGGCCCCTTAGATTGTAAGCTCATGGGGCCCCTTAGATTGTGTTGGGCTTGGGCGGGCATTTTTTTTGTAGCGTATACATTATGCGTATATTTAATGGAACGTGGTATGCATGGCATGGCAGGCTAGTATTTAGGCACACTGGTATTATGAGACACTGGTATTATGCATGGCAGACTGGCAATATGGCTGGCAGACTGGTTTTGTGCATGGCAGACTGGTATTGTGCATGGCAGACTGGCAATATGGCTGGCAGACTGGTTTTGTGCATGGGAGACTGGTATTGTGCATGGCAGACTGGTATTGTGCATGGCAATGTGCATGGCAGACTGGTAATATGGCTGGCAGACCGGGCGCCGAGGAGATGGAGGCCGGCGCCGAGGAGACGGAGGCCGGGCGCTGAGGAGACGGAGGCCGGGCGCTGAGGAGACGAAGGCCGGGCACCGAGGAGATAAACAAATCCGATCCATTGGAGAGGCGCTGTGCTGTGCGCCTCTGCAATGGATCGGATTTGTTTTGTCCCTCACGCACGCCGGCTGTGCGCCTGCCGCAACCGTTGGATGCGAGCGCAGTCCGTTTTTTTGGCGATGGACACGCGGAGCTCATTGTATTATGATCTAGATTTTTATGAACCTGGCTTTGTCGGAGAACCCCGACTTGAGTGCCGGTGCTGCTTTGTCTGAGAACCCCGAATTGAATACTGGTCCTATTAGTCTGGGTTACCCTGCTTCATACATCATCCTGGGCATAAGGGTGACCCACTTTCCTGGTATCAAGATCAGTACTATCTGGGCCTGCTTTGTGTTTCTACTCTGGCCTGTTAACCCTTGCTGAGTGTAAAAGGATAGAGTCTCTGAAGATAGTCAGTTATACCGACCATTCAAGGATCGGAGGGGTAGATAGGGTTCTGTATACAGGGACCGATATTTTGTTTTCAGGGGGATCCATGACAGCACCATAAACACTTAAGTAAATTTACGTGGTTAAAAAAAACACAGAACAAAAAAACACCACAATAGTATGTCAACCCCAACCTCGGCTGTCCATGGCCCTTTATGAAAGTAGTCGCAGATACAAAGTCTATGGCTCACAATGCTTCTCAATGCAAAGTACAGAAGTTAAAAGGCAGAAGACTTGATAGTACTTTGGGATAAGTACTTTGGGACTTTGGCCCACATGGGGACAACAGGGGGTGATAGCCAACTTGTTTCTGTTGAATAATCGAAAAATATAAAAACAAAGTTCGGTCAGGAGTGAGAAGTCCATAGACTCGCTCATATAGGATTAAAATGTGAAGGTAGGGATAATGGATAAAGTGAGGAAACGGCTTGTTTTAATGCATTATACAGATTTAGGTAAATTCCAAAAACCCCTACAATGTCCCTTTAGGCTAGGGTCAGACGAAAGCATTTTTCCCCGCGAACGTGAAAAAGTGCGTCCGAACGCATTGACGTATTTTTTCACGGAATGCGCAAAAACGGTCAGACGACGCACATTTTCGGGTGTGATTTTGTACGGATCGTCAATAAAACTCTTTTTACGTCTGGACATTATGTTGGCCGGACATTAGCAGCGTCTGACATCTCCTAATCACGCAAACACGCCGCTATGCCGCAGCTGCGCACTCAGTACGTCAGTACTAGCGGTTCAGCGTTCTCAGAAAAATGCGTTCAAATTCCACTTGTGTTGCACGGCCGGACTTTTGTGCGGCCGTATATCGTATATTGGCCGTCATTGCCCGTCATCTGCTGCTAGTGCGGCCGTAATTATGTGCGCCAGAACGCACGTTAAAAGTGCGCTGTCTGACCCCAGCCTTAAGTTGCAATCCTATTTGAAATTTTAGAGTTTGTTCCCTTATTGGCCTTTTAGCATGGTCTCCCATCATTATCACACACACCCCCATGCACGTTGTGGTCTATGCAATGTAGTGTATAAAAATAGAATAAAAAATAGAAACAAACCTCACTCCAATACATATCTATACTCATAGCTGGGAATTTATCAATAGCTATAGTCCTCTAAATGTATTAAGTTTGGTCCAATGCAAACACAAACAGAGACTGCGCTATGATCTGTTCGATGAGAGTAAAACAAAGCTCCTCGTGGAATGTCTACAAATCATCGTCTGGAACAGAATTGTCAAGGTCAAAAGAGTTCTGAAACACAGGACCACAGACAGACAATTTAATGGAATTAATGGATTAAAGTTTACATAAGGGAGTCCAATAAATCTCCAGGGTCAACGACGGTGACTGTGGCCAAAATACAAAATTTTAAAAGTGAGTTTAATGAATAAGTGTTTAAAATGAATTCTGAAAAAAATCCAATCCAAGAGGAATAATGACACGTCCTTTCCTTAAATTCTTTACTTTTAGTTAGTTACTTATTACAGATTAGTAGTTTAGTGGAGAAGAAGAAAAAAGTCACAGCTGCCTGTATGATGAAGTTGTGGTGCCTAGCTCAGGGGTTATCACGTGCATTCTACAAAATACTGTACTGCAAAACCCACCTGGAGGCCATCAGTCTTGTCCAAGTAAACGTTCCTGACACCAGTGGTGGCCTGCTGACCATCACAGGTTAGGAGGGGTCAGTCAGAACAGAGGGCCAAAAACGGTGCCTTCAGGGATTGAACTTCTGAAAGCTGTCCCTTTAACCATAACTGAAAGATGCTTCCTAACCTACTTTATTTACTTCAGGAGCAACTTATTAAAGTGCAACACAATTAGATAGGGGGGGGATTCACAAAGCACTGAAACTGAATGTAATTTCAGTGTTACCTATTGGCGCATATCGGCACACTTGGACGATTCCATCTCGAGGAAATTAAATGAATTCACTATTGAATTTTCAATGTATTTTGCCGCAAATGGGGGTGGCCCTTGCTGATAGGACATGGACGAAAAGTCCCGAACGTGCCTCAGCACATTCCGCCAAAGTAAAAAATACACAAACAAAAAAATACCCAGAAAATAAGAAGTCTCCTATTCTCCTAATAGAAGCTTAAATCAATAAAAATGTAGTAAAACTGTCTAAATAATAAAAGGTCCTTTAAAATATAAAACATAATTGTCTTTTAAAAAATAACTCTAAAAAATTAAAAAAGGGAAAGGTTTTTTGGTAAAAAAATTTAAATAAAGGGTATTTAATTTTTTTTTAAAAAGATATTACAATGAAACGGATTAGATTTGCCTGTTTAAAACGGTCAAATTGAAACACCAAAAATCTGGTAATTTTGCAGTTTTGGTGCAATTCTGCTTTCTGTGAATAGAAGAAAGGATAGTTCGCTATGGGACGATTTCTGTGCCGCCAAATCGCACCAAAATGCAAACACATTTCCCTGTCAAAAATCGCCTGTGTTTGGCAAAATTACAGCTTCGTGAGTACATGAATTTGCACCTACGGTGAAATTCACCATTCTATGCAATTTGGTGGAAAATACGGACGTTAGTGAATAATCTTCATAGTGTCAGCTAAGGGATTTAAAATTAAATACAGAATATATGGTTTATACCTACACCAGGCCTCATAAGATTTTTATTAAATTTTACAGGGATTTTTGGAATCCTTGGACTACTGGACCATACCTGGATAATTTAAAGCAACATTTTATTTTATGTGAAATGTAACCCGCCCCCTTAATACTGCTTTCAATGATTAAAACGTGAACCTTGTTGCCAAAATTTGCCCAATTTCCTTACACTTTATTTTAGCTCAGATAGGGTTTTGGATTCCTAATTCGTTCTACTGCCATGAAAAGCCAGCCTTGTACCCTAGAATTTAAAGTGAACCTGTGCTTGACAGGTACTTCATCCCTGTGAAGTCTCTTCAGGAAATGGCTTATAGCAGTCCTAAAAATCCTTTCTGCCTCTTTTCTGGTTATTCCTACAAGGGGAAAATGCAGCTCTGATTGGTCCTCAATGGAGAAATTGATTAGTTGACACATTATTTGGCATGGGCATGACTGGTATCAGCTGCTCGCCAGAATGCCAAATCGCCATCTCTTGTGCCATCACTACTCAGTTGGCACGCACCAGAAGTGACACATTTTTGACACAGAATTATACGCAGCTTTCCTATATATTAAATATACAGTATATAAAGATGTAATTCCCTTCTAAACGATCCCAGGTTGGGCACACACACCCTTGTATTTTTTATCAAAAGGACTATATCAACTACATTCAGAGAATTGATAGTTTAAATGATGAATATTTTGTTACAACATTCCTAAATACCTATGAAATCAAAAGCATTTTTTCTGCCAGAAAGAAAAGCTTAAGCTAGAAAAAGCAAGTGACATGTTCAAAACCTGACATATCTTAATTATTAACATTTTTTCAAACAAATCCTGCACTCAGGGTCGCTGAAAATCCCAGTCTTGGTATTCCGCTCATGGGAAGGCTCATTCTCTATATTTGTAATTAGGACACAGGTGTCCTTGCTAATTAAAAAATGCCTTCAGCCATTCAGAAACCTTTAGCTTGATCCCAGGCAGAGAGCTCAGGCATGGTTCCACCATAGCAAGATTTTTCCCCCCCACTTATTTGAAAAGAACATTATACGTTTGTAGATTCATTTAGAATTTTTGGAATTCCTGCAGTTCTTGTTTTGCTCTGAAGAGAAAAAATAAATAAAAATCCAAGCCCAAATGTACAAAAGATGACCTTCCAAACTGGGAAAATCTGTAGCATGACTACATAGGCCTTTTTTGAGAAGATCCAAAACACTAGACCCATCTGCATTGCATAGTTTGTTATGATAATGATGCCTTCACTGCAGTATCAGACTTGTCCATGTGAAGTCGAGAATCAATGCTCAACCCCAAGCTTTATGAAAGGATAAAGTGTGAGACCACCATGATGGGATGAGGCTCAATTTTGTATTGGTAGAAGATTCAAATGGGACCATTTTTAATTAAGTTTTGGTTAAATCCACTGTTGCCTACACAGATTCATAACTTAAGTCATGGGTGCTCAACCTTAGCCCTCCAGATGGTTTGGAACTACATTTACCTTAATGCTCTGTCAACCTAATGAGTTGCTGAGTATCATGGGAGATGTAGTTTCAAAGCATCTGGAGGCCAAGGTTGAACACATCAGATAAAAATAAAGTACAAAGAATAATGGGCCAGGTTCACCTGTTGGCAGTGTTCCAGGTGTGGCGTAAAGTCACTTTGGGTGGAATTAAGAATTTGGTAGGACACACTACATTAGTGGAAAAATAGAAATTATTAGGAGTTTCTAGTAAGGGTCATAACACAGGATTGACTTTTCACCATGGACTTTTGTCAGTGTAACAGAGTTAATACAACTTCCGGTCTCAATTCGGGGGCAGGAGAAAGGGAACTTAGGAGGAACAAGGCCTGTGCAGGAGGGTAAAATAGAATGCAATTACAATACTCTGTCCGGTTTATGCCCTGACTGAGTGATCAGAGCGGTGACATTATAGAATCATTTTTTTGATAGAAATTAAATAAAAGGTTTGTATTAGTTCTAAGTTCGTTGATCAGATAGTATTGCTTTCTGGGCAATTGACAGTTCCTGTTTAATCCTATTTATTCTGTAGACATTACGATAGACAAAGACAGAACGCAAGAGAAAAGAAGCAACAGCCGCTTGGTTCTTCACCTAAATGGTTAAATGACACAATGTCACCATTTCTTAAACCCCTTTGAAAGGTTTAAAGAGAATCATAATGAAGTTGCTAGTAGAAAGAATATATTTAGGGCATTTAGCGAGACAGTAGTTCAAAGTGTGCTCTGCTTTTATGTGATGGATTCCAGCTTCTGCAAACCATTAGTAAATTAATAAATAGTAAACACTATGCCACTATTTATACCTAGGTTTCTTTGTCCTGATCCCCCAAACCACTGATCAGTCCAATTAACATATTTGAATAAACAGACCTACTGGACTGATCCTTTGAATCTCCATGTAATGACTTTAGAAGAAATGTAGATAAAATGTTTACATAAAGTACAGCACAACACGGCAACTGTATCCAGTACAAACCTTTTCCAAGAGGAACACATGAACATTGAAGCCTGGGGCAATTATGAAGCAAAGGATTGCACATGTGGGGGGTGGGGAGACATAAAACATAATAAAGCGAATATAATTGTGAAGGCACAGTCAACCCCTATACCCATCTCCCCTTATTTAGTGCATTACTCCACAATAGCATATATGGTATATTTTCGTTTAATTATCTTTTTATCAACAGAGAAAGATTCTAGAAGAGTTAGTGAAGGACACCACAATAAGAAATCTTTAAATCTCGGCTGGGGCACCAAAAAAGAGGGGTTACAAACCCGAGAATTGGTAAACGGAAGAGCTTTCACACCTCTCCATCAAAAAAAGGACCTCAAGGTCAAAGTGGAAGTGGTGATAGACTCAAGTGGTGCGATACATGGAGCACTGCCCACCCCACAACTGACACCATCCTCTCCAGCTTCAAGCATCCCTACCTCGACCACAATGGTTCTCTAAAGACTTCCATTTACCTCTTTGGTGTAATTGGTCCATAGTTCACAGCAAAGGAACTTTGCAGAGCAGACAAGGATTCAGTCGTGTCGAAGCACATTGTAGTTTTTCAACTTCACAAATGAAAACCATTTCAAGAAAGACTCGGGAACATTATGTCTGATTTCTACCAACACTGTTAACAATCTCTGTCTCGTCTTACATTGTACTGTTAATTGGGCAGGAAATAAAACTATAGACTTGCACATAAGCAGGACCACCAAGAGTATTGGAAATTAAATGCATCCCAACCTCGCATTACCTAGGGCCCCGTATCATGGAAGAAGACTCTGAATGAGGCTGCGAAGACCAATCCTCTGAGAGGAAAGAAAGGACCACCACAGAGAACAGGTTAGGTTTCACGATAAGGTTATGGCTCATTTGTAGTAAATGCTAAAAATCAACCACCTCATGCTACATGATAAAACACTTTCTAGGGTTCTCTACATGCATTTGCTGCTCTGCTGGATTTTATTGTTCTGAACTTATGTTGTAGAGGATCAACTGGGACAATGGTGTGACTTTTTGAAGTCCATGCAACCCTAACTTGATGCTTTAGCAAAGTTAGCATAATGTCAGAGTTACATGGACAAGTTAAGTGCTCTACAGGTCTGATCAAAAGGATTATAGGTTAGATGTATTAGATGAAAACTAAGGTGTGGAACATATTTCTGATAAAGAGCAGTGTACTCTTTGTTACCACTCCTAAGCAGCAACCAGAACGTGTGGTACGATTTCCGTTTTGTAATGTAATTTCCCATTGCTTCAAGAAAACCATGCTTGGTGAACAACTCCTTATTAGATGATGCTCTTGAACTGTACACATGTACGCAGACGACACCGTAATCTATACCAGCAAACCAAATCTCCCACAGCTGGAGGCCGTGCTGCAAAAACAATTCACAGAGGTAGAAAAGTGGATCAAACACAACAAACTTTTTTTAAATACTGACAAAACTGTAACAATGCTCTTTGGAACAAAACCTAAACTACATAAATTACGAAATGTACCATCTAGGTGTCAGGACAAAATCAAATGGCACGCGGACCACAGTCACTTCTCTCAAATATCTAGGTATGTGGTTAGACCCAAACCTATCCTTTGGCCCCCACATCGATAAACTCTCATCTAAACTTTACCCCAAACTAGGTGCCCTGTACAGAAACAAATCCTGCCTGAGCCCCGCGGTAAGAAAGAAAATTGTACAACAAATGGTTAAGCCGGCTATTGAATACGTAGTGTATGCAGCTGCCCCTCAAACGCACCTTTATAAACTTCCATTGTAGCACAAAGCGGCAGAATGAGTTAAACAATATAGTAACTACATGACCTGCCACTGTGACATGCTAAAAGAGCTAAACTGGCCATCGCTGGAATCCAGACACACCCTTCACCTTTCCAACCTGGTGTTTAAGAGGTTTTCTGAGAAGCTACCACCCTACCTGAATATGCTGCTTCCCTTAGCAGTTCCCTCCTCCTACAACCTCCGATCCAGGACCGGCACCTTACTTGCAATACCACAATATAAAAAGAAAGTGGCTCGGTCCTCATTTTCCTACAGAGCACCACAATTATGGAATAACCTCCCAGACGCCATCAAATCTTCCCCTAGCCCAGGGGTCAGCAACCTTGGCTCCCTGATGTTTTGGGAACTACATTTCCCATGTGGCTCAGTCTGCCTAATGGGTGACTGAGCATCGTGGGAGATGTAGTTCCCAAAACATCAGGGAGCCAAGGTTGCTGACCTCTGCCCTAGCCTAAAGTCACTCAAGAGATCTCTATTAACATACCTCAATACGGAATGCACCTGTAAACAAGTAACATAATGAATATATTTCCTACATATTTATTTTCTGTTGATCGGTATTATTTTTAATATCTTGCATTTATTACTTTGTATTTCTGTAACAATTCAATGTTCTTGAACCCAAGACATGCTTGAAAACAAGAAAAATCTCAGTGTATCCTTCCTGGTAAAATAATTTGCAAATAAATAAAACAAGTGGTAGATTTACTTCAGCGAACAATGGAGGATCAGCTATGGTGAATTCACTTTTTACCATAATTATACAGTAAGTTCACTGTAGTTTAGTGTATCCGGTACTTCCACCGTCGTTGCTGTCAGAATTTTTTAGCACTAGTTAAGTGTTCAATGAAGATCACCACCTCACCAACATCAATATTGTTGCAAACAAAAGGTGGAAGAACCGTAGAAACAGGGAATAGCCACAGTCAGGTCCTGTGGAAGAAGAGCAGAGTCCATAGCTAAATTTCCTGCTGTGGTTGAATTTTGGTTCTCTGCATATCTGAAGCTCACCGTATTTTCAACATCTGATTTTTGCCATCGTTTGCAACTACAATGAACATCAGTGAACTACGATGCTTCGTGAACATGTTAGAGTTTTAGACTTCTTGTTTTCCTCCTCAGATTTAGAATGTTGTCCTATAGCATCAACTTTAAAGAAAACACCGAACCCCGAAAAAGATTGAACGTTTTCCTTAATCTGCAGATTTAGTATGATGGACCGCTGAACAAACCCCAGATCAGAACAATTTCTGTAGCTTATGTGAATTCTGTTTTTAAGGCCAGTTAATTTCATTTATTCTATTACATGTAACAGATACGAGAACTCTAACAATGACATGAAATTCCAGAACCCTCTCTCTCCCCCTCTCTTCACATGACAAGCAGTCTTCGAGTTCAGCTCCTCTAGCTGCATCTACAGGTGGCTGAGTGTGAACGGTGGGTTTACAGCTGCTGAGTGACAGCTCCCATCAGCAACTCCCTAATGAAAGAGACTACACGCAAGAGTTTCCGATCGCACCAGTTTATGCTTGTCCCCTCTACCAAAAGTGTTGACCCCAAGGAATTAAACAGGACATACAGGCAAAACAGGAGAATATGGACATACATTTGCCATTTCTTTAAGCGGAGAGCAAGGCACAGCCACATAAATCTGGGTGATATGTAATATGTCATTATGAGTTAGGCAGATTGTTGTGATTGGTCATAAATACATTTAATACCATTTCTTAGATTTGCTTGAAAAGGTTAATAATGCACTTAAAAGGTTAACACCTGGTCCAAAAATAAAGCTTTAAAAAGGTTCAGTCAGGTATTGAATCAAGCTCATAAACATTGTATTTTAGGGTTTCTTGTAGTGGAAATTGTAAATGTTATTGGAGGGTTACTCCAGTTTTATAATAAATAAAAACCACCAAAACTCACAACTCTCTCAGCTCATGTTTTGTTTTTTCTTATATTTGTGCCAGCCTGATTATTGGCTCTATACAACACAATTAAATACAATTCAATTCCGAAAAAACATACAACTCTATCTTAAACCACTATTCACAAGGAAACAAGCACTTGCAAGGATTTAATTTATACGGAGCGGTCATGGCGTCCCTTTAGGCTGGGGTCAGACGAGCGCAGTTATCACATCCGTGTTGCCGCACATTTGTACGTCCGTGGCAGCATAGCATTCTGACCAATGGAGCCCCACACACGAAGTACGTCCGCACGGAAGTGCGGACGCATGACGGATATGGCAAACGGACGCAGGTTAGGCAAGAACGTAATACTGCTAGAACGGAGGTGCGGAGTGCGCCACGTCCACAACGTCCGTGTAGCTTTGTGTGTGAGTGATGCAACAAGGTCAGACGGACTGCATTTATACGTCCAGCATTTTTGACGGACAGAATGTTTTCTCATTGTAATTTATTTTCCCATCTACTGCAGTCAAAAAATGTCAGTGAAAAAAATGGACTGTGTGGCCACTACTTTGTTGTCAGTCAGAAAGTACGTCAGTACTGCACGGACTCATAGTCCGTACAAAATGCGTTAGTCTGACCCTAGCCTTAAGGCTAATGTTAGACGAACGCAGTCTGAGCGTGTGCACAACGGACGGACGTACTGACGGAAGATACTGTAGACACCACACGATCAGCTTTTGCTGACCGACGTGGAAAAAAAAAAGGGAATTATGGGAAATAAAATTAATATGAAAAATGATAAAAATTTGAAAAGGATATAAAAAGCCATTTTGTGCGTCAAGGTGCTGGAGGTCGAAATGCGCTGTGTCTGACATCTCATCACTCACACAGAACGCTACGCGGACATGGTGCACTCAGCGCGTCTGTGGTACCAGTTTTACGTTCTTGCCTACCTTGCGTCCGTTTGCCACGTGCGTTGTGCATGCGCAGTTCGGTGCGGACGCACTTCGTGTGTGGGTCTCTATTGCTCATGATTCTATGCTACGACAGATGTTAAACTGTGCGGCGACACGGACGTGATCACTTCGTTCGTTTGACACGGGCCTTAAAGAGACACTACCACTGACATAATCTGTAACTAGAGTACTTGTGCATTACAAATAAAACCACCTTATAAAACTCATGCCGCTGTTTTTTTTTCTCTTTGAAGTAATTGCATGTAAAAAGGAAAAATAAAAGTAAGGTTTTGATCTCGTTTCCATTTTGTGTATTTTCCCAGGATGAAACATTAAGGCTGGGGTCAGACGAACGCAGTGCGAACGTGCGTGCAGCCGCACTTTATCACGGCCGTAGTAGCAGCAAATGACGGCCAATATACAAAGTACGGCCGCACGAAAGTTCCGACGTGCAACGCAAGTGGCAAACAAATGCATTTTTTCAAGACCGTGAAACTAGTACTGACGTACAGAGTGCGCTGCGTCCGCTAGCGGCGTGTGTGTGTGATTAGGAGACGTCAGACGCTGCTAATGTCCGGCCAACATAACGTCCAGACGCAAAAAGTGTTTTATTGACGATCCGTAGAAAAAAAAACACGAAAATGCGCATCGTATGACAGCTATTGCGTATTCCATGAAAAAAATACGTCCATTCGTTCGAACGCACTTTTTCACGGACGACGTGAAAAATGCGTTAGTCTGACCCTAGCCTTAACAAAAGCTTTGCTTTGTGGCTCTTGTTTATTCAATATGCATTATTTAACAGTTAAAGAGGTGGAGGAGAGAATGTGTAGATAAAGGCAGCAGGTGGTCTATTGTTCTCCAGGCTGATATAAGAGATGGCAGCTGAATGAGATATGACCACCATCTTAAAAGACGTCTAATCTGCCCCCCCCCCCGTAATGTCCTTTGACTATACACACCACACATTACAGTTATTTGAGTCAGGGATCGACCCATAGACTCCTTTATATGGCCATTGCCACACAGTGAGGTAAAGATACTGGGGGAGGGGGGGTACAGTTTACAAAAAAAGCCCAAAAACAAACCACACATATGGATGCACAGCGAAGCAAAGTAAAATATTTTACTAACTAAATATACAAGAGAAAAACAAAGTACATGCAAGAGGTCAGCAGAGTAAACACAATAAGGACCTTTCATTTTTTTGGTGGCCCTTTTGGCTAGGGTCAGACGAACGCAGTGCGAACGTGCGTTGAGCCGCACTTTATTACGGCCGTAGTAGCAGCAAATGACGTCCAATGATGGCCAATATACGAAGTACGGCCGCACGAAAGTTCGGGCGCGCAACGCTAGTGGCAAACGAATGCATTTTTTCAAGAACGTGGAACCGCTAGTACTGATGCGCCGAGTGCCCTGCGTCGGCTAGCTGTGTGTGTGCGTGATTAGGAGATGTCAGACGCTGCACATGTCTGGCCTACATCACATCCTTTTTTTTCATAGCTCTGTCAAAAAATACTGCCGAAATTGCGCATTGTATGACCGCTATCGCGTGTTCCGTGAAAAAAAGCGTTCAGACGCATCAACGCACTTTTTGACGGTAGACGTGAAAAATGCATTCGTCTGACCCTAGCCTTAATTGTTCATTGTTTCCCCCAACCATACTGTCATTTGCTGCTGTGACGGCGCTTCAAAAGTAAGAATCTGCCAACTCTCTGGAAAGCTGACAGTCTGTATTTAGCAGTTTTCTGTGGTTTTCGGTAGGGAATGCACCATTCTGTACACTCCTGACCAGTCAATGAAAAAAAGCTGCAAGAGCTCCTGACAACCCCGCTTTGACTGAAGCAAAGGCTGTCAGAACAGAAAAAAGTGAGGAGAGTCTGGTGCAGTTTTTAATGGTAGAATATACCTTTAATCCCATTTATTTAGATTGTAAATTCCCATGGGGATAGGGCAGTGGCGTAGCGTGGGTTGTCAGCGCCCGGGGCCAGCCAAGAATTGTGGGCCCCCCAACCTGTGGACTCGTTATCGATATTGCCCCAGCTCTCACATGAATATTGCCCCAGCTCTCACATGAATATTGCCCCAGCTCTCACATGGATATTGCCCCAGCTCATGGATTTGCCCCAGCTCATGGATATGCCCCAGCACATGGATTTGCCCCAGCACATGGATTTGCCCCAGCTCATGGATATGCCCCAGCTCATGGATATGCCCCAGCTCATGGATTTGCCCCAGCACATGGATTTGCCCCAGCTCATGGATATGCCCCAGCACATGGATTTGTCCCAGCACATGGATTTGCCCCAGCACATGCATTTGCCCCAGCTCATGGATTTGCCCCGATCATGGATTTGCCCCAGCACATGGATTTGCCCCAGCTCATGGATATGCCCCAGGTCATGGATTTGCCCCAGCACATGGATTTGACCCAGCACATGGATTTGCCCCAGCTCATGGATTTGCCCCAGCTCATGGATTTGCCCCAGCTCATGGATTTGCCCCAGCTCTCACCTGGATATTGCCCCAGCTCCGGATCCAGCAGGGGTTGAGGGGGCCCAGATGCCAAGCAGCAGGAGTGCCTGCCCGGTCCTGAACAGCGTGCGAGTCCGTCCTGTTGAAGGGGAGGTGGCTGCGTGCGTGCGCAGGTCACGCGGTCCGGCTAGTCAGGTGGTACAGAGACTCAGTACCACCTGATTAGACGGACCACGTGACCTGTGCCTGCACGCAGCCGCCTCCCCTTCAACAGGACAGACTCGCTGTTTAGGACAGGGCAGGCACTCCCGCTGCCCGGCATCTGGGCCCCCTCAACCCGCGGGCCCTGGGCGGCCGGGCCACAAGTTTTAGGGGCGCAAATTTCTTTTGAAATTATGCGCCCCTAAGAAAACTGCGCCCAGGGCCACGGCCCCCCTGCCCCCCCACGCTACGCCACTGGGATAGGGCCCTCGTTTCCTCCGTACTGGTTTGTCAAATGTTCAATGTATTGTAACCCTATATTATGCCCATTGTACAGCGCTGCAGAATATGCTGGCGCTATTTAAATAAAGAATAATAATAATAATTTATTTAGGAGCAGCAGACTGCAGTTAATCCTAATCTTGTTTATTGTAAGAGGGTTGTACCGCTTGTCAGTGTTGAGGAGAGGGTGGGGGTCCAAGTAATGTCTAAACTGCAGTTTGTTTTTTTTGAACTGCAAAATTGTTATTTGTCACCAAAGTGATAGATACAAAAACTCTGAAATTGAGACACATCGAAGAACGGAAAAGAACAGATCAAAAAGAAGGCACAAAATGCGGAACATAAGGTGGTTTGGGGACAGGGAAGAAACAGTCCAAGCGGCAGTACCCAGTATCGGGAAGGCCCAGGGCAGAGGCAGTGTAGCAAGTCCCTGTACATCCTGAGGACCAGTGAGATACCACCTCCGAGGGAGGGGGGGGCATAAAGGGGTACAGGAAAAAAGGCAAGTAAAAATCCTCCGAGAAGCACCAGGGTACCTCTCTGGAGGGGTGTTGCCTTCCAACATACTCCTGGTAGGAAGCTCCAGGCGGAAGAGGAATAGAAGCAGGAGGAAAAGTGAGGGAAGTAGCCCAAGGCAGCGGGAAGGAGAAAACGAGAGGAAAAAGAAGAGAAGAAAAGGGAAAAGACAGAGAAGAAAAAAAATATATAGGGAAAGGGGTGGTGCAGGAGAGTACAGCAAGGAAACATGGAACAACCCCAAGGACAGTACAACAAAAGCAGACGGACGGGCCTAGCCAAGGCCCTGGCCACTAACACAGTAGGTGGGGTGGGCGGTCTCAGACCACAGGGGCAGCAGCCGGAGCCACTATCCGGTCACCCTGGTCCTGCACCACACCGGCGGGTTCTGCACCCAACCGCAGGGTGGCAGTATACCTCTCCCAGTGGAACCATTTCATAGCGAAGACTGGCGGCGTCCCACGTGCCTCGGCATTTAGGTGATCAACGGACCGTATATTCTCTACTCGATGAATCCACTCCCGGATGGTAGGGGTCCTAGTAGACCTCCAAAGTGCGGGTATGAAGGCACGGGCCGAGAGGAGCATAATGAGCCTTAACAAGAGCTTAAGAGAGACTTAAGAGATATCTGAAGCACAGCACAGGTGATATGATTTGCTGCTCAGTGATTGCAGGATTCAGTTTGCATCAGTGGCGTCACTAGGGTTGGTGTCACCCGGTTCGGTAACTCATGGTGTCACCCCCCCCCCCCGAGTTTTACGTTTTTTTTTTGTTTTTTTTAACTACTCTTACTCATAAAGCAGTACTCCCATATAACACTGAATGCTCATAATACACGGTGCACATTACTGTGAGGTTTATTGCTGTGGAGCTCTCTCACATACTCACGCACAAATTTTGGTGAACTGCCAGCAAGTACGGTGCCTGTTCGACGGCAGTGAAAGTCCCGATAGAGAAGTAATGGTAAATATGTTCAGAGACATCGAACAACAGAGAAATGTCCTGATGTTCAGTGGTTTCATTAGACAGGTTTATTCAGGCGAACACCATCAGGGCTATACAGAGAGAGGTGAAAACCTTGAGAATTGCCAGGAGAATGAACAATCTAGACCAAATAGTCAATTTGGAAAGTGAGATAAATGGGAGAATTTTTCTGGTTTGACTATTTTGCCCTAGAATTTTCAATTCTACAGTCATTCTCAAGGTTTTCACCTCTCTCTGAATAACCCTGCATAGGTTTCAATGTTAAAAATATTCCCGTTTTTACCCAATATCTAATAAAACGTTTATTCCATCAATCTGTAGTAAAAAGTCTCTTTTAGGGATATGCCTTTCGTTTCAGACCGATTCATTTTTTTCACGAATCGGCACGATTCAGTGATTCGGATTTGACCGATTTTCCGTATCGGATCGGATCCGAAAACGTCCGAAACGAAACAAAATTTTTTCGGAATCGGAAATCATTTTCGTTCAATTCGTAATTTCGGTTCCACTTCGGTAATTTTCAAAAAATGCTTAAAAGATCCTAAAAAAAAATCTAAAAATAAAAGAGACTCTTTACTACAGAATATAATAATAAACGGTTTATTAGATATTGAATTAAAAAACAGGAATATTTTTAACATTGAAGTCTATGGGGCAAAACATTTCCCACACTGAATACACGAAAATGTCTGAAATCACGAAGAAAAAGTCGATACGAAAAATGAGTCGATCCGAAAACACGAAAATTTCCAATTTCATGGAAAAAAAAGTCGATACAAGAAACTAAACGAAACCGAAATCGGCGGAAACGATCCGAAATGAAAATTGTCGAATTACGAACGAAATGTGCCGGAACAAAAAGAAAAATTGGTGCACATCCCTAGTCTCTTTATTTGTCAATTTTTTTTCTTAGTATCAGACATTTTTAAAAAAAAATCTATTTTTTTTTCTTTCTAATAGCTTTTTTTTTCTGTAACAGCCCTTTTTATTATCATTCATAGGATCTTATATGTTAATTCCAGACATTTTCGTTAAGTAGTTTTTTTGAAAACTGCGGGGGACGGGTTCGCGGTGGCTGATTCCCTGCGGTGAATTCACCAGGGAAATTTGATTCCCTGAAGTGCGGGGAACAACAGAACACTGAAATGTCGGCGTCATTTCGGTGCTCTGTTAATATCCCCTTTAATAGTGTTTTTTTTGCTGCCCCCTGGAAAGTGCCAGCCTAGGCCTTGCCTACCCAGGACATACTTGAAAATGAGAGAATTCTCAATGTATCCTTCCTGGCAAAATAGTGGAGTAAAAAAAAAATATATTTTTTAGGGTGTCACCCTAGGGGGTGGTGTCACCCGGTGTGGGCTGCACCCCCCGCCCCCACCTAGCGACGCTAGTGGTTTGCATATCCCTATTACTTGGCCTGTTGGGGGTACTTGAGGACCATGGTTGGGAACCACTGGTCTTGAAGTACCAGTGTTAAAGGATCAGGGCCTGTAACTGTGTTTCTCATCACCCTTAGCCCAACAGCTCTACATACCTATTGCCAACACTCCAGTCCCCCCAGATGTTGATTGCCTACAATTCCCACAATTCTTTGAATGTAACAGATGGCCAGACAATCATGGGAGATGTATTTCACAAACATCTGGTTGGCCCAGAGTTTGACATCCCTGCCCTATGTTAAGCCCAATAGCAATCCATGTCCTTAACACCAAAGCCCCATCTAGCCTTTAACATGCAACATATGTAAACCTACAAGATAATCTTATTTATTTATTTCGATAATGTCAAATTCAGAGCATTAGCCAGTCATCAACTAATTTTCCGTATGTTTTCATTTTGGCTGGCTTTGGAGTTTCTGAAATGGTTGCGTTCGGATGTGTTTTTCCCTAACACAGAATCATGTTCTATAATACTGAATATGCCTTTGATCATTTATGGCAAACCTACAGGGTTATTCAGAGAGCGTGAAAAGCAGGAGAATGACTGGAGAATGAAAAATTCTAGGTCAAAATAGCCGATTTGGAAAGTGAGATGAAAGGGAGAATTTTTCTGGTTTGGCTATTTTGACCTAGAATTTTTCATTCTCCAGTCATTCTCCAATCATTCTCCTGCTTTTCACCGCTCTCTGAATAACCCTGCTAGTCTTTTTTAAAAAAAATAAAAAAACATAACACTTGACAGAGGTTAGTAATTTTGAGTATGAAACAGTTAAATTTTTTTTTTTTTTACTACAAGACTATACATTGTTAATTAGATTTCCATGCATGAGAGACCGAGACGTGCGCTTAGTACATGCTGAGACTGTCAGCTCTAATAATTGGGATTCACCCTGCTAGACTGGAATTCCAGATGTTTGGCTTAGATAAAAAAATAATAATAATAATAATAATAATAATAAAAAAAAAATACAAAATTTGAAAATTAAAATAGATTTTGGGTTGTACATTTCCAAAGCAACTCATCAGCATATCTGGATCAGGACATGAAAAGAGAATAATACTGCTGCTTTTGGAGATAATTTTTTTTTTTCAAAAACAGATTATCTGGTCAGGTTTGGGACCGTTCGAAAGGCCTGGATCACCAAAAAGGACCTCCTATGTTTTCTTCTTCTTTTTGATAAAAAAAACCCCACAGAAAAGCAATCTGCACATGTGTCATTGGTTTCCATGAAGATTGCTCCAACTCTAGAACTGTATAGAGACTGCTCCATGTTTGGCAGAGATATTCAGTTCCTTAGAAACGGAAGGGAAGAAATGACCCTCTTTCTCCTCCTCCCCTTTCATTTTCTTTAAAATAAATAAATAAATAATAAAAAAATAAATAAAAAAAAAATAGCAAATGATCTGCTTGTGAACAGAACATTCCAGTCCATGACATATCGGCTACCAATATATCCCCAGGCCACAGAAAAAGCTGTTGAGCCGGAGGAATTGAAAGCAACGTCAAACTGGTTTTTTTGGAGCTCAGAGAGGAGGAGAAATAAAAAAAAAATTATGTATGTATATATATATATATATATATATACATACATACATACACACACACATACACAAATAAGAGGTTAAAACTGTACAGTCCCCCTCCTTTTTCTTGTACATTGGAAATAAAATAAAACATTTATGCTTCGTTTGAAACGTTGGAAATTTCAAAAGTTTGGGGGGTCAAAAGGGAAGTTCTTTAGAAATCAATCTTTTTTTTTTCTTCTGTATTTGATCATGTCACTTGGAATGGAGCAGAACGGGGCCTGATGAAATTGGAAAAGCATGTGGAGATAAAAATCACTTTCAGATGAATTCAGACACTTCCTGCCACTCTGCAGATGCCACAGCGCTGCGAGCCACCCTCCCAGGAGAGATGATTCACCTGGAAGGAGGGCCAGGCTCTGCCAGATGTGTAGGAAGCTGCCTGGGACCCACACGCTAACACTGTCTCAATTGTATGAAGCATATGCTTTAAGTCAAGGGTGAAAAATGCAGGCACCAGCACATGCCAAAAGTCTTTCAAGCATGGCCCACCAGTCAGCCTCAAGCTTAAAGCGCTGATCCATCGAGTCAGCAGATGTGTGTCACTGTGCTGCAAGTCCTGGCTGGTTAAACCATAAAAAAGGAGTTAAGTGACCTAATCCAGACATTCAAATTTTAGAGAGAAATCCCTACTGCTGTCACTTTACAGGCTTAGCGTAACAAAACCTTTCTCCCAGGTTGGAACAAACATGAAATTCTATTTATTTAAAAAAAACATATATAGATCAACAAAGCTGGCTAACCACATACAAATATTTAAACACAAAGTAAGAAAAAAAAATACTTCATTGATATCATAGGCGTGTGCATCTCATATTTTAAGGCGGGAGTCGGCAACGTTGGCTCTCCAGATGTTTTGGAACTACATCTCCCAAAATGCAAGGCATTCATTAGATGAAGGTTGACTGCCAGTCTAATGGGAGATGTAGTTCAAAAACATCTGGAGGGCCAAAGTTGCTGGCCCATTCTAGAGTGTGCGCACATACAACTGAAAACACACTTTGCCTTCAACGATCCATGTGTCAGGACAAAATCAAATGACACGCTTATAACAGTCTGTGCTCTCAAATATCTAGGTATGTGGTTAGACCCAAATCTATCCTTTCGCCCGCACATCGAAAAACTCTCATCTAAACTTTACCCCAAACTAGGTGCCCTGTACAAAAACAGATCCTGCCTGAGCCCCGCGGTAGGAAAGCAGATTGTACAACAAATGCTTATGCCGGCTATTGAATATGGAGATGTAGTATATGCAGTTGCCCCGCAAACACACCTTCATAAACTTACTACATTGTATAACTCATTCTGCCGCTTTTTGCTACAATGTAACTACATGACCCTCCATTGTGCCATGTTAAAAGAGCTAAACTGGCTGTCACTGGAATCTAGACGCACTCTTCACCTTTCCAATCTGGTGTTTAAGAGCTTTTCTGGGAAGCTACCACCCTACCTGAATAGGCTGCTTCCCCTAGCAGTTCCCTCATCCTATAACCTCCGATCCAGGACCTGCACCTTAGTTGCAATACCACAATACAAAACGAAAGTGGCTCGATCCTCATTTTCCTACAGAGCACCACAATTATGGAATAACCTCCCAGACGCCATCAAATCTTCCCCCAGTCTTAAGTCACTTCAGAGATCCCTGTTAACATACCTTAATACAATGTTACATGTTTACAGGTACATTCTATGAGTATATTTCCTATATTATTTATTTTCTGCGACAATCTGTATATTTGTGTTATTTTAAATATCTTGCATTTTATTACTTTGTATTTCTGTAACAATTCAATGTTCTTGAACCCAGGACATACTTGAAAACTAGAGAAATCTCAATGTATCCTTCCTGGTAAAATACTTTATAGGTAAATAAAATAATAAAATAAACCAGTCTCTTTCTTGCCCAGAGTACTTCTGGTCCTTTAGAAGACTTGAGAGGTTGTTCAGTAACCTCCGAATTGGCCCTGAATTGCAATGGACAGTGAATTTCACGATTCGGTGCAATTTCGGGACAATTCGTCTATTCATTAACTCCTGCACTGCTGAGCCATTTCACATCTTAAAAAAACATGTTTTTCTTTTCTTTATTATTATTTTTATTTATTTTTTTCTTTACTTTAAACATGGTCATGTTTGGTATCATTGGAAAGGCCATGCTCTGCTAGCTGCCAACAGTTGGGAGATATCGGGGTTCAAAGGAACCCTCTATCTCCATCCCTATCTTTCCTTAGGAGTCAATAAGGACGTTCCCCACACGTCCTCAGCAGTGAAAGGGTTAAGCTATCAAATCGCTAAGTACTGGCTTATTGACAGCAAAATACAGTGCATGTCGGTGGCACAGAAATTGCCCCATAGAAGACTATTGTGTATTCTTTTCACAGAATGCCGAACTGCAACGAAATTCAGGTGAAATGCACAGGTTTTAGGTGTTTCAATGCGACAAGTTTAAACAGGCGAATCCCATAGGATTCAATGTAAAAACGTAATATCATTAGTTGATTTCTTTTTCCTAAAACCGTTTATTCTTTTCATTTTCGGCAAAAAACTTTTTTTTTTAGAACACCATTTTTTTTGTTTTGTTTAGACAACATTGTTTTTCTTAGTTTTCAAAAAGACTTTTTTCATTTTGTAACGGACCTTTTTATTATTTTTTAAAGAACTACATTTTTAATGATTTAAATTAATTTAGGAGAACAGGAGACCTTTTTTTGCAGTTTTTTGGTGGAATTCTCCAATGCCGATTCAGTGGTTATTGGTGCAACTTCAGTTTTGGCAAAATATGGTAACCATTCACTAAATACTGAATCCATGGTATTTTCGGCAAAATGGAAATCGCTGAAATGGGTCGAGATGCAAATGCAACGAAATTGCACAAAATTCCAGTGCTTTGTGAATAAACCCTTAGTTTCATTATGGCTTCCTACTTCAGTTGTTCTATGTCTACCAACACATTGACCTCCTGTTTGTGCCAACTCCAGTACAACTAATGAAGGTGCTGCACGGTTTCTAAGGATGATGTTCGAGGACGTTACACAAAAGAGGTACGTTGTGTTTCCAGGAGGGAAGGTTGATTGCCAGGTGTAATTATACCCAACTTCCGTCACAAAGGAGCCTGTTGGAGCAACGTCCTTATTACAGGTCTTCCTGCATTTCTTTCAACCCACCGGATCAGCAAATCTGTGTATTTTTTGTCACACAGCTACGTGTTCGTTTTGTACAGACCTGCTCCTGCAGAAAAACAACTGAGAGGTGCGCCTTCTGTTTGACGAGAAGGAGTTAATGAACGCTGCATGACTTGTACCATCCGTAAATGTCTCTGGTCCACTTAAACATAAGGCAGATCTCCAAACATACCTAAGGAGAGAAAGAAAAAAAATAGTTTATTTAAGGAGTACCACCATGTACTAGGTATAATCTCTGGGTTACATAAGGTATTCATTCCTTCACTCCCCTTGGTACGCTGACAGTGTCAGCACCACAAGTTGGCTCTGTGCTCAGACGTTATCTCTGATACAGTTAACACTAGAATTCCTGCACGTTGTAATCACAACCGTTACACAATGCAAACATTATAGGCATTAAGTATCTGGAGCCTTCACTTTTTGGATCTTTTCACTTATATATTTTTTTTCATTCAACCGTATATTTTTTTTAAATTAAAAAAAAAAAAAAAATTGAGGCTCGAGTTCAACCCATAGAAATTACTTCTAGAGTCTAAAAACGACTAATCAGAAATATTTGAACTTTCAGGCTAGGGTCAGACTAACGCATTTTTCACGTTGTCCGTGAAAAAGTGCGTTCGAACGAATGGACTTATTTTTTCACGGAATACGCAATAGCGGTCATACGATGCGCAGTTTCATCCGTGATTTTGTACGGATCATCAATAAAACACTTTTTGGGTCTGGACGTTATGTTGGCCGGACATTAGCAGTGTCTGACGTCTCCTAATCACGCACACACGCCGCTAGCGGACGCAGCGCACTCTGTACGTCAGTACTAGTGGTTTCACGTTCTCGAAAAAAAGCGTTTGTTTGCCGCTTGCGTTGCGCGGCCGCACTTTTGTGCGACCGTACTTCGTATATTGGCCGTCATTGCCCGGCATCTGCTGCTAGCACGGCCGTGATTAAGTGCGGCTGCACGCGCGTTCGCACTGCCTCAGTCTGACCCTAGCCTAAAAAAGATAAATGGATCTTTTTTGTGTTACGTTTTTTATGGAACGGGACATTTAGGCTAGAAGTATTGGTTTAAGAGGAGATCATGACAATCTAAAAGTCATGGGGCCCCATACCATAGTGAACACCAACTGTAGCGTTCAGATGAGTAAGTGTTAACGCCAGGATAAGGGACTTTAACGCATGTCCATCCCCCCATATTACCTTCCTAACACTAAACCCCTGAAAAATCCATTAGAAAGCTGTCAATTCGCCAAATACGGAGTAGATGAACTGCCATGAAATTGCACCGTACAGTGAAATTCACCATTCGGGACAAGTTGGTGGCAAGTTCAGAGCTCTTCGAATAACTCTTCAGGTCTTAATTTACCTCACAATATATATCCCTTATAGATTGCCAGTTTCCTTCATCCCTTGTTAAGCTATGCCTGCTGTTCTACTGCATCACCCTGTATCTTGTACAGCGCTGCAGGATATGTAGGTGCTATAAAAAAATAAAAAAGGTATTATGTTCAAATACACAAACACCATTCAGAAGATATCGATATGAATATGGTTGTGGTGTGAGGATTCTTAGAAAATGGTTACAAGCTGCAAAAAAGGAATCTATCAGGGTTATTCAAAGAGATCCGAATTGTGGCCGAAAGGTAACCGAACTGTGAAATTCAGCGTACGGTTACCTTTCCTGGCCATTTGGCTATTCAGAGACCAGGCAGTTCGCCAAATTTTGGCGAATTGCCTGCACATATGGTGCCTGTTTGAGGGCAGTGAAATCCCCATAGAGAAGCAATGCTTCGGCTATTCAGAGAACAAAAACCAGCAGTGAAAGTTGCCGAATTTCCCCGCTGTTCGGTGGTTTCATGCGACAGGTTTATTCAGGCAAATCCCATAGTCTTCAATGTTAAATTTTTTTCCGTTTTAATTCAATATCTAATAAACCTTTGATTACAATATTCTGCAGTAAAAAGTTGTCACTTCTTCGGCCCCCGCGGCGCTTCCTGGGGGGGGTTTGGGCACCCGGCGGCATCACTGGCTGGCCAGGTGCCAGGAGTTCGAGCTGGCCAATCAGTGTCTGAGGGGGCAGGGCTTGGCGTGATGACACGGAGCCGCCGGCCTTAAATGCAGGGCGCGAGATTCTGCTCGTCGCCCTGACGTGGAGTTATTCCCGCATAGCCAGCTGTGTGAACTTGTGTCTCAGTGTGTTAATTGTTCTGTTGCCGACTTTGCCTGTATGAGGAACTCTCTTGTGTTTGACCCGGACTGCCTACTTGACGATTCTCTGACTCCCTGTGTATGCTCATAGTGCTCTCTGAGGACGCTGAGTGTACGTGCAGGTTGCTTCACATCACCGCTGAGTGTGGTTCTGCCCTGCAGGGTGCGGAATTCAGCAAACTTGCATCCTTCCTTGCTGCAACAAAATATATGAGAGTCCTCTCTGTTGCCAACCTTGCATGTATGACTACCCCCTCTGGTGCCAACTCAGATTATACATTTGACCACGATTGTGTTAACCACTGCTGTAGGACACTTCTGAAATATCTCTGTATGTGCATAGTTAAAGTGCTTTCGCTCAGAAGACAATTGGTCACGAAATCATTTGCTACTGAGTGATATCTAGTATTTACATTCTGTCTAACCTTCCTGGCTGGGAGTGCTAGGATCAGCAGTCTTGACTGCTGTGAATTCAAGTAACAAAGAAATCTGTCCAAAAGGATCCAAATTACATGAGCGCTATAGCGAACGTGACAAAAGTCTCTTTATGTATAGATTTTTTAAGGATCTTTTAAGCATTTTTCGGGGTTATTTAAAAATAGTTTCTTTTTTTGGAACCAACCTTTTTATTATCATTCATTAGATCTTATATGTAAATTTCAGACATTTTCGTTCTGTAGTTTCTTTGCAAACAGCGTTTCACTTTTAAAACATTAAAGCGTACTGTTTTGTTTTTCACTCCATTCGTCTGCGGTGTCGGCTTTTTCTGGCAGCTGCTCTGGTTTCTCTGGCGGGGTTAATCCAGATGTTTTTGCGGGTTTCGGTGTGCGGCGGCTTTTCCCTGCACTACGACAGTCCTGTGGTGCTTGCTGAATACACCGCAGTGTGGCCGAAATGGGATCGCTAAATCCCACCGAATTGAAGAGAACAAAAAGTCACGGAACGTGCGGTGACTTTTCGATTCTCTTTGAATAACCCTGTGAGTTTCAGAAGAAAAAAAATGAAAGAAAAACGTGCAAGAGTTACCCAAAAAGTGACAATCCTTTTCATCACATTGTTGGAGAAGAATTGAAGAGTGCCAACGCTCCCTAAATAAATAGAACAAGCAGATGCAAAGTCTTGTCTTTGAACAACATGGTTCCAATCTCTCACCTGGAATCCATTTCCGAGATGTCATGCACTCGGCTTAAAGTATCCAGTCTGTGCAGGAATGCTGGAGTTAAACAATGACCTCACTGTGATATGACAGAGCTTGCCTGAGCTACAGTATGGGACATACACACACCTGTTCCACCTTTGCCAAAAGGCCACCCGAGCCAAATTTACATCAATCAACGTCCGTAATCATCAAATAAACAGTCTATGACAGAAAGCAGAAGAGACATCCAGTGATCCAGGATTTCATAAGACACATAAACCTCATGGAAAACCTGCTTCATTGTAACATCTTAAAATAAAAAAAATGAGCCTATTCATCTTATTGTGAAGTGCAACCAACTTGCAGAGTTTTTGTACAAAACTAAAAGCGAAAATAAATTTCCATTTTTAGTCTATAACTTCTCCACTGTGACCTCAAACGCCAAGTGCGTTATAGAGTCGCAGATACAAACTAGTAACTTTATAGATCAAATTTGTGTCCCTCCACCATACATTTTCACAGACTAGAAAACGTGTAATAAAGGAGGATGACAAACAGTGAAATAACCAGGATTCTATATAACATTATGTGGGATTATTACGACTCTTTAGGACTTTTAAAGTGCTGCGTACAGGGCCGGCCCAAGACACTGTGCTGCCTGAAGCCATGGATGAAATGCTGCCCACACCCAGAAAAAAAAACACCAAAAAAACCCCATGGCACGTATGAACGTATCCCAGAGCTCCACAGCAATAAAACTGACAGCAATGTGCAGTGTGTATGAGCATATCACAAAGCTCATCAGCAATAAAACACACACTCATACACACACACACCGCACATTACTGTATCACAGAGCTCCACAGTCCAGCATGATTGCTCACTTTATAATTGAAAAGTGAACAATAGCTCTGCATTAGAAAAGAAAAAAAAGGGGATTTTATATTTTTACATGAAACATGGTCACGTTTGATATCCTTGGAAATGCCTTTCCAATGACACCTGGCATGACCCTTTAGCTTCTATGGGTCTAGAGACACAGGGGTCCAAGTGACCTCTGTATCTCCTACATAGTGACTAGGGCATTCACTGCATGGCAGGAGGGGAACTCCCACATCTGACATCATCACGCCCATGCGCTATGATGTCAGTGGGTGGGGATAGCTCCACCTGCAGGACCTGACCTTCAAGCTGGCGCCGATCAGCGGAATTTCCAATATGGGCTGCAGATGTCCTTCACATCCTAGCAGAGGAGTGTTTGCCCAGCTGGTAGGTGGTGGTACTGAGTACCAGCAGAAAGAAAAAAAAGCCCCGGGCCAGCCTGGTCAAAGTTCACGTTGGGCCCTTCACGCCGCGGCCTTTGACAGGGCAGTAAAATGCCACCCTTGGCAAAGGGCCACCTGGAGCCACCACACCATCTGGCTCCATGGACAGGCAGGCCCTGGCTGCGGAATAGATTGTCACTCATAAGGAACAGGGGGCCCTCTGCCTTACAAATCTAAAAATGGGAACCACCGCTGCTGTTCCAGACTTTAGACTTTGTTTGCTGGTTAGTTTACTTTACCCATTTTAGATCGTAAAGCCCTAAAATTTATCAAAAGTAAAATACAATTATAAATAGATGAATAATAATAATATTTTATGGGGTACAGAAAGAGGTTAAAGTGTATTAGGGATACCAATAGAATAATCAGATAAAAAAAAAAAAAAAAAATAATAATAAAAAAAAAAAACACAAACCAGACATCAGTAAGTATGGGGGTGAAAAAAAAAAAAAAAAAATCAGAGGTGAAGTGTCTTGAGATATTACACTTTGAACTTCTCACCCTGAGAATGGTTTTGTCATTGATACTAGTGGACAGCATCTGCTGGTCCAGATCAAAAAGCAGTATGCAGTCCAGATGTGTTAAGCTGTCATTATTAAAGTAAACAGCCGTGATGGACAGCGTGTTAACAGCAGCCTGCGCTCCATTTTGCATGGTGGGTACTAGAAGTCAGGCGCTGGGGGATCTGGTGTGAATATCTTTAAAAACACTTCTTCATTCATCATTACTACAGAAGCGTGTTTTTTGTTTTATTTTAATCATCTTGCTGAGCGGAGAGACGTCCGGTGTCTTGGACGAAGTTACATCTTCCCGTTTTCATAGATATAAACGGGGAGACCCCCCCAACCAGTTATACACAGGTTTATGGAGAATTAAATAAAAATACAATTAAGAAGTATGGGTGTTTCTATTCTACAAAATAAAACAAAAAATAAGTAGTAAATTAAAAGGTTTTAATTTTATTTACAGACCAAACCAGTAGCAAAAAATAAAAAAATATTGAAAGAAAAACCAAAACACACAAAATCCCTGTACAAAATAAAAAGAACCCCACAATTTTTTCTTGTTTATTTTTAAGAAACATAATCCGGGGTGCCCATTTTGGGCGTTTTGTCTTGGGGGGGCGTTGGGGGTTCCTCCCCAGTGTTGCTAACCTCAAGTGACTCCCACAAAATGTACTGAAATCTTGAAATTCAGTCTGCAGCTGCGTGACCAAAACGTTTAATATCCACTTTTGAGCTGAATTACAGCACAAAGTAGTCACCAAGGGAAAACAGCAGCAAACGTAGCCATGTTGTTTATTTAATCAGATTGACATCTCCGGCGAGCAAACTTCAAGACAAACCATAATTAAAAAGTAATGGAAAACGGCAAATATAGTCAATACTGCAGACGATCTTGTATCATTGACCCCGACAAAGAAGAATGTTGAACTTCTGACTAATGCTACAGTTTCCAGACAACAAAATTCAATGCTCCGCATCCAATTAGCTCTGGTTAAACAGCAATTTCAGATTCAATCCTGGAAAACCTTAAAACAGAAAGTCTGGTTTGGTCCTTCCCCTCCTAAACACAGCTTTTCACATATGCCATTTTTGATCTGTTCGAGATGAAACGTTTTCCGTCCGTCTGTCTTACTAAGGAATGTTTAGGCTGAAGGCCACCGTAGGCATGAATTCCCTTATATCCTATCCAGTGATGCTCTTTTTCTCAGCCGAACTCTTATTTCCAATATCCCTTTGTCTGGTGGGCAAACCAGACAGAAAATGCAATGACCATTCGACCAATTTACCAAATGCCAGACTACCTCCATCATGGCAATTTCTAAATATCATGGGAGCATACAGTGTCGAACTCGTAATAACAGGTTGTATAGAGCCACCAATGCTATACAGACAGGGCATTCCTTGCGGGCAGAGGATCTGCCTGGATCATGCCAGTGGCAATTAAGAGAGTTAGACCTGGAAAGACAATCCGGGTAATTCAAAGAGAATCGAAAAGTCACCGCACATTCGGTGACTTTTCGTTCTCTTCAATTCGGTTTGTTTTGCCGATCCCATTTCGGCAACCCTGCGGTGTATTCAGCAAGCACCACAGGGTCCCCGAATTGCAGGGAAAGGTCGCCACAAACCCAACGAAAACTAACCGCAAAACCCGGCGAATGCATGCCGAAAACCCACAAAAACATCTGGATTAACCCGCCGAAAACGCTGGAAAACCCAAGCAGGAGCCGATCACACGCAGCGAAGCTGCCGGAAAAAGCCGACACCGCAGACGAATGCAGTGAATAAATTAGAAAAACAGTTTGCTTAAATGTTTGAAAAGTGAAACGCTGTTTGCAAAGAAACTACTGAGTGAAAATGTCTGAAATTTACATATGAGGTCCAGGGAATGATAATAAAAAGGGCTGTTACAGAAAAATAACTTTAAAAAAACAAAACTTTTTTTTAAAAAAAATCCAGAAAAATGCTTAAAATATCCTAAAAAAATCTATAAATAAAGAGACTCTTTACTGCAGAATTTTATAATGAACGGTTTATTAGATACTGAATTAAAACGGGAATATTTTTAACATTGAAGCCTATGGGATTCGCCTGAATAAACTTGCCGAATTAAACCACCGAATGGCAGGGCATTTCGGGAACCATTCACTGCTGGTTTTTGTTCTCTAAGGCTAGGGTCAGACTAACGCAGTATTAACGTGCGTTTAGCAGCACTAAATCAAGGCCGTGCTAGCAGCAAATGACGTCCAATGCCGGGCAGCATACGAAGAACGGCCGCACAAAAGTGCGGCTGCGCAACGCAAGTGGCAAACGAACGCATTTTTTTGAGAACGTGATACCGCTAGTACTGACGTACAGAGTGCGCTGCGTCCGCAAGCGGCGTGTGTGCGTGATTAGGAGACGTCAGACGCTGCGAATGTCCGGCCAACATAACGTCCAGACGCAAAAAAGGGTTTTATTGACGATCCGTACAAAATCACAGATGAAAATGCGCATCGTATGACCGCTATGGCGTATTCCAAGAAAAAATACGTCCATTCGTTCGAACGCACTTTTTCACGGACAACGCGAAAAATGCATTAGTCTGACCCTAGTCTTAATAGCCGAAGCAGTGCTTTTTTATGGGGATATTCACTGCCCTCGAACAGGCACCGAACAGGCACCGTATGTGCAGGAAATTCGCCAGGATTTGACGAATTGCCTGCACTCTGGGTAGCCGAATGGCCAAGAAAGGTAACCGAACGCTGATTTTCAGCGTTCGGTTACCTTTCTCCAGCCATTCGGATCTGTTTGGATAACCCTGTATATTTAATCATAATGCAATATTTTACTATAACAGGAAAATACAAAAGCAAGTCAAACCTCATCCTATGGAAACGGAGTGTTCTTGCATATTTGGATTGCTCAAGTGTCAGGACCCTGAACCGTGTCTGCCGAATACAGATTCTTGGGCAGCACACTTCATGTGTTGGTCAGCACCAGCACTGAATCCTGAAAACAGTTAAACACCACATGACACACCTGAATAAAGGGCTACGGTCCCCCTTCCACCTTGCTTCCACATTGTAAGCTCAACCCTTGCAGTGAGTGGACCTGTGCTCTGCTACTTGTCCTGATTACCCAGCCTGCCTCTGTTTCCAGCCTCCTCTCCCTCAACTCTCCACCGCATCTCCAGATTCCCGTCCCAACGACTTCTTCATCCGCAGTTACCAACCTGGTTAGTTTCATATTTATTCACCCTCCTCCACCCTGACCCGTGTCTGTGTGTGTGCGCGCGCGCAACAGCATCTGCATCTTGGGCCATTGCCACAATCTGGTGCCACCCCAGTACCAGCCTCTGACATCAAGGCGGCATAAACCCCAAACGTGCACCTGTGGTGAGACAAATTCTATAACGAGATCATCCACAAAAACACTGAAGAATGCAGATAACAGAAGTTAAAGATAAGGGATCTGCAAAAACCACAACAAACTCCAAATATGTACCAATGTCAACACACAGTCCACTACAGTTGTAAACTATTTTCCTTCTATCTTTTACAGCCATATTGCACCACTACACCCAATAAGCTACAAACTACTACTTAAATCTCATTCATGCCTATTCTTCAGCCCAATCTATATAGGATATAATATTTAACAGTTACCAATTGATGGGTGTTTGATCCACTGCATGATTACAGATGTATTGAACAATCATTTTCATATTATGACATTCATTTGTGAGATTCATTTTATTTATCAAAGGATTTTACCAGGAAGGATACATTGAGATTTCTCTCATTGTCAAGTATGGGTTCAAAAACATTAAAATGTTACAGTTGTTACAGAAATACAAAGTAATACAATGCAAGATATTAAAAAAACCACAAATATACAGATTGACAGAAAATAAATATGTAGGAAATATAGTCACTAGGTTACATGTTTACAGGTGCATTCTGTATTGAGGTATGTTAGTAAGGAGCTCGAGTGACTTAAGACTGGGGGAATATTTGAAAGTGTCTGGGAGGTTATTCCATAACTGCGGTGCTCTGTAGGAAAATGAGGATCGAGCCACTCTCTTTTTGTATTGTGGTATTGCAAGTAAGGTGCTGGTCCTGGATCGGAGGTTATAGGATGAGGGAGCTGCTGGGGGAAGCAGTCTATTCAGGTAGGGTGGCAGCTTCCCGGAAAAGCTCTTAAACACCAGGCTGGAAAGGTTAAGGGTGCGTTTAGACTCCAGCGATGGCCAGTTTAGCTCTTTTAACATGTCACAATGGTGGGTCATGTAGTTACATTGTAATGTAAAGCGGCAGCATGAGTTATACAATGTAGTAAGTTTCTGAAGGTGTGTTTGCGGGTCGGCTGCATACACTACATCTCCGTATTCAATAGCTGGCATAAGCATTTTTGTACAATCTGCTTTCTTACCACGGGGCTCAGGCAGGATTTGTTTCTGTACAGGGCACCTAGTTTGGGGTAAAGTTTAGATGAGAGTTTATCGATGTGGGGGCCAAAGGATAGATTAGGGTCCAACCACATACCTAGATATTTGAGAAAAGTGACTGTGGTCAGCGTGCCATTTGATTTTGTCCCAACACATAAGTGGGGATTTTGCAATTTGTAGTTTAGGTTTTGTTCCAAAGAGCATCGTTACAGTTTTGTCACTATTTAAAAAAGTTTGTTGTGTTTGATCCACTTTTCTACCTCTGTGAATTGTTCTTGCAGCAGGGCCTCCAGCTGCGGGAGATTTGGTTTGCTGGTATAGATTACAGTGTCATCTGCGTACATATGTACAGTTGAGGCTTTGCAGACTTTGGGCAGATCATTTATGAATATTGTGAATAGCAGGGGGCCTAGTATTGAGCCTTGGGGTACACCGCAAGTGACAGGGAGGGGGAGGGAGGAGCTGCCAGAAATTGACACATATTGTGATCGGTCGGATACATATGATTGAAACCAGGTTAGCGTGTGATCACCAATGCCACAATGTTTAAGGTTTTTCTAACAAGATGCCATGGTCTATTGTGTCAAAGGCCTTGGCAAAACCAAGGAAGATGGCTCCAGTTAGGTTTCCTTGTTCCATCCCAGCTTGGATATATCATTGCAGACTTTTAAAAGGGCGGTTGTAGTTGAGGGATTTGGATGAAAGCCGGATTGATCTGGGGTGAAGTAGTTCCAATATTGATAATAATCACGTAATTGTGTGTGGACGCATTTTTCCAAAATTTTTGACATTACAGGGAGCAACGATATCGGACGGTAGTTGGATACCAAAGTACTGTCACCACTTTTATGGATAGGTACCACCCTTGCAGTCTTCCAGAGTTTAGGTATGTATCAAGTCGCCAGTGATTCATTGATTAGAGTTGCGACAGGATTTGCAATTGCCGGTGCACTGATTTTCAGCAGCATTGCTGGTATTTGATCAGGTCCAGACTGGTATTTAATTTTTCAGTTTAGTAACGACACGGACAGGCACTGGTCTAAAACTGAATTCCTGTCTGATTCAGGGACTTTGCACAGTTGGAGGGGCCTGACCTGCATGAGGCCTTTCTGATTGCATGTCATTTCCTAGCTTGGCAATCAAAGTGGTGGCGCATCCAACAAAATAATCATTAAAGGCATTTGCTACATCTAGGGGGTGTTGCAGGGTTTGGTTGTTTACTTTGACAGCAGGTGGCTGGGAGTGGACTGGGGGTGCTTGTATGTTACTTATGGTTTTCCAAAAGTTTCTAGGGTTTGATATGTTATTGTTTAGATTTTCATTGAAGTAATGGGCTTTAGCCATTTTTGTTTGTTTTGTGCATTCATTCCGGCATTTTCGGTATTCGTAGTGATCGTTCATGGAACCAGTACTCTTGAAATTTGACCGCAGTGAATCTCTAAGCTGGTACATTAGTGTAAGATCAGCTCTAACCCAGAGGAGATTGGTCCCTTTTACTCGCACTTTACGCAGGTATATTCAAAGAAAGGTGAAACTCTGGAGAAGAGAACAATCTAGACCAAATAGCCGATTTGGAAAGTGAGGTAAATGGGAGAATTTTTCTGGTTTGGCTATTTTGACCTCGAATTTTCACTTCTCCTGCCAATTCTCCGGAGTTTCACCTTTAGTAAATAGACCTGATGGGGTCATAGTTTTGGGTTCCTGCTCCCTTAAGCCTCTGTTGTTAGGAGGCTGAGTAGTTTTTCTTCCATTTATTAAGACATTCAGTTTCATCAGGCCTTTAATTCTGGGCATGGCAGTGGTTTTTATAGAATTTGGAATTTCTTGCCTATTGGACAGACACAAAACAAGAGGGTCGCGGCTCTCCAAAGGGCTCAACCCCAATATCTAGAAACCTAAAACTACAAACAAAAAATAACAGCCCATACATAGGGCTCATGCTTGGGAAAAAAAGTTTAGATAATTGTGCCAAAGGAGCTTTGCTTTCTAAATATATTGTTATTGGCAGATCAGACACAGTAAAGTAACAGTGGTACAACAGTAGGACCGACAGAATAGTACAGTGCAGGATCAGGAGATAGTAATAATACAAAAAAGAACCAACAACAAACAATATTACTCCTCAAAACCCAAGCTATGCTAAGGCCACGTCATAAATGGGGATGATATCCTAACTGAACAAATGCAGTAATCGATCTGTGTGTCGATGTTGGCAAACCCATTCGCCTTTCAGATCACACTATTTTAACCCAGGGCTTAAATCGGAGTAAAGGCTGAACTAGAAGGGGTCATGGGGGCACCTGGCGTGAGCAGAGATGAGGCCCATATTCAGGGTTGATAGCCCAGAAGGAAGGAGTGCTGTTGGCTGCATAACAGGCAGACTGGAGATGAAGTACAACACAGCTGCACAAGGAAATCAACAGAAAGGACAAACCACTGAACAGCAGGAAGGGCAAGGGTTAAGGAAAGAACCAACTACACAGGCACCCAACAGAATACAAGGAAACCCTAATCTGAACACTGGTCCTTAGATGGCCGTTTCTAAACTAAGGGTGGGTGCTACTACTGCTGGGTGAAGCACATAAGCAAATTCAGAGACGTGGAAAGAACAAGAGTTGAAGTTAGGAACCAGAATGGATAAATCAGACCAAGCCAGGAGTCGGGACACAAGAAAATCAAGGAGAACAAGGGTTATCACCAGACAGTAGTCGGGAATGAAGCCAGAGTCATACACTGTATATCAGATATCACAGACCAGATATGCGCAGACCAGGATAAACTAAACTAAACAAATGGCAAAAACAGGGCAAAAATGGAGGGACAATCAGACAAGGGAAACAAAAATAAACTGAACCAAATAAGGGCAGACAACAGAGATAAATGCTGGCAGCAGGAACAAAATAATAGGCAGCAGATGGACCCTTATCAAAGCCCTGCAGAATAGGAGTGACTGGCAAACAAAGGGAGTAGTCCAGTGCTGTCAGGTGATCAGAGACCTGGCAGGCTGCAGGGAAATCCTGGAGCAGAAGGTGGAGGGGGATGGACTAGACAGGGGTAAGAGCCGGCCCAGATCAACTGTACCATAAAGCTGGAATCGTGACAGAGGGTCAGGGGGGATTGAAGGGGTGCCCCCTAACACCTGCGAGGCAAACCAGGATGAATAGAAAAATGTGTCAGTCCGTGATTTCCGAGTACTAGCCGGTAGCATTCAGATAAGGGGACAACCAAAAAAAAAATCTTAGTCTTATCCTCTTGGTGTAAAAGAGGCTTCCGTCCAGTATATCCTATCATAAACCATATGAAAAGAAGGAGGCAGGATAGATATGCATTGTTCCAACATGGCCTTCTTGCCCATGGTAGCCAGTAAGCAGAGCCAAAATGTGTGCGGTTTAGAGAAGGGGCGAGTCGTGGTGGCAGAATAATTAAAAATGGCCCAGTTAGGGGAAGCAGGGGTCTTAATACATAAAACAGAGGAACTAGATCTTCTAACAAAGTCCCAGAAGATTTGAATAAATGGGCAGGCCCACAAACAATGCCACAGAACTGCAGAAGGTTGTTGACATTTAAAGCAACGACTACCTGGCAGTAAATGAGAGCGGGCCATTCAAGTGGGCACCATATAAGCTCTATGGAGGATTCTGTAAAAAAAATCCCAATAACTAGTAGAGGGGAGAAGCTTTCAGGAAGTAATCGCGGCCTTGATTAGATCTTGGGGGTAAGAGTTTGAAATACGGAGAGCCATTTGGTAATCGATTCCCAAGGAGGCAAAGATGGCAGAGCCACTTGAAGAAAGGTGCATCTACATGAAGTAGTGGTTGGTAACACGTTTTTGGCAAGCACTAGAGTCAAAGGGATTGGCCCAATCGCGGAATTGAGTATTGAGAAAATGTCTCAACTGCAAATAGTATATTGGGTGCAAAGGTGGGGGGGCTACAAGGTGCCAAACTATTTTTTTTAATTGAAAATAAAATGAGAGTGTATAGTAAACAAAATCATTTTCCTTCACAGGGGTAGAAAAGTGGATCAAACACAACAAACTTTTTTTAAATACTGACAAAACGGTAACGATGCTCTTTGGAACAAAAACTAAACTACATAAATTGCAAAATCCCCATCTATCAGGGTTATTCAGAGAGCGTGTAAAGCAGGAGAATGACTGGAGAATGAAAAATTCTAGGTCAAAATAGCCGATTTGGAAAGTGAGATGAAAGGGAGAATTTTTCTGGTCTGGCTATTTTGACCTAGAATTCTTCATTCTCCAGCCATTCTCCTGCTTTTCATGCTCTCTGAATAACCCTGTATGTGTTGGGACAAAATCAAATGGCACGCTGACCACAGTCACTTCTCTCAAATATCTAGGTATGTGGTTAGACCCAAACCTATCCTTTGGCCCCCACATTAAAAAACTCTCATCTAAACTTTACCCCAAACTAGGTGCCCTGTAAAGAAACAAATCCTGCCTGAGCCCTGCGGTAAGAAAGCAGATTGTACAACAAATGCTTATACCGGCTATTGATTACGGAGATGTAGTGTATGCAGCCGCCCCGCAAACACACCTCCAGAAACTTACCACATTGTATAACACATGCTGCCACTTTGCGCTACAATGTAACTACATGACCCACCATTGTGACATGTTAAAAGAGCTAAACTGGCGGTCGCTGGAGACTAAACGCACCCTTCACCTCTCCAACCTGGTGTTTAAGAGCTTTTCTGGGAAGCTGCCACCCTACCTGAATAGACTGCTTCCTCCAGCACTTCCCTCCTCCTATAACCTCCGATCCAGGACCTGCACCTTACTTGCAATACCACGATACAAAAAGAAAGTGTCTCGATCCTCATTTTCCTACAGAACACTGCAGTTATGGAATAACCTCCCAGACGCCATCAAATATTCCCCCAATCTAACGTCACTTAAGAACTCCCTATTAACATACCTCAATACAGAATGCACCTGTAAACATGTAACATAATGACTATATTTCCTACATATTTATTTTCTATTAATCTGTATATTTGTGTGTTTTTTTTTTTTAATATCTTGCATTTTATTACTTTGTATTTCTGTAACAACTGTAACATTTTAATGTTCTTGAACCCAGGACGTACTTGAAAACGAGAGGAATCTCAATGTATCCTTCCTGGTAAAAATCCTTTATAAATAAATAATTGATTTGACCAATACAAATCGCAAAAAAAGGGTCATGTACCAGCGACATGCTACTGCGACGTCGCGCAGCAAGATGTGAACAGCTCCATTGAAATGCATTGGAGAAGCTACACAGCGCGACGTCGCGGCAAAATCCGTGCGATAAATCGCAGTGTGTGAACGGGGCCGTAAGCCCCGTTCACACTGTGCGATTTGAAAATCGCGCGACTTTCCGCGCGATTTTCATATTCGCGACATGGTGCGATAATGTGGAGCGACGTCACTGTTTTGTGAAATTTTTGCAAAGCACCAGCAATACAAATCGCAAAATCGCAGATAGCAAATCGCAAAAAAAGGGTCATGTACGCGCGACATGCTTCTGCTACGTGCGACAAGATGTGAACAGCTACATTGAAATGCATTGGAGAAGCTACACAGCGCGACGTCGTGCGGATTTTGCTGTGACATCGCGGCAAAATCCGCGCGATAAATCGCACAGTGTGAACAGGGCCTTAGGCAGGGTTTACCAAACCTGTCCTCAGGACCCTCCGCCTCACCAGGATTGTCAGATATGTGAAGCACAGCACAGGTGATAGGATTTGCTGCTCAGTGATTGCAAGATTCAGTCTTCATTTCCCCAAGGTGATCTCCAAAATCTGGCCTGGTTGAGGGTCCCGAGGAGAGGTTTGGGAAACACTGCTATAAGGGTTATTCAATAAGCACCGAATGGGGAATTTCACAGTACGGTGCAATTTCGTGGCAGTTCAGCCATTCACAAAGCTGTCACTTTGTCAAATATTGGTGATTTGCCAGCGAAATACGATGCAGATCACTTCGGCGACCTTTGATGGCAGCGAAATTGTCCCATAGAGAAGTAATTGTTAATCTATTCAGAGAACGCTGAACACAAAATGTTGGCGAAATGCCAAGATTTTCATTGGTTCAGTTCAACAGGTTTAAATGGATTAGCGTTTTATTATTTTTTTTACGCAACAGTTTATTCTTGTCATTTGCAGCAAAAAGCCGTATTTGAAATTGTTGATAAAAAAGGTCCTATAAAAAATGTTCTATTGTTTTAAAACGCCTTAAAAGTTAGTTTTTTTTTCCCGCCTGAGTTTGGCAGCCAGTTCTGCGTCTCTTTACGATGGCGTGCGGCAGTCTGCGTTCAACGCATTTTGAGGACCCTACAGCGAGTATGCAACCATATTATTTTTCCTCCCTCCACCTAAAAGATTTCAGCTTGTTTGTCAATTGAGTTGTACAGTTTACACCCTGTTCCAAATTATTCTGCATATCCAAATTATAATTATTATTTAAATATTAGCGATGGGGAAGTTCTATCCAGGTACAGCAGTTTGTATCGGCCCCAGGGATCCCTATTCCACTCGCCACATTGTAAGATCAGGCCTCTGGGATGGGAAGTGTCGGGAATAACTATGATTAGCTCACACCCTTTAAGCTAGGAAGAGTCATATTCCTGCCAGACTGATTACCATATTTAGAATTACCATATTTATAATAAATGCGAGAATTAAAAAACAAAAAACAAAAAAAAAAACACAACAAGAAGAACTTACGATTTAAAAGTGGAATGTTGAAGTTTAATCGTGACACAAACATATCATGGATAGTTATCACACACACGCACGCCAGCTTTTGGAATGCACATGCTGTACGTTTGCAAGTTGTAAAGAGGCAAGCAATGATCCTCCCCAGCTACTAAATCATAATCTTCAGGGTTTTTTTGCTATTTCACATTCTAGCCACAGTTTCAACATCCCATATCCCATGACATTATGGAATGATAAATCAGAGGCGTGACAGCTCCCTTGTAGAGACTGGTACGAACCTAGAATGTGCCACAGCCAACACCCACGGCCTCTGCCAGATGTCTTCAGGAGGCCAACAGCTTTAACCCCACAATAGAACAACGTGGAGAGCTTTCATGACACAAAACTTCCCTTGCGTTTGATTTTATAAACATTCCCGTTTGCATTTTTGTCCAGTTTGAAATTAAAGGATAAGTAGAATTACTTATATTTTTTTAAGCTAAGCGTTTGAGCTACAAGTAATTTTCAGGCAATTGTATATAATTTTAATACTTATTTGAGTAATTCATCAGCCATCTGTCCCAGGTAGCGTGTGCTCAGTGAGGTGGCCGGACGGGCGTCGAGTGGAAGGACCATCCACTCTCAGACGTTCCTTCCGCTCTTCAAATACCCTCGTCTGACGCCAGCCTAAAGAGGTTGCTCACCAAGCCTCCTTGTAGCAGTGAAGGCCAATGTAGTTGCTACAGTATCGGCTGGATGGAGTAGATGTAACATCACTGCTCTATAAGCATGGAAACATAGGTTCGATCCCGGCCAGAGCACCTCTCCAGTAAGTGTCCTTGGGCAAGACACCTAATGGTACATACTTTCCTCCCACACAATATTGGCTGTGGAGTCCAGTGGTAACGTTTCTGCCCTTCGACCATGGAGAAGCAAGTCAAATCCCGTTCAGCACTTCCCTCCATTACAGCTGTGGAGAAGTAAGTCTCGACTTTACGAGGAGCAGGTACAACCTAACCACCAGATCGCTGCTCTACAATCATGGAAAGACGACTCTGATCCCACTCAGAAGGCGCCACCAGCGAGTGTCCTTGTGCAAGACACCTAACGATATGGATGCGCCTTCCTCACAAAATACTTGTACATCTCATAGATTGTAAATTCACTTGGGAACAGGGTCCCCCTGAATCAGGTCATCATCCATGTGTGGTATTCCAATGTATCAACCCCTTGTACACGGATCTTTTAAAGGGCTGTGGAATATGTGGGGCTATATAAATAAAGGATAATAATACAGTATAAAAATGCTCTATATATCACAGTTGTTGCAACTACAGTTACGTTTGGCTATTCATTGGGCATGGGGAAGGAAACCAATCATTCCGCTGTTATTCTTCTGTGATTAGAATAATCTATGGCTATTCTTCCACCGTTGTTTGCAATAACCGCTTTAGCAGAAACTATTGTGGAAAACACAGAGTGGTAAAGAGTAATTTCCCGAAATAGTGAATTCAACAGAGCTCCAAAGTTAAACGAAATTAGAGTGGTTAGTAAATAACCGTTTTAAACAAATGTCGCCCATCTGGCTTGAAGAAGAGAGTAGACTCATTAAATATTTTTTCTAAAAAATGAAATTAAAAATTAACTGACAAAATGCCCAATAGCTCGATTATAGATCAAAAATACAGTTTGCAGAAGGATCTTTTCTCATTTCTGTTGCAACTTCAAAACCCCACAGTTAATTTTGGGAGGGGAAAAAAAAAAGTAATAGCCTAGAAAAACTCATTAAAGTAACAAATACGGCTTAAAGAAATCCAAAGGAACAGATATGCAGAGGTATGCTCTAAAACATTGGCATTACATTCCCACCAACCCCCTCCCCGTCACACCATGTGTACAGAATCCCATGAAAAATGACACAGTAAAGATAGGAGGGTTACTTTGTAGACTCAGACAAAATGACTCATTGATGATGCATTAGTAAAGAAGACACATGTATGGGGTGTTATGGCCATCTGTCTATCATCTACTACTGAAGCAGTATGCAAGGTCAAGAACCCTCTGTGCCATGTAAAAAATAGGAACAACAGCACTGCAGTCAGTCAATGTTAAAAGGTAGATAAGGATAGAACTATTCAGATACTGATCACCGCTTTCAAAAAGGTGAAACAAAAAAAAAATAGAGATTGTCACAGAACCCAAGTGAGTCCTGATTTAATCCGCTGGTAGAGGCATTCATAACATTTTTCCATATGGATTATATTCCCATACCGTGAAGAACATGTTGAAAACAAGTGCACCAATTATATTAAAAAGGAACACTCTACTCAGCTTGACCACTTTATTGATTTAAAAACACCTTCACCCCCTACCAGTTGCCCCCGATCTGGTGAAAGCGAGTGAAGTGGAAGTGTTTCCTCCACCCCACCCAACGTCACCAACAGCTGGAATTTTTGAATTTCCCAGGTGCCATTCTCCAGATTGTTCACCAGTAACATCAATATGCAGAAAGTGTGCCGACGTCACTCCGAGACTGGGGCAAGTGGCCTCAAAAGGGGAAGATGATGGATGGGATCTGCGCAGCCCATTATCAGATCTCATTCAGCAGCAATCTCTAATCTCGCGTAGCATGGACAGCACAATAGATCCCCTGCAGCCACGTCTAAATTTTCCCACCACCCCATTGCCTCTTTAATACTGTTGTATCCTACCAGAACTGTAAAAGGAAACTTCCCATAAGATTTGGAAAAATCCACAAAATGTAATCAGTAGATAAACACCTTACTTAACTGTATATAAAGTGGAAAAAATTATTTGTAAGACGTAGCGAAGAGTTAAAATCTTCACGTTACAAATAACGTGTTTTAATATCCTTGTGTCAAGATGTTCTATAATAAAGATGTTCAGGACATAATGCCCAATGTTCCCCACCTTACAGGATAGTTTAACTCGTGGCAAGGTCAGAGATTGACGCATTACATTCCTGGGGTCCTCTAGTCTTATGTAATGACCTCTCCCTCCCCCCAAGAGCCTAATAAAAGATATGCACAAGCTTTAATGCTGCGCGCATAGAGAGGATAACCTAAATCTATCAGGGTAATTCAAAGCGATTCGAAAAGTCACCGCACGTTCGGTGACTTTTCGTTCTCTTCAATTCGGTTCCTTTTGCCGATCCCATTTCGGTGACCCTGCGGTGTATTCAGCAAGCACCACAGGGTCCCCGAATTGTAGGGAAAAGCTGCCGCAAACCCGACGAAAACGAACCGCAAAACCCAACGAATGCATGCCGAACAGGACACAAAAACATCTGGATTAACCTGCAGAAAACCACGGAAAAAGCCCGAGCAGGAGCCGATCACACGCAGTGAAGCAGCCGAGACCGCAGATGAGGCAGTGAATAAATTAGCAAAATAGTTTGTGTGAATGTGTGTTAAAGAAACGCTGTTTGCAAAGAAGCTACTGAGCGAAAATGACATGAGGTCCAGGGAATGATAATAAAGAGGGCTGTTACATAAAAAATAAGTAAACTAAAAAAAAAATATTTATATAAGAAAAATGCTTAAAATATCCTAAAAAAAATCTATAAATAAATAAAGAGACTCTTTACTGCAGAATTTTATAATGAACGGTTTATTAGATATTGAATTAAAACGGGAATATTTTTAACATTGAAGTCTATGGGATTCTCCTGAATAAACTTGCCGAATTAAACCACCGAATGGCAGGGCATTAGGGGAACCTGTCACTGCTGGTTTTTTGTACTCTGAATAGCCGAAGCAGTGCTTTTTCATGGGGTTTTCACTGCCCTCGAACAGGCACCGAACAGGCACCGTATGTTCAGGTAATTCGCCAGGATTTGGCGAATTGCCTGCTCTCTGGATAGACGAATGGCCAAGAAAGGCAACCAAACGCTGATTTTCAGCGTTCGGTTACCTTTCTCAAGCAATTCGGATCTCTTTGAATAACCCTGTATGTCTCTGTCGGTCATTCTCTGCTCCTCAATATTGGCCAAGGCAATAAGTGGAAGTCAAGGTGGTCAGAGTTACCGGTGGCATAGAGGTTCCCCTTAATGGGTAGATTTCCTATGTGTACAGTTTGGATAGAAATCCTACTCCTATCAAAATTCAAACAAAAGAAAAAAACCAGCAGCATGTGTTTTTTGTAATGCACAAGTAATCTAGCTACAGCTTCTGTTGGTGGTATTGTTCCTTTAAACTAGTGTAAAACATGAAAACATAACAAGTACACAAATAGAATGTGTGATGAACACACCAGTAAGGCTGGGGTCAGACTAACGCAATTTTAACGCACTTAATCACGTCCGCAGTAGCAGCAAATGACGCGCAATGATGGCCAATATACGAAGTACAGCGGCACGGAAGTCCGGTCACGCAACGCAAGCAGCAAATGAACGCATTTTTTCGAGAACGCAGAACCGCTAGTACTGACGTACAGAGTGCGCTGCGTCGGCATAGCGGCATGTGTGCGTGATCAGGAGATGTCAGATGCTGCTAATGTCCAGCCTACATAACGGCCAGACGCAAAAAGTGTTTTATTTGACGATCCGTAAAAAAAAAAAAATCACGCACGAAAATGCGCATCGTTTGACGGTTTTTGCGCATTCCGTGAAAAAAATAAGTCAATGCATTTGGACGCACTTTTTGACGGTCGCTGCAAATAATGCGTTCGTTTGACCCTAGCCTTACACATTCATCTTGAAGTTAATTTTTGGTTAACGTCAGAGCTGGTGGAGGCATTTCAGGCACCCTAGAAATTAAATAATAAGATCATAATTAGCCATCCATCCAAATTTATCATCTACAATACCCGTTACCTGGAATTGAGGCGATAAAGGTTGTTATAGGAGGAGGAAGGGTATCAAAAACACACGTGTACTGAAAGAGACACAGACAAACACATATTGACACTGACCAACAGACACCGCAAAAACACTCAGGGTTATCCAAAGAGATTCGAAAAGTCACCGCACGTTCGGTGACTTTTCGTTCTCTTCAATTCGGTTCCTTTTGCCGATTGCATTTCGGTGACCCTGCGGTGTATTCAGCAAACACCACAGGGTCCCCGAATTGCAGGGAAAAGCTGCCGAAAACCTGACGAAAACCAACCGAATGCACTATGAAAACAAGCAAAAACATCTGGATTAACCTTCGAAGAGGAGCCGAACAGGAGCCGAAAAGGAGCCGAATCACACAGAGCCGAAGCAGCTGTGACGTAGAGGAGGCAGTGAATAAATTAGAAAAACCATTTGTATGACTCTGGGAAAAAGAAACGCTGTTTGCAAAGAAACTACTGAGCGAAAATGTCTGAAATTTTCACAGGAGGTCCAGGGAATGATAATAAAGAGGGCTGTTACAAAAAAAATAAGTAACCTGAAAAAAAAAAAAGAAAAGAAAATCGGACTTTTAATTTTTTTTAAAAAATTCAGAAAAATGCTTAAAGTATCCTAAAAAATCGATAAATAAAGAGACTTTTTGCTGCAGAATTTTATAATGAACAGTTTATTAGATATTGAATTAAAACGGGAATATATTTAACATTGAAGCCTATGGGATTCTCCTGAATAAATTTGCCGAATTAAACCACCGAATGGCAGGGCATTAGGGGAACCTTTCACTGCTGGTTTGTGTTCTCTGAATAGCCGAAGCATTGCTTTTTCATGGGGATTTCACTGCCCTCGAACAGGGACCGAACAGGCACCGTATGTTCAGGCAATTCGACAGGATTTGGCGAATTGCCTGCTCTCTGGATAGCCGAATGGCCAGGAAAGGTAACCGAACCCTGATTTTCAGCGTTCGGTTACCTTTCTCAAGCAATTCGAATCTCTTTGGATAACCCTGACTGAGGGAGACACAGAAACTGAACAAAGAGATTCTCGGGCAACGACGTGCAGCGATATCGTCAAGGACACTAACAGAACACAAGCATACATGTATATCTGTGTCCCATATAACTGTCACAGTCAGACATTACACACTATAAAAGGGATACTGAATAAATGAATGGTGATCGATCCAGAAATCGCCTGGACCGACCTTGCGGCAACTGGCCTTTCACCGGACCCTCTGGAGCTTCAGCCGGACTGAGGACGGAGCGTTGGTACCCCCCCCCCCCGCGCGCATTTTTCCCTATGCTTACGTGTTTCCGGTCTCTAGATTGGCTTTGTGAATAGACTTTCAGGACAATTTGTTGCTTTCGTGGATATAGTCCTAGCCGCATTTTATAATTCTTTTGCCTTTTTACCTGACATTGGGACTTCCTGCCTCCCTTTTTCTTTATTTTCCTGTTTTTAGTTGCTTCGCACATTTTTGACTGGCTACTCATAGTTAGCCTGGCCGGCCCTGAGCGACTGTACTTTTATACGTTTGATTTAGTGACTTTTCTGTTATGTATAATTCTCTAAGGCTGGGGTCAGACCAGCGCACTTTTAACGTGCGTTCTGGCGCACATAATTACGGCCGCACTAGCAGCAGATGACGGGCAATGACGGCCAATACACGATGTACGGCCGCACAAAAGTCCGGCCGTGCAACGCAAGTGGAATTTGAACGTATTTTTTTGAGAACGCAGAACCGCTAGTACTGACGTACTGAGTGCGCAGCTGCGACATAGCGGCGTGTTTGCGTGATTAGGAGATGTCAGACGCTGCTAATGTCCAGATGCAAAAAGAGTTTTATTGACCATCCTTCCTTACAAAATCACGCCCGAAAATGCGCGTCGTCTGACCGTTTTTGCGCATTCCGTGAAAAAATACGTCAATTCGTTCGGACTCAATTTTTCACGTTCACGGGGAAAAATGCTTTCGTCTGACCCTAGCCTAAATAAAGAATTTAAAAAAAAAAAAAAACGAACGGTGAAATATGGTGGCAGTTCTTCTTTTCACAAGCTGTCAATTTGCCAAATACTGGAAAATTGACAGCGAAATACAGTGCAGTCCACTACAACTCTTCGATCTTCAGCAACAGGGAAATTGTCCCATAAAGAAGTAATGGTTAATCTATTCAGAGAACGCCGAACTGCACCGAAATGCCTTGATTTTCAGTGATTCAGTTTGACAGGTTTAAACAGGCGAATCCCATAGGATTCAATATAAAAAAAAATATTATCGTTTTCATTCCATTTATAACCGTTTCGGCTTTTTATTTTTCAGCAAAAAGCCTCTATTTTTTGATTCACAATTTCTTGACGCCCTTTTTTATTCCGTAACAGACCGTTTTATTAACTTTTTTATAGGACCCTTATTATTTTCACGCTTTTTTTATGTTTTTTTATGGTTTTTAAAACACCTTTTAAACAATAGCAGAGTTATTTTTTTCCTGCAGTTCGGCGTTCTTCGGCAGTCAGCGGTGGCGTGCATTGGTTTTCGGAGGCTCTGCGTTTAATGCAATTCGGGGGCCCTCGATGAATACTGAATTCACTGCAGGGTCAGCGAACTGGAATCACTGAATGAGAAAACACCAAAATTTTGATGCTTTCTGACCAACCCTCATAGTGTGCACAACTCCCACTGATCCTGGGCAGTACAATAACTAGCAGACAGCCCCATTTCCAATGCATAACCCCCCCAAAATAAACAAAAAAACAAATGGTTTTTATTGTGAGTTTTTTTTAATCATACAAAAAGGACTGAATGGGGTATCTAAAGGAAACTATTGAATATAGTGAGCAAAAATATTTGAAGACCCAGAATACGGGCAATGTCACAAGGTTTGCGAGGGTCCCGAGAACGAGCATCGGCATAAGTGGCCTGCCATACAGGCTCAGGTCTCAACATTTTAGTTTGATGGTGCCATTACAGGAGTAATGCCAAGGCCACCTCCTCTGCACCAGAGGAACCACTGCCCCGACAATCATTGAAAACAGAGTTCCTCTTTTTGCCCTTAAATAATTGGGCAGAAGGTGCTGACAGTCTCTGCCCAATTATTTTATGTGATTTTACTCACCTTTTGTTCCTTGCTGCAGGCAGCTCCTACTCTTCGGCTTATGGACACCCGAACCAAGAAGTCCCTAAAGCTTTTCCGCACAATTTGCGTTCCTACGTAACATGCATGGTGTAGGAAACACAATTTGGACAGTGCTACGGACTTTCACATTTAAAGTATGCAAGTCCCGTAGCTCCTGCGCAGAATGGTGGATTGGAACTTCACAGGCATGCACAGATCCCATCCATCGGCTGCTTCTGAGACCGCTTGCTTTCGTGGGTGGACTCAGAGGGTGATGTTAGCACGCTCACTGTGTGGTGAAGTCACTAGTGATCGATCTGGGAAATTAAAAATCCTGGCTGCAGGTGATGTAAAACTAGGTTTCAATATAAAAAAAAAATTAACGTTTTTTATTGAGAATTTATTCAATGGTTTATTCTTTTCACTTGCAGCAAAAAGTCGATTTTTTAGTGACATTTTTGGATTCCTAAATATATATTTTTTTAAAACAACAAACCTTTTTTCTTTGCCGAACAGAACATTTTTTCTTTCCTTCAGTCTTACTGCGTTCGAGAGCTGTCCATGGTGCTGAAAGATGTTCAGTACCAAGGACAGCAGCTATTCTTGGTGCTGAAACCTATTCAGCACCATGGACAGCAGCTCCACTGCGTTCAGCAAAGAAAAAAAGCATAGTTTTAAAAAAAAAATATTGAAATCCAAAAATTTCACAAATAAATCTTGAAAAAAAAAAATAGACTTTTGCTTCAAGTGAAAAGAATAAACAGTTGAATAAATATTTGATATAAACGGTAATATTTTTTACATTGAAACCTATGTGGTTATTTTGGTACTGGCTGGTATTTTTATTGTAGTACCGGCTGTATTTTATTTTGTACGACTGGTATTTTTATATCCTGAAATATGGCTAAAAAAAATCCTAATAAGTAAATAGACTTTTGCTGCAAATTAAAAGAATAAACGTTAACGGTTGAATAAATCTTTAATAGAAACCGTGAATATTTTTTACATTGAAACCCATGGCATTTGCCTGTTAAAGAGGTCAAACTTACCACCGAAAACCAGGGCATTTCACGGACATGTCACTGCTGTTCGGCGTTCTGAGTAGATTAACGAACCACTTGTCTATGGGGAATTGAGTGTAAGTGAAACAGTATAACAAATTGATCTGTATGAACAAAATCAATTCGTTTTATACCGTTTAGTTTTCGCTCCGATCCATTCGTTTCTCTTCCGATTTGGACTGAAGCAATTCGTTTTCCAGACCGTTTTGGATGGAACCAATACGTTTTTTGGAAGCCCTTCCTAAAAACAAAAAACGGTTATTTTCGTTCGAATTTTGATTCGGAACTAAACGAATCGCACATGTCTACTGACCACTTTAAAATAATAAAGTGGTCAGGATGAGTAGAGTGTCCCTTTAAATGGCAACGAGTTAAATATACAGGTAATGCTAATGAAAAGTTTAAGCATACGAGCAGAAAATCCCAACTTTTAGAAGGTGTAGCAACTTCAAGCCAGATATCCATTTAATTCTGGCAGAGGATCCAGAAAATAGACAGTTTTTCAGTAATTCTACAAGCTTTGTAGTTTATGTGCCTCGAGATATTCTTTTTCATGGCAGCACTTATAGTATACAGGCCACTCTTTTAGAAACAAGTTAGCCACAGGCTTATGAAAATAAATTCCAATAAATCTTTTATATTAAAAGGACAGGGGCTGAAATTTGGTTTTCCTTTTTTTGAGTATATCCATGCACTTGTGCACATGAGTAGGCGGAGAGTTTGTTAGAGTTTCTCTGACAGAGTCCATAATACAGATTTATGGATCTGTTGTAGGAATCCCAGATGTCGGTACCATGTTGGGGTCTTCATGCTGGCACCTGAAGTACCCTCCTCCCACCTCGTATCTGGTGTTTGTTACAGTAGGCTCATCTGTACTGGTCTGCAATGAACGTCTGGCACTTTCTAGCCTATTTTCTGGTCATTTATATAATCACACTGCTCTGCAAGTATGCACCATTACATAAATACCTTACTGGAAATGATAAGAAAAATGTTCTGACACCAGCAATTTCCAAATTCCAGACCAATCTGGAATGCAAGGATTACAATGAGATATCCCAAGCACAGACTGATTTTTTTTTTTTTTTTAAAAAAAAACAGAGAATGATTACAATAATTATTTTAAATGAAAATTAAAAAAAACGCAGAAAGCAAGTCTTTTGAACGTATAAATTAATTACATTTATTAAACAAGGGACACTCTTCACATCCTAACTAGGGATGAGCTGTTCGATCAGTTCGGAGTTCTATTCGAACATTGGCAGTTCGAAAGTTCGAGAACTTCGAACTTTTTGGGATGTTCGCCAAAAGTTCAATTTTTTTTTAAAAAAATACTAAAAAAATCTAGAAATTAAGAGACTCTTTACTGCAGAATATTATAAGCAACGGTTTATTAGATATTGGATTAAAACGGGAATATTTTTAACATTGAAGCCTATGGGATAAAACATTCTTGTTACTAAAACATCAGGCAGACACGGCCCTCTAATCAGGCACTGTAGAGGGCAGCCTGCAGGGGCCTCCCAATGATCCCCTTGAGGAGCAAGGAGCATGCGGCCACTGGATGACAGAGCTGCGACTGTGCGGGCTAGCCGCCCGGGTGCATGTGGCAGAGACAGGCAGCGCAGGGAGGGAGCCACTGCACCTGTGGCCACGGCAGACCCCCCCAGCCCCCACCAGGATCCAGGGAGCCCCCACTGACCACCAGGCTAAGGTAAGGCGACACATTTCTAAAAAAAAAATTACTTTTTTTTCTTTCTCTACCGGGCTGAATGTATTTAATTACAGTGGCAAAAAAAGGTATGTGAACCCTTTGGGATTACGTGGAGTTTTGCATGACTTGGTCATAAATTGGGCTTGATCTTCATCTAAGTCACAACAACTTGAAAAACACAGTCTGTTTAAAATAATACAACACAAACATGATATGTTTTCATGTGTTTATTGAACAGAACATGTAAACATTCACAGTGCAGGGTGGAAAAAGTATGTGAACCTTTGGACTTAATAACTGGTTGACCCTCCTTTGGCAGCAATAACCTCAACCAAACATTTCCTGTAGTTGCAGATGAGACCTGCACAACGATCTGGAGTAATTTTGGACCACTCCTCTTCACAAAACTGTTTCAGTGTAGCAATATTCTTGGGATGTCTGGTGTGAATCGCTCTCTTAAGGTCATGCCACAGCATTTCAATCGGGTTGAGGTCAGGACTCTGACTGGGCCACTCCAGAAGGCGTATTTTGTTGAAGCCATTCTTTTGTTGAATTACTTGTATGCTTTGGCTCATTATCCTGTTGCATCACCCATCCTCTGCGGAGCTTCAGTTGGCGGACAGATGGTCTTACGTTTTCCTGCAAAACGTCTTGATAAACTCTGGAATTCATTTTTCCATCAATGACAACAATCCGTCCAGGCCCTGAGGCAGCAAAGCAGCCCCAAACCATGATGCTCCCTCCGCCATGTTTTACAGTGGGGATGAGGTTTTAATGTTGGTGTGCTGTACCTTTTTTTCTCCACACATAGTGTTGTGTGTTTTTTCCAAACGACTCAATTTTGGTTTCATCTGTCCACAGAATATTTTGCCAGTAGTGCTGTGGAACATCCAGGTGCTCTTTTGAAAACTTCAAACGAGCTGCAATATTCTTTTTGGACAGCAATGGCTTCCTCTTTGGTGTCCTCCCATGTACTCCATTCTTGTTTAATGTTTTCCTTATTGTAGATGTGTCAACAAAAATGTTAGCATGTGCCAGAGATTTCTGTAAGTCTTTAGCTGACACTCTAGGATTCTTCTTTACCTCATTAAGCATTCTGCGCTGTGCTTTTGCAGTCATCTTTACAGGACGACCACGCCTAGGGAGAGTAGCAACAGTGCTGAACTTTCTCCATTTGTAGACAGCCTGTCTTACCGTGTACACATGAACATCAAGGCTTTTGGAGATACTTTTGTAACCCTTTCCAGCTTCATGCAAGTCAACAATTCTTGATCGTAGGTCTTCTGAGAGACCTTTTCTGCGAGGCATGGTCCACATCAGGCAGTGCTTCTTGAAACCAGTAAACCCAAAACTGGTGTGTGTTTTTAAAGGGCAGGACAGCTTTCAGCAACACATCCAATAATATCACACTGATTGGACTCAAGGTTGGCTCACTCATGGCTCCAATTAGCTCTTGGAGAAGTCATTAGGCTAGGGGGTTCACATACTTTTTCCACCCTGCACTGTCAATGTTTACATGTTCTGTTCAATAAACACATGAAGACATATAATGTTTGTGTTGTATTATTTTAAGCAGACTGTGTTTTTCAAATTGTTGTGACTTAGATGAAGATCAGAGCACATTTTATGAACAATTCATGCAAAACTCCACGTAATCCCAAAGGGTTCACATACTTTTTCTTGCCACTGTATATAAATTAGATACATTCAGCCAGGTAGAGGGGGGTGGCATGTGGGCTGCGCGGGGTCTCAGGCAGTGGTTTGTTTTCTTTGTGTGTATATTTTTAGCAAATTTATGGGGGAAGGTAACGGCAGGTATGATTATATATACATATATAAGATATATATCTATATTCTTATAAATATATATATATATCCAGACTTGTATTACACACAAATTTTGGCAGCTAATTGCCCCCCCCCCCATTTGGCTGATCCCTCCAGAAGAAATGTTGAACCTGATAGAGCAGAGAATAATATATATATTCTCTGCTCTGTCGGGTTCAACTTTTCTTCTGGAGGGATCAGCCAAATTGGGGGGTGCATTTAGTGGAGATTGTCCACATGCCACCTCCCCATGTGCATATATGGTCTGAGGTCTGTGGGTGGGTGTATATATATATCTGCGTGTTGATATATACGTATATATAGGTCTGCGTGTTGATATAAAATTTTCGTTTCGGCTCATTTCGTTCGTAATTCGACAATTTTCATTTTGGATCGTTTCGGCTCATTTTTCGTATCGACTTTTTTTCGTGATTTTGGACATTTTCGTGTATTCGGTGTGGGAAAGGTTTTGCCCCATACGGGGTCATTCAAAAAGTCACCGCACGTTAGGTGACTTTTCGTTCTCTTCAATTCGGCGTCTTTTGCCGATCCCATTTCGGTGACCCTGCGGTGTATTCAGCAAGCACGACAGGGCCCCCGAATTGCAGGGAAAAGCTGACGAAAACTAACCGCAAAACCCAGCAAATGCACGCCGAAAACCTGCAAAAACATCTGGATTAACCTGCCGAAAACCACGGAAAAACCCGAGCAGGAGCCGATCGCAGCCACCGGAAAAGCCGACACCGCAGAAGAGGCAGTGAATAAATTAGCAAAACAGTTTGCATGAATGTTTGAAAAGTGAAACGCTGTTTGCAAAGAAACTACTGAGCGAAAATGTCTGAAATTTGCATATGAGGTCCAGGGAATGATAATAAAAAAGGGCTGTTACAGAAAAAATAAGTAAACTTAAAAAAAATAATAATAAAGAAAAATGCTTAAAAGCAGTGCTTTTTCATGGGGATTTCTCTGCCCTCGAACAGTCACCGTATGTGCAGGCAATTCGAATTGCCTGCTCTCTGGATAGCCGAATAGCCAAGAAAGGTAAACGAACGCTGATTTTCAGCGTTCGGTTACCTTTTTCAAGCAATTCGGATCTCTTTGAATTACCCTGATAGACTTCAGTGTTAAAAATATTCCCGTTTTAATCCAATATCTAATAAACGGTTTATTATTATATTCTGTAGTAAAGAGTCTCTTTATTTCTAGATTTTTTAAACCTCACAGTAATGTGCGCTGTGTATTATGAGCATTCAGTATTATATGGGAGTACTGCTTTATGAGTAAGAGTAGTTAAAAAAATAAACATAAACGTAAAACTCGGGGGGGGGGTGACACCATGAGTTACCGCGCCGGGTGACACCAAGCCTAGTGACGCCACTGACGGTGTGAAGGCACTAGCTGCCACCAAAGGCAAAATATATGGGTGCACTGCCACTGACGCCTGTACCAGATTCATATAATTTTAATATTGGACTGCAGGGTCCAACCCTGCACTCTTCCACAATACCACACAGGGGTTACGGTGTGACGGCACTGTTGCCGACACTAAAGGCCCAATTTTAAAGCACCTGTTGTTACTTTCATCCAAAGCCTGCATAAGTTTTACCATAATTTAGCAAAAAAAAAAATCACTAAACTTGTTCTGCGTGTCCTAAAATGTCTCTTTTCATACAGGCTGCTGCCCCAAGCAGTGGTTTATGAATAGATTAAAGGAAAACCGTTTACCGCTATTGCAATAATCTCTTATCTGGCCTCCCTCTGTCCCGCCTCTCCCCCCTACAATCCATCCTGAACGCCTCCGCCAGGCTAATTCACCTCACCCGCCGCTCTGTCGCTCCCCTCTGCGAGTCCCTTCACTGGCTCCCCATCCACTGCAGAATTAAGTTCAAAATCCTTATCCTTACCTTCAAAACCCTCACTAACTCAGCTCCCCACTACCTGTCCTCACTAATCACCAAATACACCCCGGCCCGCTCCCTAAGGTCAAACAGTGACCTGCACCTAGCTTCTCCCCGCATCACCTCTTCCCATGATAGACTGCAGGATTTCTCACGCGCAGCCCCCACTCTCTGGAACGCTCTCCCTCGTACTGTCAGACTTTCCCCTAACTTCTCTTCCTTCAAACGCTCCCTTAAAACGTTCCTATTTAGGGAAGCCTACCACCCAACTCACTGACGCAACCATCAATCACTCTCACATTACAGTCCTCTCCTCCTGTTTCCAACCCCAACCCTCCTAGATTGTGAGTTCCTACGGGAATAGGGCCCTCATCTCCTCCTGTACTGTTTGTCAAATGTTGTTCAATGTATTGTAACCCTGTCTATACTGTGCTTATTGTACAGCGCTGCGGAATATGCTGGCGCTTTATAAATAAAGAATAATAATAATAATTTGAAATGTAATTTTTTTGTTTTTAAATGTTTCTATACATCCTACAAATCCGCCACTTCACAGGCACCTCCTAGGCACGATATTTGAAGGAATTTTTCGTTTTTATTTTTAACCCTTATTTTATGGAAAACTCACTGTTCCTTTAAAAACGTTTTTTTTTTTAAACTTGTGGTCCTTGTTTCCTGTCCCCCAGGGCACTACCTGGACCCCCATACACCTTTTATGGCAAATATCTTGCATATATGCCCTCTTGGAGGGCACTCTAAAAATCTAACTTTTGAGTCCCATTGACTTGCATGGAGTTCGGTTCGAGTGTGAGTTCAAACTCGAACTTCTGAAATAGTTCGAATGCGAACCGAACACAGGGGTGTTCGGCTCATCCCTAATCCTAACCACTTTAAAAAACTAAAAGAGGACAGGTCAGGATGTGAGGAGTGCCCCAATCTGGCTGTCAGCAGGATCTGCCCAATTATTTAAGGGCAAAGAAAACAAAAAAATAAAACCAAAAAAAAATGGAACACAAGTTTAATACAGTATATATTATACAGGTTATAAAAGAGCGGTTTTACCCAAACAAGGCATAGTACGGAAATGTTAAAGAAAGAAGGGGAATGGGATTATTGTACAATCACTATCAGGTCTATTGAAAGAAGGGTGAAACTCAGAAGAATGTCAGGAGAAGTGAAAATTCCACGTCAAAATAGCCAAACCAGAGACATTCTCCCAATGATCTCACTTTCCAAATCGGCCATTTGGTCTAGATTGTTCTCTTCTGTCATTCTCCTGGTTTTCACATTTCTCGGAATAACCCTGTAAATTTCAATGCCCCAAACGAAAAATATGTTGCATTATTTGAGTTCTTTTATTGGTTTATCCTGCTGCTACCTGAGGCTCAGCCAGTGATGCTAAATTAACCAATGCCTGGCATACCCTATTGGCTAGCAGAACTTACCAGAGATACAAGGCTTAAGTGGAAGGGCATCCTCTTCCGATCGACAATTCCATTTTTTCCCCACCCGCATACACTATTGGATCTCAAGTATTACCGCTGTGCTACAAGCATAGCTTCAACTCAAGTGATGCTACTGCATTAAAATTAGATGATAGATATATAGATGTAGGGCAGTATTACAAGGTTGGTGCTAACTTAAGCAGAGTTGTTGTAAAGTGAAAACCTCCATAGGCTATAATGACTCTGGTAAGTTTACAACAGTTCTGGTTAAGTTAGCACCAACTATGTAATATGGCCCAGTGTGATCCCCGCAGTGCTGGATAAAGGACATTGAATAATATAGGTGATCCTTAGGGCTATATTACAAAGTTGGTGTTAAATTTACCAGAGCCATTATAGCCTATGGAGCCGTTAAATTTACAAGAGCAATGGTTAAATTAACACTAACTAAGTAATACTGACGTTAGTGTATTAGGATAGGATCAGACGAACACATGTTTCACGTCTACCGTCAAAAGTACGTTGATGCGTCCGAACGCATTTTTTCACGGAAGACGCGATAGCGGTCATACGATGCGCAATTTTGGCCGTGATTTTTTACAGATCCAAACCAGGAAACTTTGGGTGCCCGGACGTTATGTTGGCCGGACATGAGCAGTGTCTGACGTCTCCTAATCATGCACACACGGCGCTATGCGGACGCAGCGCACTCAGTACATCAGTACTAGCGGTTCGACGTTCTTGCGAAAATGCGTTAGTTTGCCGCTTGCGTTGCGCGGCCGAACTTTCGTGCAGCTATACTTCGTGTGTGGGCCTGCGTTGGATGTCATTTGCTGCTACCATGGCTGTAATAAAGTGCGGCTAAACGCACGTTCGCACTGTGTTCGTCTGACCCCAGCCTTAGGCCAATTTTAGACGAGCGCACTAGCTGCACCCATACTGACGTGGCTTGCGTCACAGCTTTACGACGGGCCGGCCAGACATTGTTGCGCGCCAACAGCGGCCGTGCAGCAGGCCTCTCCGTTAAAGCGCTAGGACGTGCATTGACGGAGCTGCAAAGCGCGATCCTCCATAGGAGGATCGAGCCTTGCAGCGCTGAGCGCACTATCTGCGCTCAGCGAGGTGGCAAGACGGGTGTCGAGTGGAAGGAATTTCCACTCTCACGGATGTTCCTTACGCTCTCCAATGACGCTTGTTTGACCCCAGCCTTAGGCTAATGTCAGATGAACGCAGTTATCGCGTCCGTGTTACTGCCAGGGGTGGACTCAGATACAGGTTTTGGGGCGGGGAGGCACTCTACCAGTTTTGGTTAAGAGCTGGTGTTGGGTTTGCAGTGACAGGCAGAGACGAGCCTAATCGCAAGCTGTGCTCGTTACACTCACTCTCCCCAGGACATTGCACAGGATCTGTCCTCATGTGGCTCATGAGCCCTGCAAACCCTTTTCATACGAGGGGCCCAGGGTACCCCCCCTGCTCACCTGGATATATTTGCCAACTCACCCCTGGATATATATTTGCCCCCAGCTCACATGGCTATATATTTGCCCCCAGCTCTCACCTCCTCTGCCAGGCTCCGAGTACCCGCCGGCCGCTTTTCTCCCTTACGAGCGGCCGCCAGCATGCAGCTTGGCCGCTCGCCTGGGAACCACCTGACCCGCGCAGCCGCGTTCTCGCAAGATCCCAGAGTTCATGTGAACTCCGCTGGTCAGATGGTTCCCAGGCGAGCGGCCAAGCTGCATGCCGGCGGCTGCTTGTGGGGAGAAAAGTGGGCGGCGATGGGTCGGTATCTCAGGGGGGGGGCTTTGCACCGTTGCCCCCCCTGTATCTGCCCCCCTGATTGCCGCACAGTTTAACATCCGTAGCATAGAATTATGATCAATAGAGACGCACACACGTCCGTAGCATAGAATCATGATCAAGAGACCCACACACGTAGTACGTGCGCACCGAACTGCGCACGCACAACGCACGTGGCAAATGGACGCAAGTTAGGCAAGAACGTAAAACCACTACCACGGACATGCAGAGTGCGCCACGTCCACGTAGCGTTCTGTGTGAGTGATGAGATGTCAGACGCAGCGCATTTGCGACGTCCAGCACCTTGACGCTCAAAATGGCTTTGCATATCCTTTTCAAATTTTTATCATATTCATTTTATTTTCCATAGTTCCCTTTTTTTTTCTATGGTCAAAAAACCCAAAAACGGATTGTGTTGTGTCTACAATATCTTTCGTCAGTACGTTATGCACGCACGCAGAGTGCGTTCAGACTGCGTTTATCTGACATTAGCCTTAATGTTCAATTCTAGGATATTGATCAGTATAGCGTCCAGACCTGAGGAAGAGCGGTACACTCGCTAAACCTTGTCTTTTAAATGGAACGTTGGTCCAATAAAAAAAATAAAATATATATCACTACGTACTGCTATACTCGTGAGAGATAGATATCTAATATATACCCATCTCTATCTATTATTCCCTCACAATACCTGGCGGTTTTGTTTTGTTTTTTGCAGTATTTCAGGCCCCCCTGGGTAGTGCTGCTACCAGGGTGTGTACCTACAACTAAAGAACACTTGCTATGAGACAAGTTAGAAGTCATAAACATAATTACAAATGCAGGAGAGAGACGGAGCATGACAGGGCATGTCACTAGTATGCGTTTCAAAATACCCGTGGATGTGACTTGCCATGTGACGGTTCCAGCGGTGCCGTCTGAGCATGCCAACACTCCCTTGTGAAAATGCCACCTGAGGAAACAAGGAGAGTCTTCAGCCATAACACAACATTCCCGCCTGCTTAACCCTGTGAGTAACACCCGCAGTCTCCGTGGCATATTGCTCAATCAAATGCCGTTTCCGAGTTTAATGGAATATGTAGTCACATCCTCCAATGTAAAACAAAATACACCTTTTGAAATACTCTATGTGCTACTTTACAGATCTGGAATGCGAACCTTGGTCCTCCACTGGAGTACTGTAAAGCAGCTGAACGGCCTGTGTTCTGGATCAGTGGCAGCAGTCGGATAGGCACCGCGTACAACCACATATTAAGAATATACCCCCACTATAATTTTTGTACTGGAAAAGTCTATGGCCAGTAATGGAGTCCAGTATATATATTTAAAATAGTACCACTACTTCGGCTATACTCTGGTGATTTTGGTATCTGGATTCTGGACTAACACGGCTTATCTTGGAGGCTGTCCTGATGAAGGCTCAGTGTTAGGAGCCGAAACGTTGATTTTTATGAACTAATAAATTGAGGAATCGTTTTGGAAATCCCTGGAGTGCTGGAGTTTTTGCTGTGGATGTTTACTGAAGGCCATCGCTGAGCACCGGGTACTGGAGAGAAATTTGGGTGAACCGTGAGTGAACCTTTTTGTTTTAATATATATATATATCACAGTTGTGTTCAAAATTATTCAACCCCCAATGCTGTAAAGGGTTTTAGGGAATTTAGTGTACATTTGTAATTGTATTCAGAATGAAATCCTACAAGGACTTTTTAAAGAACCATATGCAACTAAAATGACATCAATTGGTTTTGTAATACAGTAGTAAATGTTTCTTTTGTGAATTCTTCATTGACACAATTATTCAACCCCATAAAGACTACCACTCTGAAGAACAGAGGTTCATTCAAGTGTTTTCAATCAGGTATTGAAAACACCTGTGGATGTCACGGAGCAGCAATAAAGCATAATAAGCACCAATTAGGCAGCTTTAAAATGACTGATACTCAGCTCCTTCTAGACACTTACTGGTGTGGTTACAAACATGGTGAAGTCAAGAGAATGGTCCAGGAAGACAAGAGAAGAGGTGATTACTCTTCACAGGAAGGGCAATGGCTATAAGAAGATTGCAAAGATGTTAAACATACCAAGAGAGACCATAGGAAACATCATTCGCAAATTCAAGGCAAAGGGCACTGTTGAAACGCTACCTGGTCGTGGCAGAAAGAAGATGCTGACTTCGACTGCTGTGCGCTACCTGAAGCGTAGAGTGTAGAAAAGTCCCCGTGTGACTGCTGAGGAACTGAGAAAAGATTTGTCAGATGTGGGTACTGAAGTTTCAGCTCAGACAATACGGCGCACACTGCGTAATGAAGGCCTCCATGCCAGAACTCCCAGGCGCACCCCCTTGCTGTCTCCAAAGAATAAGAAGAGTCGACTGCAGTATGCCAAAAGTCACGTGGACAAACCACAGAAGTTTTGGGATAGTGTTCTGTGGACTGATGAAACAAAATTAGAACTGTCTGGGCCCATGGATCAACGCTATGTTTGGAGAAGGAAGAACAAGGCCTATAAAGAAAAGAACACCTTGCCTACTGTGAAGCATGGCGGGGGGGGGGTCAATCATGCTTTGGGGCTGTTTTGCTTCTGCAGGTACAGGGAAGCTTCAGCGTGTGCAAGGTACCATGAATTTTCTTCAGTACCAGGAGATATTGGATGACAATGTGATGCAGTCCGTCACAAACCTGAGGCTTGGGAGACGTTGGACCTTTCAACAGGACAAGGATCCCAAGCATACCTCCAAGTCCACTAGAGCATAGTTGCAGATTAAAGGCTGGAACATTTTGGAGTGGCCATCGCAGTCACCTGACTTAAATCCGATTGAGAACCTCTGGTGGGACTTAAAGAAAGCAGTTGCAGTGCGCAAGCCTAAGAATGTGACTGAACTGGAGGCTTTTGCCCATGACGAATGGGCGAAGATACCCGTAGATCGCTGCAAGACACTTGTGTCAAGCTATGCTTCACGTTTAAAAGCTGTTATAACTGTAAAAGGATGTTGTACTAAGTACTAAGATTGAATGTCACTTGGGGGTTGAATAAAACTGATAATGATGTGAGCACAGAAAAGACATTTGTGGTTATTTCATTATAAATGTTATGTTATATTTGTCTGACCTACACGTGCCTCTTTGATTTAATTGTAAGCAAGATGACTGAATGATCAAAATCAATGTCAAACTGGCCAAAACACTCAATTTCAGTGGGGGTTGAATAATTTTAAACACAACTGTATATCATCAAATCTCATGTTTCGCTATGTTTATTTGTATCCCAACCATGAACAAATAGCCAAGATCTCATTACTTCTCATACTCCGCTATTTACTCTCAACTCTAGAGGTCATTCCACTCCTTAGATTGTAAGCTCTTGAGCAAGGTCCTCTTTTTAGAAGAATTGTTCTACGTGTTAATTTTTTGGTTGTTTGGTTGGTTGGTTTTATGGGTGTTTTTTTGTCCTGCCCAGTGTACGCCGCTATGAAATGTGTGACACTTTGTAAATAACTGTAAAAATAATCACCACATGTAGAAGATTAAATATATAGTAAATATTCAAGTGACTCCATCTCATACGGTGACACTGTCAGCATTATCCACCAAGTGCCTTGATGCAAATACTGGCCAATATAGATGGTATTGCATTGCCAAGGAACACCGGCACTTCTCAAAACTAGAATCCAAACAGCAAAAAGGAGTAGTTTTTCAGCAAAGCTTCTTCTACTGTTTGAGTTTTGAGAAGCAATGGCTTTTCCCAGCAATGCAATATCAGCGATTGTACACGTATTTGCAACACTGACAAACACTGGTGCTTACTGGAAAAACCCCAATATTTTAGAAATTTCCCAATTGTATGGGGAAATTGCTCTAAATATTTTGTAATATTTACCACACACAGAGAAACTGCAAGCACTAGGTGTACAGCTGGTGAGGAGAGAGAGGGGCTTTTTTATCTGGGCGTTACCAAAATTTTAATAAAAAAAAAATAATAAAACACGTTATACACTATAGAGCAAACCTAATAGATCAGGTTTTGCCTGAATCCCTAAATTTACCACGAAACTCCTCACTACCCTATACACTCCATATATTATTTTCAAACACATCCCACTTCAGAGGACTCAATGTTGGAGTTAACCTAAATTTCCCATGTTTTGGTTAATTTTCACATAAAAGCCCGAAAACTCTGATCACATACTGTATATAGCCCCCACATCAAATCGGAGTCTATATAAAAAAAATAAAGGGATCTCAAAACCCCTGCTCCCCGGATATTGATTAATACCCAGAATTCTTTGAATGCGACAGGTTAGAATCATGGGTGTTGTAGTTCAGAAACATCTAGGGGGATGACGTTTGCCATCCCTTACAAGCACAGTATTAAAAGATCATTATTGTAGCGTGTACCATCAAATTTTTCATAGTTCATATGACAACTTCCTAACACACACACACACACACTTTACCTCATATTAATAAAACGGCTTCAAAAGAAGGAATGTCCGTATATAGGAGATAATCTAAATGACACATCTGCACAAAGAAACACACGGTTGAAACACAAGGCATAAAAAAACCCAAAGGATATGCAGTGTACTGGAAATAAGACAGAAAATATTTATATTTTCTGCAATGCTGAAATCAGTAATTCATGTTACGTAGTTCAATTACCGTAGATACTCGAGTAGAACGCGACCCGAGTATAACGCGATGGATAGAGATTTATTATGGAAATGAGAGAATACTCAAATATAATGCAAGGAACAAAATTTTACCTTACCGGTAAATAATTTAAATCCTTCCAGGTTCTCTCAACACAGTCAGGCTATCCTTCAGGCCAGGGTGTTCTGTTCAAGAACGATTGTAGTTGTTGCAAGTATGAAGCCACCGGTCACCTGTCTTCTTTACCAGCGATTAGATGGCCGGCGGAGGCGAGCGAGATGAATGATTGGCCGTGATGGAACCCACCGCTCCCAAATCTGGGAGTTTCGGAACTGTTTGCAAGCAGTCACTTCAGCGAGACTACTGGAACTCCCAGGAGACTTGGGATCCAGTGCAAGGCAAGTTTTTTTGTTTTTTTGTCACGTGATGCAGATGTCTCGATTTAGAACGTGACCCCTCCAATTTTAAGATAAATTTTTGTCACCAAAATCTAGCGGTATACTCAAGTATCTACAGTAAACATTAATGGGTTTGCTGAGAATCAATTGTGGTCCTTTGTGCCTTCTGTAAAGGGGGGTTTGGTGCTGGGGGAAGGAGGAGCTGGACAACAGGTTCAAATATTTACATTATTTAATGGGAGTATGAATTATTACAATATTTAATGGGACATGTAAAGAAATGTACTGCTGGGGTCCTGTGTAGCCATTTGTGGGAAGAAAAAAAAGGGATCTAGTCACCAAAAGCAAAATGTGTGCCTCTAAGGCCTGGTTCACACCTGGGCGTTTTACAGCACGTTCCTACGCGCTGTAAAACGCTCAAACACTGAAATCCCATTATTTCCTATGGCATGGTTCACACCTGGGCGTATTACAGTGTGTAGGAACGCGCTGTAAAATGCCCTACGCCCAGACAAGTACAGGAGCTTCTTTGGGACATATTACAGCGCGTTTGTGGCCATAGACTTCAACGTGAACGCATTGAAAAGGGCATTTGCGTCATCAAAAATGTGCGTATGAATGAGCGTTCCGCACATGGCAACAGGCCTCCGTATTTTTCATTGGATGCCTCCGTAGTCAATCATAAAACACGCGTACGCCAGGTAATATGCTCATAAAACGCCCGACAAACATGTGCGTAAACCTCACATATGAGATACGCTCAGGTGTGAACCCAGCCTAAAACTGATGTTACACTCAGCAGATAGAAAGTTAGTTAAACCATGGAAAAACCGTTGTCAGAAAGCCAAGTTAAACGGGATGTGTAGCGGTCATGTTTTCACATACTGTTTCCGCCCATTTTTGTGAACATGAAATATTCGTGACCCATCGGTGCCTTTTATGTAAATAAGAATGTCATTTAGAACCAAAGCAAAATATCTTTACACCAGCTGATTTCTAATAATTTTTATCATAGTTTAGAGGGAGTTGCACGGATTTGCTGCTTTGTCATACACACACAAATACATCAGAGCTTCCTGAAGAAGGATCATTAGGAAAAACATGAGGTACTGCAATACTTTATTTAAAAGTCTCTCCTTGTAACTAACTGACCTTTCTCTCACGAAGAAACACACACGCAGCCCTTTTCCCCCAATCTGCCACCCTAGGCTCAGGCCTAGTTCAATTTTTAAGAATACACCCCTGCATAGAGGCCATTATTTACTTTAGAAGTCCAATAAAGTATATATTCCTCCCACCAGTTTAAATTATTACATATCAGGCCTACACCATCTTAAAAATGTTGAATTTGTCACAACATGATTAAATGTTACTCTGTCAAATGTACCTTCTTTTGTTTAAACGTTCTGGCCCGCACACTGAAAGAGCATGTCAACTGGATGATCACAGGGGCGGAGGAGGAGCACAAACACAGCTCCCTGATTCTCCGTAAATTCTCAAAAACACAGGACTTGCAACATCCACATGATAAAGAAGAAGGGGAAGAGGGGGTAAAACACACACACACACACACACCTTTAAAATCATAAACAGCAAAGGGGTTTATTCAATTGTCAACCAACACATACAATTAGAATAGGGGGGGGGGTGTAATATACTTTGGTCTGCACAAAAATGACTCCATGAAAGACTATCGTGTCTTCTATTCCCAATTTGTGCCAACATCCAATAACGGCTTTGGCGACTCCAATTTAGGCATGGGCCGAACACCCCTGTGTTTGGCTCGCATTCGAACATTTGAAAAAGTTCGAATTCGAACGCGAACACGATTCGAATGCAATGCAAGTCAATGGGACTCGAACGTTCGAAAATTAAGGGCAAGGGAATATATTGATATATTAATGGAAAAAGAAACAAAAACGTTTTTAACCCTTTCACTGCTGTGCGCTGAGCTCATTTTTACCGCTTTTGCTCATGTTTAAACGCCATGGGAAGCCATGGGAAAATGTTTGAGCAACAACAAGAGGGGAAAATTACGCTCTTAACGCAAACGTTAACGCTCACTTGCGTGAGCATTAACGTTTGCTGCGGTGTTCACCGCATATTTGTAAAAATTCCCCATGACAGACCTGGTAGTATCCCAGGTAACAGACCTCTAACCCTCCGATCCTTAGGATGGTCGGGACCACTAAACCTAACCTCTAGCAACCACACAGGCCAGGGAGACAGCACCAGCAATATACACCACAGACTGAGATCAATATATGTTTGTACTGCGCTATAGTGTATGGCAGAATGGAAGCACACCACCAGTATCAAGCAGCGTAATATAACAGACAGGGGCACAGAGCGAGAGTAGTCGTTATAACAAACGTTATACGTATAAACGTTGTGTTGTTTTTTTTTTTAATATCTTGCATTGTATTACTTTGTATTTCTGTAACTGTAACACTTCAATGTTCTTGAACCCAGGACATGCTTGAAAACGAGAGAAATCTCAATGTATCCTTCCTGGTAAAATCCTTTATAAATAAATAAATAAATAACAAAACCGGGTCAACAATGTTTAGGCGCTAGTACTGCACTACTGTATATGGTGAGAACAGGAGGCAAACAGAACAGGCAGGGAATACACCGAGAGAATAGTCAAATGGCAGGCAAAGTCAGCAACAGATCGGGTCCTCAGAACAAGCAGGGTCAGTAACAAGTATACAAACGGATTCGGTAAGCTAGCGATGCGGGTATGAAACTCCACGGCAAGGCAAGGTGTACAGTGTGCGCTCCTGATTTAAAGGTCCCGATGGCGCTGGTGTATGCAGCTTCTAACAGCGTGGGAGACAGGAGCCTGCGCTTGTTGGTGGATCCAGGAATCAGGTGAGTATTAGAAAGAAAAAGAAAAAAGTTTTATTTTATGTTCCCGGGGACATTTAAAAATGACCTTGGATTTTTTTTTTAGCCTGGTGGTCAGTGGGGGCTCCCTGGATCCTGTTTGTGTGGGGGGGTTGGCTCCCTCCCTGCGCCGCCTCTCTGCCACTTGCACCCGGCGGCCAGCCCACACAGTCGCAGCTCTGTCAACCGGCGGCCGCATGCTCCTCAAGGGGATCCTTGGGAGGCCCCGGCAGGCAGCCCTTTACAGTGCCTGGTTAGAGGGCCGTATCTGCCTGATGTTGTAGCAACAAGAATGTTTTATCCCATAGGCTTCAATGTTAAAAATATTCCCGTTTTAATTCAATATCTAATAAACCGTTGCTTATAATATTCTGCAGTAAAGAGTATCTTTAGATTTTTTTCAATGATATTTTTTTTTTTTTTGAACATCGCAAAAAGTTTGACGTTCGACGAACTGTCAATGTTCGATTCGAACGAACAGATTCGAACCGCCAGCCCATCCCTACTCCAATTAAAGCAAAATACGGTGACCATACACTAAATAATGAATTTAACATATTTTTGGATAGCCCCAAATTTGCATGCAATTTCAGTGCTTTGAATAGACCCTTAGGCACCGTTCACACTGTGCGATTTGAAAATCGCGCGACTTTCCTCGCGATTTTCATATTCGCGACATCACTGTTTTGTGCGATTTTTGCAAAGCACCACCAATACAAATCGCAAAATCGCAGATAGCAAATCGCAAAAAAAGGGTCATGTACCTGTGACATGCTTCTGCGACGCGCGACATGTGACATGTGACATCGCGCGGCAAGATGTGAACAGCTCCATTGAAATGCATTGGAGAAGCTATAGTGCGACGTCACGCGGATTTTGCTGCGACGTCGCGATAAATCGCACAGTGTGAACAGGGCTTTTAGGCCCCGTTCACACTGTGCGATTTATCACATGGATTTTGCTGCAAATCCAATGGAGCTGCTCACATCTTGCCGCACGACGTCGCATGTCGCAGTAGCATGTCGCTGGTACATGACCCTTTTTTTGAGATTTCCATTGGTGGTGCTTTGCAAAAAAGTGTGAAACTGCGACGTCACGCAACATTATCGCACAACGTCGCGAATATGAAAATTGCGCGGAAAATCGCACGATTTTCAAATCGCACAGTGTGAACGGGGCCTAAAGCAAGTAGAGCCGCATTGGCTCCACGGAAGGCATTGGGAACCATTTGGTTCCAGTGTTCCTCTGCAGGTGGCCAGAGGAAGTGGTGGACTGGATTTTGGAACTCCATAAATTTGATGTGAAGAGAAGTAGAATTTACAGACAGCTTGGTCTCCAGTCACATTGCCATTCCTTAACCCCTTCACTGCTGAGCCATTTCACCTCTGTGTGCCGAGCTCATTTTTACCGCTTTTGCTCATAGTGTTTAAACAATTACGTGATTTTTAGCAAATACACCACATAGAAAAAAATCATTAGTGCTGCATCATTGTTCACATTATAATTGAAATCGAAACAATATTGCTGCAATAATAAAAACACATTTTTTTTATTTTTTTATTAATTCTTTTTATTAATTTTCTATTACTTGTAACATGGTCATGTGTTGATATCATTTGAAAGGCCCCCAATCTCTACCCTACAGTTGTGTTCAAAATTATTCAACCCCACTGAAATTGAGTGTTTTGGCCAGTTTGACATTGATTTTGATCATTCAGTCATCTTGCTTACAATTAAATCAAAGAGGCACGTGTAGGTCAGACAAATATAACATAACATTTATAATGAAATAACCACAAATGTCTTTTCTGTGCTCACATCATTATCAGTTTTATTCAACCCCCAAGTGACATTCAATCTTAGTACTTAGTACAACATCCTTTTACAGTTATAACAGCTTTTAAACGTGAAGCATAGCTTGATACAAGTGTCTTGCAGCGATCTACGGGTATCTTCGCCCATTCGTCATGGGCAAAAGCCTTCAGTTCAGTCACATTCTTAGGCTTGCGCACTGCAACTGCTTTCTTAAGTCCCACCAGAGGTTCTCAATCGGATTTAAGTCAGGTGACTGCGATGGCCACTCCAAAATGTTCCAGCCTTTTATCTGCAACCATGCTCTAGTGGACTTGGAGGTATGCTTGGGATCATTGTCCTGTTGAAAGGTCCAACGTCTCCCAAGCCTCAGGTTTGTGACGGACTGCATCACATTGTCATCCAATATCTCCTGGTACTGAAGAGAATTCATGGTACCTTGCACACGCTGAAGCTTCCCTGTACCTACAGAAGCAAAACAGCCCCAAAGCATGATTGACCCCCCCGCCATGCTTCACAGTAGGCAAGGTGTGCTTTTCTTCATAGGCCTTGTTCTTCCTCCTCCAAACATAGCGTTGATCCATGGGCCCAAACAGTTCTAATTTTGTTTCATCAGTCCACAGAACGCTATCCCAAAACTTCTGTGGTTTGTCCACATGACTTTTGGCATACTGCAGTCGACTCTTCTTATTCTTTGGAGACAGCAAGGGGGTGCGCCTGGGAGTTCTGGCATGGAGGCCTTCATTACACAGTGTGCGCTGTATGGTCTGAGCTGAAACTTCAGTACCCAGATCTGACAAATCTTTTCTCAGTTCCTCAGCAGTCACACAGGGACTTTTCTCCACTCTACGCTTCAGGTAGCGCACAGCAGTCGAAGTCAGCATCTTCTTTCTGCCACGACCAGGTAGCGTTTCAACAGTGCCCTTTGCCTTGAATTTGCGAATGATGCTTCCTATGGTCTCTCTTGGTATGTTTAACATCTTTGCAATCTTCTTATAGCCATTGCCCTTCCTGTGAAGAGTAATCACCTCTTCTCTTGTCTTCCTGGACCATTCTCTTGACTTCACCATGTTTGTAACCACACCAGTAAATGTCTAGAAGGAGCTGAGTATCACAGTCATTTTAAAGCTGCCTAATTGGTGCTTATTATGCTTTATTGCTGCTCCGTGACATCCACAGGTGTTTTCAATACCTGATTGAAAACACTTGAATGAACCTCTGTTCTTCAGAGTGGTAGTCTTTAAGGGGTTGAATAATTGTGTCAATGAAGAATTCACAAAAGAAACATTTACTACTGTATTACAAAACCAATTGATGTCATTTTAGTTGCTTATGGTTCTTTAAAAAGTCCTTGTAGGATTTCATTCTGAATACAATTACAAATGTACACTAAATTCCCTAAAACCCTTTACAGCATTGGGGGTTGAATAATTTTGAACACAACTGTATCTCTCCTTGGGAAATTCCCAGGCAGCTACGGGTTACCTGGGAAACTGACGTCATCACGCCATGTGCAATGATGTCAGGTGCCGAGGGGGACCCGGACATGGAGCCTCCATCCAAGATGGCGGCCCTCATCAGATTGCGGTCCGGCACCACTTGAAAGGGCAGACACTGCCCTTCAAAGCGATGCCTGTCTTTATCTTGTAGCCCTCTAACAGGCGCTGTGGCACTCACACAAGTGTAGCGAGGTTGAGATCTTGTTGGACAGAGATATCTGCTTGATGGTTGCAAAACACACAGTATTTACAGACAGACTTATACTCCAAAGCCAAGGAGTATCACAGGACAACTGATCTGCTACTAAGTTCCAAAGGTTTCGAGAACAACGGACAAATTAGAGCACAAAACAATACAGATGGCTTCAATACTTGAGTGGGTGAACCGAGGTAGTTTGTTTGACAGTCAACGTATCGTGCAGACTGCAGGGCAGCCACCGACCTGACAGACTTAGCGTTTTCTGATAAGCTCAAACTGGTATGTTGCACCTTGTAAGCACCAGGATCTACTGACACACATAAAGGTTTAAAGCTGGTACAAACCCGGGTACACTAAGCTGAGCATGACAATCATATGCAGAACAGACAGTATCTCGCTATTGCGGATTGTACAGAAATACATGACCTTAAATCATAAACCTTGGGCCTGGAATAGAACCCCGATAAAGCTGTAGATAGTACACCAGAGCGAGAGGGGAACATCCCCATGAATTGAGTAAAACCCCAAGCAGCCTGCATAGGGTTAAACCCACGAAGCACAGTACTAGGGATGTGCGTTTCGGAATTTTCACGAAATTTCCCGATTCGTGCATTCGAATTCAGACGATTTTCTGAAAATTTTCAGATCCGAAAACTTTTCGAAGGGACTAGAAATGTGTAAAATCGGAATTCATTTTCGTTCAATTCGTGATTTCGGCTCCATTTCAGTAATTTCGGACATCGTATTTATATCGCGGATTCTGTAATTAAATTTTGTATCGTTCCCATCTCAATGTATCCTTCCCGGGAAACCAGAGAATTCTCATTGTATCCTTCTTGTAAAAAATGGGAAATCTCAATGGCAGAATTATCGTATCCGAAAAACCATTAGTTTACGTCCAAACGAATAGACACTTTGAAACGAGGAGAACAGACGTTCGGAAAAACACGAAAATTTCCAAAATCACGAAAAAAAAGGTCGATACAAAAAACGAAATGAACCGAACCGAAACGGAAATTGTTCGAAACGAAAATTTACAAACCGAACGAACTGAACCGTTACAGAACATCGTAAAAAGAAAAAAAAAAATTGTGCACAAGCCTACACAGTACTAGCAACCGCTATAATACGTAGCATTAGAATGGTCAAAACAGCCGGGTCAAAATCAGGAGCAGGAATCGTAGACCTAAACTGGTCGGCAACTTGAAACACAATGAAAACAATGCAAAGCGATGCGGGAACAGAACTCCACGTCAGGGAGACGAGGCAACTCCTCGCGCCCTGCTTTAAACCCGGCGGCTCCTCGTGACCACACCAGGCCCCGCCCCATCAGACACCGCTCGGCCATTACAAGGTGCTGGCACTCGACCAGCTAGTGGTACTGAACTATGCCCAGACCCCCTGGGCAGCACAGCAGGGGCTGAGGATGTAACAAGACCCTCCCGATCGGGAGGGAGAGGGATCCGAAAAGATCCCCCCTCCCTTCAGGCGATCTCCTGGCTTTGCTGGGGGGGGGGGTCACCTGAAAATTATGTCATTGCGTCCTACGGCGGTTGGGGGGGGGGGGTCGATAAAAATGGCGTCTGACTTCTAGCAAGTCAGAATGCTGTGGGACCCTGGACCAGAGAGAGGAGTATCTCTCTGGCCCCCTGCTGAGCGGAAGACGCGTGGGGAAGTCCTTCGCATACAGCAGGAGTCAATGAGGACGTTTCCCACGCGTCTTCTGCTCAGCTGGCTGCCAGAGAGATAAGCACGTCTCTGGTCTGGGGCCCCGCGGCGTTCTGACTTCCTAGAAGTCAGATGCCGCTTTTAGACCCTTTTCCTACGGAAGACGCATGGGGAAGTCCTCCGCATACAGCAGGAGTCAATGAGGACGTTCCCCACACGTCGTCCACAGGGAAAGGGTTAAAAAAAAAAAAAAGTTCTTCGGCCATTTCGTTTACTGTGGAACATTGACATAGAATACTTCTACTGCATTTAAATTTATCTTTATGGCATTAGGTAGTGATGATGAAGAACCTTGGCACCCCGCAAATATGAGAACAATGGGGTCAAGTACTCATTGGCCCCATACACTATAACGCTTGTATTCAAAATCATATTATTTAGTCACAATAAATATGGGAATTGCCATATTTTTTGCTAAACAAAAAAAAACACACTCGACACCTATCAGACTTGAGTGTGTGTTTGCGTTAAATGCAGGATGATAATTGGAGGACTGAAGTATTGGGAACCCCCCAAATTTATTTTTTTCCATGGACTTGACCCCTGTTCATAACAGCTTTAAGGCTCTTGAAGCATCATGGGACATGTAGTCTCTAAACCTGGATGCCACGGTTCACCATTACTGTAATAGGGCATGGACACCCAGCATAAATCAGATTTGTCAGGATCTCTTATCAATGCAATTTAAATCTGTGAACACTTTTTTCTTTTCATTCCAGGCGCTTAAATAAAACACGTTGGATTGTGCAGGGAATATATTTTTTAGAGTCTACCGTGTGGAATCTTGGATCCGTGCGTCCCATGGCATTATTTCTGAAAGTTTCCCAATCCTGTTCTTTGTCGGGCTCGGGTTGTGAATATGGCCATTGTGCGTCGGAATTCCTCTGCCACAGGCAGCAGGATGTTCCAATCCAACACCAGCTGGGACATGCTGCAGTATTCCTGCTAAGGTCACCCGCATTAACCTCTTCCGCACCAAAATTACATGTGACATGGGCACAAGGGACTCATCGGGAAACCACATCCATACGTGCCACGTCTTGTTTTCCTGGGTTTAGTAGAATTTTACACACCTTAAATTCTTTTATTTGCTTTCGTTCCCGAATCTGATCCAACATTTACAATGATTTAGAACGCGTTTGTGCACCATTCACTATAAAAGCACCTGGAGGCAAAGGGGATGTTCTGCAGCAGCTTTTGTTCTTTATTTTAAGATAAAAATTATGAAATTATAAAAAAATGTAAAACAGAAATAACTTAACTCACAAATTGGCAAAACAAATATAGAAAACTATCCGTGGATTTGCACGCCTCCCTGTCACACTCACAGGTGCCTCATTGCTGGACCTTTTTAATTGAACTATTGAACTGCAGAAGGATGTATGTCCCACACGAGTGGGTTCATTTATTAGAAGGCGTGACGTTAGGACCTGCAGTGATGGAGTACATTGCATAAGCATGTCCCAATCCCAATGTGTGGTCAGATTTTGTACCCATAGAAAATGTCGGCAGATAAGAACCTTTCGGCCCATCTAGTCTGCCCAATTATATGGATCCTTCCCCTGGATTTATCTTTTGTTTAGGATAGCCTTATGCCTATCCCATGCCTGCTTAAACTCAATCACTGAGTTAGGCTAGGGTCAGACGAGCGCATTCTGTGCGGTCTGTGCGTCCGTGCACAACGGACGTACTTTCTGACCGACGACAAGGTAGTGACCACACAGTCCGTTTTTGTGACTTACGTTTTTTTTGACTGATGTAGATGGGAAAATAAATAAATATGAGAAACATTTTGTCCGTCAAAATGCTGGACGTCAAAATTGCAGTTGGTCTGACCTCGTTCATCACTCACACACAAAGCTATGCGGACGTTGCGGACGCAGCGCACTCTGTGCGTCCGTTCTAGTGGATTTACGTTCTTGCCTAACCTGCGTCCGTTTGTCGCGTCCGTTATGCATCAGCACTTCCGTGCGGACGTACTTTGTGTGTGGGGCTCCATTGGTCAGAATGCTATGCTGCCACGGATGTTAAAATGTGCGGCAACACTGACGTGATCAGTGCACTCGTCTGACCCGAGCCTTAGTCAGGCTTTTCTAAAATCTTTAAAAAAGGTTCATTATGGCACCTGCTGTGAGAAATCAGGGAACAGACATGGACATGGTAGGAAGTCAGAAATGGGCACAGCAGGACAATGACCAAAATACTTTTTTTCCTAAAGGGGTTAAATATTCAGAGCACAGAATTTTCATTGCTCTTGTTCAGTGGTTTCAGTGCGCCGACCCTGCGGTAGATTTTCTATTCACCGCAGGGTCCCAGAAATGTGAACAGGATCTGCCAAAGACCGCCTATCCGTCGAACTGACCACAGCGAAAAATGACGCAGCAGCTGAACTGGTAAAGAAAAAAAAACAAAAACCGAACTCGGTTATAAAAAAGGGGTTTGAGGATAGGGTCAGACGAACGCATTTTTCGCGTCATCTGTGAAAAAGTGCGGTCGAACGAATGGATGTATTTTTCACGGAATACGCGATAGTGGTCATACGATGCGCATTTCCGTCCGTGATTTTGTACGGAGCATCAATAAAACACTTTTTGTGTCTGGACGTTATGTTGGCCGGATGTGTGCAGCGTCTGACGTCTCCCAATCACGCAAACACGCCACTATGCGGCCGCAGCGCACTCTGTACGTCAGTAGTAGCGGTTTGACGTTCTCGAAAAAATGCGTTCATTTGCCACTTGCGTTGCACGGACGAACTTTCGTGCGGCCGTTCGTCGTATGTTCCCCGGCATTGGACGTCATTTGCTGCTAGCACGGGCGTGATTTCGTGCGGCTAAGGCTAGGGTCAGACTGAGGCAGTGCGAACGCGCGTGCAGGCGCACATAATCACGGCCGTGCTAGCAGCAGATGCCGGGCAATGACGGCCAATATACGAAGTACGGTCGCACAAAAGTGCGGCCGCGCAACGCAAGCGGCAAACAAACGCATTTTTTCGAGAACGTGAAACCACTAGTACTGACGTACAGAGTGCGCTGCGTCCGCTAGCGGCGTGTGTGCGTGATTAGGAGACGTCAGACGCTGCTAATGTCCGGCCAACATAACGTCCAGACCCAAAAAGGGTTTTATTGATGATCCGTACAAAATCACGGATGAAACTGCGCATCGTATGAACGCTATCGCGTATTCCGTGAAAAAATACGTCCATTCGTTCGAACGCACTTTTTCACGGACAACGTGAAAAATGCGTTAGTCTGACCCTAGCCTTAACGCACGTTAAAACTGCGTTCGTCTGACCTTAGCCTAACAACAATAAAAATGCATGGAAACAAAAAAAAAAAAGTATTAAAACTGTCTGTTATAGAATAAAAAAATTAAAAAAGAAAAAAGAAAATATAAATATTTCAGAAATAAAGTAAATAGGCTTTATGTTGCAAATGAAAAGAATAATCTGTTGAATAATAACAGTAATATTTTTTTACATTGAATCCTATGGGATTCACCAGTTTAAACCGGTCGCACTGAATCGCCGAAAATGTGGACATTTCACCAACATTTTGTTCATGTTCTCCGAATAGATTGTCCCATAGAGAAGTAATGGTTAATGTCGCTGCCATCGAAGGTCACCAAATTGCGGCAATCTGCACCGTATTTCGCTGCCAATTCGGCAAAGTGACAGCTTTCAGAACAGCCGAACCGCTCCGAAATTACAACGTACGGGGAAATTCACCGTATCGTGCATTTCAGTGGCAAGTTTGGCGCTTATTGAATAACCCTGTAGGCTAATGTCAGATGAACGTAGTCTTAGGCTAGGGTCAGACGAACGCATTTTTCACGTTGTCCGTGAAAAAGTGCGTTCGAACGAATGGACGTATTTTTTCACAGAATACGCGATAGCGGTCATACGATGCGCCTTTTCGTCCGTGATTTTGTACAGATCATCGATAAAACCCTTTCTGCGTCTGGACGTTTTGTTGGCCGGACATGAGCAGCGTCTGACGTCTCCCAATCACGCAAACACGCCGCTATGCGGCCGCAGCGCACTCTGTACGTCCATACTAGCGGTTTGACGTTCTCGAAAAAATGCGTTCGTTTGCCACTTGCGTTGCACGGACGAACTTTCGTGCGGCCGTTCGTCGTATGCTGCCCGGCATTGGACGTCATTTGCTGCTAGCACGGCCGTGATTTCGTGCGGCTAAGGCTAGGGTCAGACGAACGCATTTTCGCGTTGTCTGTGAAAAAGTGCGTTCGAACGAATGGACGCATTTTTTCACGTTGTACGCGATAGCGGTCATACGATGCGCATTTGCGTTCGTGATTTTGTACGGATCATCAATAAAACAGTTTTGCATCTGGACGTTATGTTGGCCGGACATTAGCAGTGTCTGACATCTCCAAATCACGCACACACGCCGCTAGCGGGCGCAGCGCACTCTGTACGTCAGTACTAGCGGTTTCACGTTCGACAAAATGCGTTCGTTTGCCACTTGCGTTGCGCAGCCGGACTTTCTTGCGACCGTACTTCGTATATTGGCCGTCATTGCCCGTCATTTGCTGCTAGTGCGGCCGTAATTAAGTGCGCCAGAACGCACGTTTAAAGTGCGCTAGTCTGACCCCAGCCTAAACGCACATTAAAACTGCGTTCGTCTGACCCCAGCCTAAGTGCACTCTGCGTGCGTGCACAACGGACGGAAGATACTGTAGACACCACACGGTCCTTTTTTGTTTACGGACATAGAAAAAAATAAAAAGGGAATTGTGGGAAACAAAATTAATATGAAAAATGATAAAAATTTGAAAAGTATATGAAAAAACATTGTGTGTCAAGGTGCTGGACGTCGCAAATGCGCTGCGTCTGACAGCTCATCACTCACACAGAATGTTACACGGACGTGGCGCACTCTGCGTGGTAGCGGTTTTACGGTTTGTGCCTAACTTGCGTCCGTTTGCCACGTGTGTTGTGCGTGCGCAGTTCGGTGCGCACCTACTTCGTGTGTGCGTCTCTATTGATCATGATTCTATGCTACGACGGACGTTAAACTGTGCGGCGACACGGACGTGATCACTGCGTTCCTCTGACATTGGCCTTAAGGCTAGGGTCAAACGAAAGCATTTTTACACGTGAACGTAAAAAAGTGCGTCCGAACGCATTGACGTACTTTTTCACGGAATAGGCGAAAACGGTCATACGATGCGCATGTTCGTGCGTGATGTTTTACGGATCCAAACCAGGAAACTTTTTGCGTCTGGACGTTATGTTGGCCGGACACGAGCAGGGTCTGACGTCTCCAAATCACACACACACACCGCTAGCAGGCGCAGCGCACTCTGTACGTCCGTACTAGCGGTTCAGCGTTCTCGAAAAAATGCGTTCATTTTCCACTTGCGTTGCGCGGCCGGACTTTCGTGCGACCGTACTTCGTATATTGGCTGTCATTGCCCGTCATTTGCTGCTAGTGCGGCCGTAATTAAGTGCGCCTAAACGCATGTTAAAAATGCGTTAGTCTGACCCCAGCCTAAGTGTTTTGGTTTTTAGAATTTCAGTTGAGGGGTGCTCAAGATATAGGAGCCCTAGAACATCCTAAATAAAAAACAGCCTTTAACAACAAAAAAAATCCTAGGGCAGGGATGGCGAACCAGGCCACCCCAGACTTTATGGAACTACATGTCTCATTATACTTAGTCACACATAAGGCTGGCTGAGCATCGTAGGACATGCAGTTCCAGAAACATCTGAGTTGCCAAGGTTCGCCATCTCTGATCTAGGGCCACGAGGCAAAGATAAAACTGCAACTTCTACAAGTTTGCTATAAACAGAAGAGTCAATAGTAACTTTACACACAATCAAAGTGAATGTGCAGGTTCAGGGTGCATTTTCCCCTACATGTAAAAAAGAAATAAAAAAAAAAATTTTTTTCAGCAATTGAAGGTTGAAACATTGCAAAAAATACAAAATCCGGTTTAAAAGAAAGCAAAAAAAAAAAGCCAAAAGCATGTCTCCAGACCCAGGAATCAGTGTAAACCAGATTTAAAAAATGGTTTAATTCTGTAACGTGTTCAACATAATCTAGAGGGTAGACACAAACAAATACAAACCACATTGTTGCTGAGGATTTGGCATTTTTATGTATTAAATCATAAAGAAACAGGCGTGGCAATTAGAGGGAAATTTTGACATGACACAGGTGGTTGTAATCACAATACAGTTATTACCATCAAACAATCTCCGCAGTCAGGGATCACTGCACTCAGACTGAGCCGGGCTCGGGACAGGACGGGTGTGCACTTTCTTACAATTTTGGCAAAAAAAGAAAATTCCCATACTGCAGCACTAGAACATGCACAAATAGTCACACACCAAAAATAATAAATCGGATTAAAAATATGTATTATTTTTGACTGGAAGCTCACATTTGTAGTGTCAACTTTCCTATTGTTTTCTGTGTATCGAACTTGTTTTATGAATTATACATATGTTTGTCCCACCCATTGTACAACGCTGCAGAACATGTTGGGGCTTTATAAATAATTGTAAGTGTATGTTAATGTCCGGGTGCATGCATGGTTTCCTAAATGAAGACATTTTAGTATATAGAAATCAGTAAGAGGTCATTCCATGTGGACAAGTGTAAAGAAAGGGATGTGCTGCTCACGCAAAACACAAAAGGAATGTAAACCACTGAACTGATAAAGGGACACAGGGACTAGCACTGTCACTATTTCGGTTGCTGATAATTACTAGGATCCTTGAAGCAAGTGATCCAACTTGGTTAACATTACCGTTGTGTTACTTTTTATTATGGTTGATGTTCCTGGATCTGCCTGTTTTAAGAAAAGCAAATGTCACAAAATAAAATGATCGCTGTTTTTTTTGTTTTTTTTAGAAAGGATTTTACAGGAAGGATAGATTGAGATTTCTCTCAAGTATGTCCTGGGTGGCGAGTATGTACTGTTAGGTGTCTTGCCCAAGGACACTTACTGGAGAGGTGCTCGTATATGCAAGCTCCCTCTAGATTGTAAGCTCCTATGAGCAGGGCCCGCTACACCTCTAGTTTCCATCCTATGTCCGTTTATCTGTATCTCGTTCCCTTTGGTTATTGTAAAGCGCTGTGGAAACTGTTGGCGCTATATAAAATGATAATAATGATATCATTTTTATTGATGGTTGGTGCATTCTGGTCTTTTTAAATAATATGATCTATGGTTATTTAGCGCTGTTGAACTCGCCAGCCAAAGCCCCTGTCAGGAGCAGGAATTTGAAGTCGCACGATCAGATACACTGTTGCAATGTAGCAGAGTGTTTGACTTAGGCTAGGGTCAAACGAACGAACGCATTTTTTGCATCGTCCGTAAAGAAAAATGCTTCCGAACGCATGGACGTATTTTTTTCCCGAAGACGCGAAAGCGGTCATACGATGCGCATTTTCGTGCATGATTTTTGACGGAGCTATTAAAAACAAATGGACGTGATGTTGGCCGGACATGTGCAGCATCTGACGTCTCCTAATCACGCACACATGCCGCTATGCCAACGCAGCGCACTCTGTGCATCAGTACTAGCAGTTCTATGTTCTCGAAAAAATGCATTTGTTTGCCGCTTGCGTTGCGCGGCCGAACTTTCGTGCGGCCGTACTTCGTATATTGGCCGTCATTGGATGTCATTTGCTGCTACTACGGCTGTAATAAAGTGCGGCTGCACGCGCGTTGGCACTGCGTTCGTCTGACCCCAGCCTTAGGCTGCACATGCCCTCTCCTGCAGTGCCATCCAGCACAGGTTGTCCCAAACAGGCACGGAATATCCCCCTCCATTTCATTCAGGTCTATCCTTTCTCCGCTAAGACACTGGGCAATTCTTTAGTTCTACAGATAGTGGTGGAACACAGAAAAAGTGCTTCCCTGCAGTATGCATATTGCTTAATCATAAATACACCCTCTAGGAGTTACAGTGGACAGATACAAATGTTCCTACACAACATGAATTCTTCAAACTGCAGGGGAACACTTTAATACGTATTGATGAAAGTATCTGCTACCATGCCTCCATAGCTCCATTAGTGCCTAGCAGTCCCTGATGATAGACCTCTTACCTCCTCTGGCTTCTGGCAATATAGGAGGACCATGTGCACTCTGCTGGAGACCTCAGTGTCCCATGTACCAAGGGGCCTGCCTCCTGCAGGTCACCCTGGGAACTGACCCAAGTGCCCTTATAATTTTAAATAGTCAATTGGCTTCCCCTGTGCAAAGGCTGAGGTGTGACAAGATGATTGTCACTGCCACTTGTCACCTCATTAGCCATTAATCTGCTGCACATCTACACCCTCAGGCTGGGGCAAAAAAACAACAAGAGGTCCACCAACACCTGGGACTAATTTCCAGCCAAAAGTGATCTGTCAACTAGTGTTTCCTGATCCATCATGTATTGGCCACATATAGCCATTCTGTGATCACCTAGTGCTGCAGGTAGGAAATCAGTGTATTTCTTGCTGCATAATGCTGAGCAGCACTTTTCATGTGCCGCCCATCAGCCTAAAGAAGAGATCTGCTCTCAGGAAGGCCTGACATATCTGGAAACCAACCTCAACTTCTGAAATCCACGGCTATTCCTATGGGGCCGTACATCAGGCGATTTGTAGTGAGAGGGCGAGAGTCAGCTTGCACACCCGCGGTTTAGGAACAGGATACCTGTTGGTATGAGAGAGGCGCTCCAGCTGGATTCTCTCTTTTTTTTCAACCTACTTTTTCTTTCTTCACTTTCTCCACGAAAATATCCCTTCTGCCCCCCTTTTCTATGTCTAAAGTGTCATTCAAGATCTCCCCATATGCTCCCAATCCGGCTAATCCCCTGAAAAAGAGCTTTCTTGTAGAATCTACACCATCAGCGGTGACACGGACGCTTCCCACACGTGGAAAAGAAAATGGAATTTCTAAATATGACCGTTTTATCATAATTATTTGTATTTTGTTTTACAGAACCCGGAATAAAAAGCATGAAATAAAACGTCACACCGAGAAAGGTGAATTTCAGACAATAAATATAGATCAAACATTATGAGGGATTAACCTCTTCATTGCAGGCTGGTCACTTCTAGCCAGCGGGTCCTACAATTAGAAATACTCCTTTACAAACAGGCTCTGAAGAGGTTAATTACCCCAGCAATCATTAGTATGTCACTCACCCTTTATGAGGACAATGAGGGAATTTAAAAGTGCTGACAATCATGGGGTCATAATAGCCACTGCCTCTTAGCTGGGTCCTTTTACATTTCCTCATGTCCCCTGCCTGCAGCAGCTGTGTTCTCACCATAACAAAATGTGGCGTTTTTTTTCTCAATCCTTGAAACCTAGGAAGAAGGAAAAAGAAAAACAGGATTAAAAGCCTCTGATGGAAACATCTCCTTCGCAAAGTGAAACAATGTACTAAACCGGCATTTTGTTTGTATGTGATTTATTAGCATGTGTGTTTGCCATAAAAACCTGAATTTTGAATGTTTTTATGTTCGCACACCGGGGCGAGGATCTGCACTATGTGTATGCCCAGACCTTCGTCACCACCATCGCTAGTCACAGGGCTGGTAAGACAGAAGCCTTATGACAGAAGCTTCACATCTTGACATCTCCGTCACAGTAAAATGTGGCTATATAATGGTCACACCTAGTGTGTCACCTCTTTCCTCTTAGATTGTAAGCTCTTGAGCAGGGTCCTCTCTCCTAATGTTCTGTGTGTTGAACCTTTATGTATATTTGTTATTCTGCCTCCCATTGTACAGCGCTATGGAACTTGTTAGCTCTGTATAAAAACTTGTAACTGTGTCCTGTGTGCATGAAGAGAAGATGGCAGCGGACGATTAAAATGATGGTCAATTAGATGTGCTTCCTCAAATAGGTCCCAGTAATCTGGATAAAGAGGAGAAGAAATACACATATACCCGACGCAATAATTAAGACTAGTCATGTTCTTTATCTTGATCCAGATATGGAACCCCTAGGAAGGGTAGGTAGGGACAAAAATGGCGGACATGAAATTTATGTCCCAGCTTCGCAGGTGCCTGGACACACCTCCCGCACACACCTATGGAAGAATATGCAGTATTTTTCCATGTATAAGGCTAGGGACAGATGAGCGCATTTTCTGCAGCCACCGTCAAAATGTACGTCGATGCGTGCGCACGCATTTTTTCACGGAATACGCTTAAGTGGTCAGACGATGCGCAATTCTGGACGTATTTCATGACGATGGGGTGAAAAGAAGTCTAGGGAAATCCGGCTGTTTGAACGTTATGTTGGCCGCACACTAGCAGCGTCTGACATCTCCTAATCACGCACACACGCTGCTATGCGGCCGCAGCGCACTTTGTACGTCAGTAGCAGCGGTTTCACGTTCTGATAAAAATGCGTTCATTTGCTGGTTGCGTGGTGTCGGCGCACTTTCGTACGCACGTACTGCGTATATTGGCCGTCATTGGCCGTTATGTGCTGCTACTGCCGCCGTGATTTAGTGCGCCTGCACGCGCGTTCCGACTGCCCCACTCTGACCCTAGCCTTAGACTATACTTTTGTCTAAAATCGTTAAGCCAGAAATTGGGGGTCGTCTTATACATGGGAGTAACTGGTACCAGATATAGGCCTGTTATGAGTGTTGGTGTCAACTTATACATTGGGGTAACTGGTACCAGATACCAGATGTGGAGCTGTTCTGAGTGTTGGGATCGTCTTATACATGGGGGCGTGACGTCTTAAACATGGAAAATACGGTAGTTACCAGAGTATAGTAATGGTAGAGTATAGTAACCAGAGCTACATCTCATCCATTTTACTCCATTACGTTTATTGGGAAATAAAATTCCTTGTTCAGGGCAGTCATAATTAGAGGTGGCTGTATGCACCTCCTGTAGCACCATTACTAAGGCACTGAGGGGGACAAAGAGAAAGATACAGGTGTATTCAAAGAAAGGTGAAACTCAGGAGAAAGACTGGAGAAGTGAAAATTCTAGGTCAAAAGAGCCAAGCCAGAAAAATTTCCCCATATATCTCACTTTCCAAATCGGCTATTTGGTCTATATTGTTCTCTTCTCCTGCCAATTCTCCTGATTTTCACTTTTCTCTGAATAACCCTGATAGTGTAGGAAAATGGGACATAATAAACTGAAAGGGAGGGATGAGAATAATGACCTCCTAAGAAAAAGGGCCAGCAAAGAAGTTAGGAAGTGAGGTAAGAAATACATTGGGGTTTATAAGGAGCATGGGAGAGATACATTAGGAGGAGTGCCCCCCTCTCCCTCAGCACCAATCTGTAAGAATCGATCGGTGAAGTGGAGGAGTTTCCCCCACCCAGCATCACCGGCAGCTGGGATTTTTGAATTTCCCAACTGCTGGTCACTAGATCTGTCACTAGTGATGTCAGAGCGTGTCGACGTCACGCAATCACTGTAGCGAGCGGTCTCAGGGGCAGCGATTGATCAGATCTGCTCATGCACGCAGGTCTCATCCATGGTTCTGCGCAGGCGCTATAACACGTGTGTGTGTAAAGTGCGCAAGTCCCTTAGCGGTGGGCAGTTTGCAGTTCCTACGCTACACAAGTTTGCGTAGGAGCACAAATTGAGCAGAAAAGCTACAGGGACTTCTGGGTTTGGTAGTCCTTGAGCTGAAGAGAGGGGGGCTGCACCTGGGGAGGGAGAAAAGGTGAGTAAACTCATTCAAAAAGGAAAAATTAATTGGGCAGAGGCTGTCACCAGTTTCTACCCAATTATTTAAGGGGCGAAAAGGAACTCTTTTTTTTTCCTCAATAGATTTTCCCTTTAAAGGGATACCTAAGGGCAGTGATGGCAAACCTTGGCACTCCAGATGTTTTAGAACTACATGTCTTAGGATGCTTAGTCAAAGCTAGGACTGGCAGACCATCATGGTGCATGTAGTTCAGAAACATCTGGTATGCCGAGGTTCACCATCACTGTTGCAGGGTTAAAATCCCCCCTTCTATTATAACTTCAGACTCTGTGATCTAGAGCTGCTGTTCTAGATCTTACAGCCGCAGATTCTGTTGGAACCCGCAGTTATCAAGTAACTGTAAAGAGGCTGGAGCGTCAAACCAATGGCTCTCTTTGCCAGACACCAAAGGAGTGTGGGGCGATGGGGGCCCAGCTTGTTCACATTACCTTGGGCTAGATTCCAATCCTGGTGTAAGCTTAACCAGATCTGTGGCAAGTTTACTAGCGCCATTAAAGTGTATGTAGTTGCTAGGTTTTCCAGTCTTGGTTAACTTTATACTCAGCATGGAATCTCACCCCCAAGGATGTTAGGATATGGAGCCTTGACCATGCGATAGGAAGGTGAATGGGCAAGAGGAGGAGACACAACTGAGCTTGTGGCTTCGTCATTGTGGCTCCTTCCTATAAATCAAAGGCCCTTATACTTTGTATTGGAACTGTTAAAAATCCACTTAGGTGGAGAAGAACGAGCTATTCCAGGACCGTTGTGCGATATCATGCAGAGCTGGTGGCAGGGACGTGCTGCTGGGCTCCATGGAGTCACTCCAGGAGCTGATACATTCATGAATGCCGCTGCCGGTATCACTCTATGCCTCTGTTTTATTCTGAGGCAAGCTGCTGTTATAGTGGCTGGATTGGAATAGGTACGGTAATTTGGAACCTATAAGAAAAATCATCTCGCTCCAATATTTTTTCACTTATCAACTCACTTTCATCGTCTGCAGTGGAATAGAGCGCAAAATGGGACGATGGGAGACAGGGTGACTAGGGCAATTCAATAAATCCATACTATCAAATGCAATCTAGCAACTGTAGGCAAGTTGCACTAGTCAGAGGAAACTCTGGATTTAGTAAATAAACCCCAGAGTGTTAAATGTTGTGTAGTGAGAGAATACAGGTAGCAGGTTTGGAAAAGCAGCCAAGTATGAGAGTTAGGCTAGGGTCAGACTAACGCATTTTTCGCGCTGTCCGTGAAAAAGTGCGTTCGAACGAATGGACGCATTTTTTCACGGAATACGCGATAGTGGTAAAACGATGCGCATTTTCATTCGTGATTTTGTACGGTTATCAATATAACACGTTTTGTGTCTGGACGTTATGTTGGCCGGACATTAGCAGCGTCTGACGTCTCCTAATCACACACACATGCCGCTAGCGGACGCAGCGCACTCTGTACGTCAGTACTAGCGGTTTGACGTTCTCGAAAAAATGCGTTCGTTTGCCACTTGCGTTGCGCGGCCGCACTTTTGTGCGGACGTTCTTCGTATGCTGCCCGGCATTGGACGGAATTTGCTGCTAGCACGCCGTGATTTAGTGCGGCTAAACGCACGTTAATACTGCGTTAGTCTGACCCTAGCCTTACAGTTACAGGTATTTATAAAGCGCCAACAAGTTCTGTAGCGCAGTACAATGGGTGAGACATAACAAATATACATACAAGTTAGACAGACAGAAGAGTAGGAGAGAGGACCGTACTTGAGTGCTTACAATATAAGGCTAGGGTCAGACGAAAGCAGTTTTAACGTGCGTGTAGCCGCACGAAATCACGGCCGTGCTAGCAGCAAATGACGTCCAATGCCGGGGAACACACGAAGTACGGCCGCACGAAAGTTCGTCCGCGCAACGCAAGTGGCAAACGAACGCATTTTTTCGAGAACGTGAAACCACTAGTACGGACGTACAGAGTGCGCTGCGTCCGCTAGAGGCGTGTGTGCGTGATTTGGAGATGTCAGACGCTGCTAATGTCCGGCCAACATAACGTCCAGATGCAAAAGTGTTTTATTGATGATCCGCACAAAAACACGAACGCAAATGCGCATCGTATGACCGCTATCGCGTACTCTGTGAAAAAATGCGTCCATTCGTTCGAACGCACTTTTTCACAGACAACGCGAAAATGCGTTCGTCTGACCCTAGCCTAAGAGGAGAGGGGTGGCACACTAGGTGAGGGTAAATAGAGAACCTGAAGTAGCGGGGTGCATGTGGGCTGTGCGGGAAAATGGAGCAAGAAATGTACAGCGAGGGATTATGGAGTGAGCCAATAGGCTTCTCTAAAGTAATGTGTTTTCAGAGACTTCTTGAAGGACTGGAAAGATGAGGAGAGTCTAATGCTGCTAGGGAGGGAGGTACTTAAAAAAGGGGGCAGCTCAGGAGACGTCCTGAAGGTTAGAGTTGGAGTACGGGGAAACGATAATGTCAGATCATTGGCAGAGTGAAGAGGTCAGGACGGGATATACCTGCTAATAATGGAGGAGATGTAGCAGGGGCGTGGTTATGGAGAGCTTTATATGTGAGGACCATTACTTAGAATTGGATTCTAATGGAAGTAGGGAGCCAGTGTAGAGATTGACAAAGGGGCGAGGTGCAGGATGTGAGGTTTGAGAGGTGCGGGATGTGAGGTGGATGAGCCTGGCACAGGCGCTCATTACAGACTGCAGGAATCTGGGATGAAGGTTTTAGAACATTGGAATTGATTCATGAACACTCCACATAGCTTCTGAGTTTTACTGCTGCATGTGACACTCATGCATGACAGATTCTTGAATTTCATTGCTGTGAAGCTCTGACACTCTCAAACTGCATGTTCCTGGTTTTTATTGCTGAGGAGCTATGAAACTATTACACTGCAGGTTCCTGAACTTCATTGCTGTCCAGCTGTTTGTCTCACACATTCTCGAGACTCCTGAACTATACAGGGTTATCCAAAGAGATCCGAATTGCTTGAGAAAGGTAACCGAACGCTGAAAATCAGCGTTCGGTTACCTTTCCTGGCCATTCGGCTATCCAGAGAGCAGGCAATTCGCCAAATCCTGGCGAATTGCCTGAACATACGGTGCCTGTTCGAGGGCAGTGAAATCCCCATAAAAATGCACTGCTTCGGCTATTCAGAGAACACAAACCAGCAGTGAAAGGTTCCCCTAATGCCCTGCCATTCGGTGGTTTAATTCGGCAAATTTATTCAGGAGAATCCCATAGGCTTCAATGTTAAAAATATTCCCGTTTTAATTCAATATCTAATAAACTGTTCATTATAAAATTCTGCAGCAAAAAGTCTCTTTATTTATAGATTTTTTAGGATACTTTAAGCATTTTTCAGATTTTTTTTTTTAAAAGTCCGATTTTTTTTTAGATTTTTTTTTAAGTTTACTTATTTTTTCTGTAACAGCCTCTTTATTATCATTCCCTGGACCTCCTGTGTAAATTTCAGACATTTTCGCTCAGTAGTTTCTTTGCAAACAGCGTTTCATTTTCACAGATTCATACAAACGGTTTTGCTAATTTATTCACTGCCTCCTCTGTGTCTCAGCTGCTTCGGCTCTGTGTGATTCGGCTCCTGTTCGGCTGCTGCTTCGCTGAGTGTGATCGGCTCCTGCTCGGGTTTTTCGAAGGTTAATCCAGATGTTTTTGAGGATTTTCGGCGTGCATTCGGTGGGTTTTGCAGTGAGTTTTCATCAGGTTTGCGGCAGCTTTTCCCTGCAATTCGGGGACCCTGTGGTGTTTGCTGAATACACCGCAGGGTCACCGAAATGGGATCGGCAAAAGGAACCGAATTGAAGAGAACGAAAAGTCACCGAACGGGCGGTGACTTTTCGAATCTCTTTGGATAACCCTGTTACTGTTGGTGAGCCCTGACACGCAAACTGAAGATTCTTGAATTTTATAGCTGTGGAGCTCTGTCACCGCAGACCTCTGGAGTTTACTACTGTGGAGCACTTCGATTGCCCCAGGACCGCAGAATTCATTGTTTAGGCTAAGCTTACCATGACCATTGAAATTAAATTAAAACATCATAGAGGCTATAGTGTCCATAGAAATTAAATCGGAGTATGCTTTGGAAACACATATCACAGAGGAGGAGCTAAATGTAAAGAAATAAATATTTTATACATTTAAAATACCATATAATACACTATATAAAATGTGTACTGTTTGTAAATGCTTGTAACTGTAAAGTGACAGTGTAATATTGTTAATCAGAGAGTGTCATTGTAGCTACATTATCCACACTGTGTCAAAGCGATCATAACATTCTTTTATTTATGCCTACATCAATTAAACATTTAATACACTTTTGATAATATTTTTACTTTTTAAATGTCCGGAATTCTCTGACGCTGCATAGTGTAGTTAGTATCCATCATTAGATTTTTATTTTTTTCCGTTGTGATATATATATATACATATATACAGTATATAGCATCAAGACCTGAGGAAGGGAGGAATACTCTGGAAAGCTTGTACTTTAACTGTAACGTTAGTCCAATAAAAATGGTACCCCTACGTACTGCTATATATATATATAGTGTCTACAAGGGTTGTGGTGGAGGACTAAAAGTGAGATAAGAAGCCTCCACAGTATAATAAGTGTGTTTATTATTGCAGAAGCCACTTGCACATCACAGCAATTCGATTAATTGCATCCCAGAGCTCCTGCGCCACATTCCCCATATGCAGCAATGAATTCTGGGTAGGATATGCAAATGACCTCTGTCTTACTTTTATGCATCCTGGGTCTGTTATTACACAGAACCCTAAAATCAATGCTATGCCACACTGTGGCTTTCTAGCAGAGATAAGGTTTATGTAACTGGTCAAAGCCACTCCTAGCAATCTCTCTCTCTCTCATATATATATATAGTTCTCAAGCAAATGATGCTTGTCTAGGGCCATGACAATAAACCATTACATCACAAATTACTCCACAACCTATGTGCAGTTCATGATTTCAGTCCTGTCATTCAGAGTGATCGCTCACTAATGACTTTATCCTGGCTGTCTTGGCCTACTGTCTCTCAAACCTCCCTTTCATTTACTCCTTTTAAACCTTTTATCCTGTGAAGACGGCCTTCATCCTAAGTGCCGCATAAACCCAAGGACTCCAATAGTTGTAGAGGTGGAAAGGCTTTCTTCTTCGAAAAATGGACACAATGCCTCTTGCTATACGAGTGTGACACACGGAAGGAGACATCTACTGTCAGGAGATAGAAACTAAGGATGTCACGATGCAAAGTGGTCATGTAGACTTTGAAGCTCAGTGTATGACTGCAACATGAAGGAATAGAGGAGGTGTTTTTTCCGCACTGATGAAGAAAGTGAATGTCACCTCCATTTTTATCCCAATATCTGATTAAAGGTTAAATCAGCCAGTTAGCACCTATGATGAGTACGGCTAGGTTGCTGTGACTGCAAGGTGGCTCGAAACAAATATATTGCGTATGAATCTATGTCACATCACTGAAACGGGGGGAGAGTTAAGAGGATTGATCTGGGGGGGCACTCTATATTGTAATACAGTATATATTACTTTATTTTCTTTTTTTGTTAAGTCTTTTCACAGATCTAAAAATGTGCAGGTCATAGAGTTTGTGTCCCATTAGTCCTATTTTGTATTATTTTACATTTTTATTTTATCAGTGGAGGCTCATACAGAGGGCACATTCGCAGGTTACCTCCATCAAGTGGATACTCTGGGGCAGGGCTGTCAGACTCCAGCCCCCAGATGTTTCTGAACTACAACTTCCAGGATTCCCTGGCCATCTATGACTTTTCAAAAAACTCTGAAAATTAGATGCAATCATTGTCTGGGGGGGGGAGCAGAGTTTAGAAGCCTTCTCTAAGTTTTGAGATGGGGCAGGAGGGGAAACGAAGGGGTTAAACATTGACACCCCCTGACCCCCTCCTGTTCATACCCTTTTGTTTGTGTAAAATTCACTGTTATTCTAGAGTTTGACTTCCTCTATGCGGCACCGGACGTGATATACTGCGGAATCCTCGTAGGCAGCAGATGTCACATAACCAGCAGGAGGCTAGAAGCTCAAGCACCAAGCCAATCCAAGGCTTTAATGCACCTGCGCTGACTAAGGAGAGTCCCAAGAGTTCCGATCCTCAAAAAATTGAGATCGGTGCTTGTTGACTTCAACTTCTCGGCGGGGCTAAACTGTTTTACTCAGAGGGCTGAATTAGCCCTCTGAGACCTCGTCTTGAGTGGTTGCAGTGTTTAGAGTGTAAGTAAAGTAATTGTTGCAAATATTAACTACAATGGTAACAGTAATGTCTATAAACTATTTTTTACTCACAGTTGGGTGAACTTTGTGGTTGAAAAACTATTCTTAAACCTATACATTCATTGAATAACAGATTTATATGAAGTGTGTCATAGCTGTATCTTTAGTGATTGCCATGCAGGAGGATCTCCTTTCCTCAAAGCCATGGTTGTCTGGAGAAGATATTGACATTTCTATATACCACTGTAAAAATTCAATGTTCTTGAACCCAGGACATACTTGAAAATGTGAGAAATCTCAATGTACAGTATCCTTCCTGGTAAAATACTTTATAAATAAATAAAGCTGATAAGCATGGGAAGATCTTGAGGCTTTTTAAACTGCCCCATCTAAGGCCCTTTTAAGTATGCTCAGTCTGTTTCTGAAGATAAACTATGACATCAAGCACCCAGTTTGCACTGGTGAAGTGAGAACTGGTGAATAAAGCAAGGTTGGTATGGAGTCAAATTAAATTGTATGAGTTGAATTTTCTAGGTAGGCACAGGTGATCTTTATGTGTTTTACCATAGGGATACAACCTAATAATACAGAAGAAGAGTTAGATACTGTATCTCACAACACACAACCATACAAAGCCGAAGAAGACTGAAATCCATTATTGCAAGCATATTAAAAAGTACTATTCATTGGTGTTGATATGGCATTGTGGGCCCAAGTCTTCAGGATCCACTGAGAGTATTTTATAGTGGATATAACGCTCATTAGAAGAATGTCAGTCTGGGAAGTCTATAAGCACTCTGTTTATGGCATATACATTACCCTCATTGACCTGATACATCCCATAAACAACTTTACATAATTGCATACACACAGATAATGACAGCACTTGATTTATTGTGCACTCAGATCTATTTCTGTTCTAGTGGCTCTCTGAAGATGCATGATGTTTGCTAAAGACGTCCTGAGTGCCATGTCATAAATAGCGAAGAGGAGGCTGCATGATCCGAACTTACAATGCACCGGCTTTAGTGCAATTCCAAACGTACACACTGCCAACATTTTCATTCATAGCTTTTAGCTGTTCTATAAGCACCGCTCTCCCCCTGAACGTACACTTAATAGAGTTGCAATGAGCTGTAACCATTCTCTTTAGATGATGTGTTTTTTTTTCAAGTGGCTCCCACAGGTTATAATATGATTTATTTATTATTTCAATATCTCACAGCAGATACAAATGCTTTTACTGTCCTTTAAAAAAACATTATATTTAGTCTCCCATAAATCAGAAGGATTGTGATAAGAACAACTGGAAACTATTGTATCATGTTCCTTTGAAGAATGCTGTCTAGCATAGGACAACAGAAAATTGTAAAAACAAAGATATATATATATAGTATATACACATCAGTAATTCAGCAATGTACGTTACATTACGTTCTTCGCTCTAAGCTTGGATTAATAACATTACTGTTTGACAAAAGCATTTTCAGAAATTTGCAAACAATGCACGACAAAAATAAAGTAGTTTTCCCATCATCCTCTGGCCATATAACAGTGTTTAATTCTGGCTTAATAAATGAACCTAAGTAAAAATCAAAGGAGATGATGGAAACGGAGATCACATACTCAACATATTTGAGGGACCCTTGGGTAAGGGAGTATTTCACTAGATGGGTGGGCCACTACTTCACCCTACAGCGAGGCCATCAACAGCTAACGCATTGGAGGTGTTAACAGTAAAGTGCGTGTTGTAAAGTGCAGAGCAGAATTTTTGGTGGCTTGCTTACAACAGTCAATCTAGGGGTGTCACAAAAAATATCATTAATACCCAGTACAAATGTGCTATACTTTTACGGTCCTTACATTTTTTTAAAAGATTAATTATACAGAGAGTTAAATAAAAGAGGAAAAATAATGTGTACATCCATATAAATAATACCTTCTACTTAGGATTATGGTCTATGCAGAGTAGACTAACAGGGTTATCCAAAGAGATCCAAATTGCTTGAGAAAGGTAACCGAATACTGAAAATCAGCGTTCGGTTACCTTTCCTGGCCATTCGGCTATCCAGAGAGCAGGCAATTCGCCAAATCCTGGCGAATTGCCTGAACATACGGTGCCTGTTCGGTGCCTGTTCGAGGGCAGTGAAATCCCCATGAAAAGCACTGATTCAGCTATTCAGAGAATGAAAACCAGCAGTGAAAGGTTCCCCTAATGCCCTGCCATTCGGTGGTTTAATTCGGCAAATTTATTCAGGCGAATCCCATAGGCTTCAATGTTAAAAATATCCCCGTTTTAATTCAATATCTAATAAACCGTTCATTATAAAATTCTGCAGCAAAAAGTCTCTTTATTTATAGATTTTTTAGGATACTTTAAGCATTTTTCAGATTTTTTTTTTTTTTTTTTTTTTTTTTTAAAAGTCCGATTTTTTTTAATTTTTTTTTCAGGTTACTTATTTTTTTTGTAACAGCCCTCTTTATTATCATTCCCTGGACCTCCTGTGAAAATTTCAGACATTTTCGCTCAGTAGTTTCTTTGCAAACAGCGTTTCATTTTCCCAGATTCATACAAATGGTTTTGCTAATTTATTCACTGCCTCCTCTTCGTCACAGCTGCTTCGGCTCTGTGTGATTCGGCTCCTGTTCGGCTCCTGTTCGGCTTTTTCGAAGGTTAATCCAGATGTTTTTGCTTGTTTTCAGCGTGCATTCGGTTAGTTTTCGTCGGGTTTGCGGCAGCTTTTCCCTGCAATTCGGGGACCCTGTGGTGCTTGCTGAATACACCGCAGGGTCACCGAAATGCAATCGGCAAAAGGAACCGAATTGAAGAGAACGAAAAGTCACCGAACGTGACTTTTCGAATCTCTTTGGATAACCCTGTGTGCACCAACTAATGTCATCTGTTTTGATATAAAGCTGCATAAATAAACAGGAATTGGTCATGTACATGAATATATTTTAAGGAACAGAGTGAAAAATCAACATGTTGCACATGTATGTTATACCTTATTATTATTGTCATCATTTATATAGCGCCAACAGTTTCCGCAGTGCTTTACAATAACCAAAGGGAACGAGGTACAGATAACCGGACATATGATTTATAGTAGCACTTAAAGTGTAGCCAAGTGATGAGATGTTGTGACTTAGTGTCCATCACTAATATATCGGCTCCCGCTTCCTGGTCCCAATCCCTGAAGCTCAGGTCAGCTGTCATGTACCCATGCCCCCGACACCCCGGGCACAGGCGCCCGCATCCTCTCACACCGCGGAGAATCAGCATCCTACCGAAGATCCGCTTACTTCCCCATTGACAGCTGCAGTGAACCGCGCATATGCGGGCAAGCCAGGAACCTCTGGCGTGCGTTACAGAGAGTGGCGTCGCACGCCGATGACGTGGACCCGGAATTAGCGCCGGCACCTGTCTGCAATCAACCCTCCATAAAAGAAGTCGGCGGATGGTGAGTAATCGCTCGTTTATTATTCTTGGAATACCTAGAGCTACCTTACCTATACCTATGATTGAACCCCTCGTTGCCGAACCTCTTGCTTATTCTCCTTGACTATCCCTGAACGCCGCCTATCTCTTTGACCAATTTTGCTTCCACTCGACCACCCTTGAAAGCCGCCAGCCTTACTGACCTCTGCCTCCTCAAGACCACCAAGAACTACCAAAGCACCTAACCCTTCGCTCTCCAAGGAGTCTTCTTTCACTGCTTCATAACAGTAAGCCTGCTGGACTACATATGTATATATGTTCTGCTTATAACGTCTCCTGAAGTCAAAGACCCCTCTAAAACCTGACACCACCTCTACTGCATATAAGGCGCTATACCAGTATACCTCTGGCCCTTATTGCAGTGGTTGTTTTGAACAGGACTACTACTCCTCAAAGCCAGTTCAACTTCTGTATATGAGATCAGCTCTCTCATTGATCTCAGCTTCTGGGAGGAACCCTTTACTTGGAGGGCTAAATCAGACTTTTAAGAGCCCCCCTGAAGGGGGAGAGGATCGAGGTTGCTCAGGGCAATGTGACTTGTAATTTACATGGAGTGTTGACAATGCCTAGAGTATCCCCAGAAAGGCATAGACAATCCACTTCTTCCAAAGCATGGCAACTATATTGGAGCTTCATCAGAGACAACGTTTTGACTCTATCAAGTTTTTGTCAAGTCTATGATTATTTACAATATTTATACAACCAGTAACCAACCTAAAGAGCAATTTCATAAAGACGTGATTAAACCAGATGATTTCATTTACCTCTGTCAAGATGGTGACTCTGCCCCCAGGAACATGGCATGCATGCTTCTCACATTCTCCTCACTTCTGTTAATCACATCTTTATTAAATTGCTTTTTGGATTGGTTATTATTTGTATGAACATTGGAAACAATCATGGATGTGTTAGATTTGACAAAGACTCGATAGAGTCAAAACATTATGTCTGATGAAGCTCCTATAAAGTTACCTTACTTTGGAAGACGTGGAGTGCCCATACCTTTCTGGGGATACTTTAGGGATTGTGAACACTCAATTTAAATTAAGTGGACACAGTGCCCTGAGCACCCCAGTCCCCTCCCCCTTGCAGGGAGGGCTCTCGGGCATGGGCACACCTTTCTTTGCTACATGTGTCGTTCAGATCTGGCCTCTCAAGGTATGCATGGCACCCATTTAAAGACTGTGTAGATTTAAGAGGAGGATTGGTTTGATACCCGTTATAACTTTACTTAGACTGTCCCCAGAAGTGTAACTAGAGTTCAGTGGGCCCTTGGGCAAAGTCTGGCAAATCAGCCAAGAGATCTAATGTATCAGACTTACATTGGAAGCTAATGAAGGGGCAAGTGGGCTGCACCACTCTGTGATATGTTTAAGTGTTTAGTTTAAGTGATTTCAAGCTTAAGAATCTTACTTAAAAACATAAATACCTATACACACTTACAAAAGCTCATGGGAAATGGAATACAGCATCAAACAGAAACATTACCACGAGCTACACTTGTACAATAGAACATGCTCATTCAGTTAACAACCACCTTAAAATTTCACTTTTCCCTTTTCACGTTGACATATCTCAACTTTATGCCACGTAAAATACTGGAACAAAACTGGAACAAGATGAATAACAATCTAGTTTGCCCCTCAGACAGTTAATGTGGATTCCTCTCTCACAGGCCCTTGAGGAATGATAAGTAACACATTACACACTTTGCAAAGAAAGACTATAAACACAGTCCCCACTCCTCTACATGGGACCAACACTTTTTGGACTTGCTCCATCCATGCACTTTAATGATGATAGTTTTATTAACTTACCAGTGATGAGGTCAAAGTTGCAGCAGTAAGCAGCTCTTCGGATCATCAGTGGAACATGTCGGAAATGGCAACAATGAATTTCCCCCATGAGAACAGACACAGCAACTGAATAATGTCCATAGAATATACGGAGCTTTGTGTAACTGAATTTGATTTGATTCATTGTCACGATATGAGTGATCACCATGATCCTTAATGCGGGAAGGTAAATAATATGTACTCAATGCACCAGATTTTTTTTACCTGTTCCATGGCACATATCCATTTTCTTATCCATTTTTTACAGTCACATATGCTTTAAAACATTCAAAATTTATGCTTTTTCCAAACTCTAAATGAAATTGAATTTTTTCTGCAAAATATATTAAAAAAATTACATACAGGGTGCCCATAAAGTCTCTTTACAATTTCAAAAATGTATTACAAAGGCAAATGAAAAGACAAATAAGTGAAAATTATTACAAAATGAGACGCATGTATTTAAGGTTTTCTTTTGCCTCATTTAATACACCTCTTTATGGGCACCATTAGTTGCACAAAGCACATCAAGACGGTGCTCGATTTCTTGCCATGTTCGCTGTAGCATACCCTCATCAATGGTGGCGATGGCCTCAGTGATCCTCTGCTTTAGATTAGTGATGTCCCGTACCTTTGATCGATACACGATATCTTTAACATAACCCCATAGAAAGAAGTCGAGGTGAGTGATATCTGGTGAATGAGGTGGCCAGGGAATTGGGCCTCCCCTTCTAATCCACTGGTCTGGAAATGTTTCATTTAGGAACCCACGAACATGCAGTCCCCAATGTGGTGGTGCACCATCTTGCTGGAAAATGATGGTTGGTTGAAGGTCATGTAGTTGTGGTGCCTTGTATTCAGTCAAAAGGTCAAGGTAGACATTTGCAGTAATTGATATCTCGCCAAAGAAAAACAGACCAATGGTTCGATTGCACATGATCCCACACCTCACATTCATCTAAAGCAGAGGATCACTGATGCCATTGCCACCATTGATGAGAGTATGCTGCAGCGAACATGACAAGAAATCGAGTACCGTCTTGATGTGCTTCGTGCAACTAATGGTGCCCATATAGAGGTGTATTAAATGAGGCAAAGAAAACTTAAATACATGCGTCTCATTTTGTAATCATTTTCACTTCTCTGTCTTTTCATTTGCCTTTGTAATAAATTTTTGAAATTGTAAAGAGACTTTATGGGCACCCTGTATTTTGAATACCATTTTGCCTACCACACAGGTGTCCTTTCCAATACAAAACCTCCTCTTGGTTATGGGTTTCCCTGACCTGAGAAAGCTTGCTGTTTAAAGAACCTGTCAGATATTAAAACCAATGTTGATCAATAGCTCCTTGTCTGCGGAGTGTATTGAGTCGTCACTGACTTCTGACAATCATGAGCCAAGGAAGATAATTTGTATGAGACGAGGGATAAGTGAATGAAAAGGATGTGTGTTTACTCTTAAAATATTCTGTTGGTGATATCTTTAAAGTGAGAAGCAGTATAATTATCAAACTGAAGTTTCAGATCATGTAGCCCTATGAACCCATTGGCCTGTTAACTCTCTCTCGACTCCCCTTAAATATACCAAGTGCCCAACCACTTCTCAGAGAAAGCTGGAATCCTACAGCAGCTCACTCTATTACACACAGTATAAAGGGGGTTATTTAGTAAGCGTCAAACTTGCCACCGAATTGCACCGAATGGTGAATTTCACCATACAATGCAATTTTGTGGTAGTTCGTCTATTCACTAAATTGTCAATTCTCCAAATACTGGTGAATTGACAGCAAAATACGCTGCGGTTCACTTCAGATCGCCGCAATTTGCTGACCTTCGCAGCAGTGAAATTGTCCCATAGAGAAGTAATGGTTAATCAATTTAGAGAATGTGAACACTAAAAGTGTCAGTGAAATGCACTGATTTTCAGTTGTTCAGTTTGTCAGGTTTAAACAGGCGAATCCCATAGGATTCAATGGAAAAATATTATCTGTTTTTTTTATTCAATTTATTTTTGTCATTTTCAGCAAACCGTCTTTTAATTTACTTATTTTTGAACATTTTGTTCTAATTTTTATATTTCTTTTTATGACATTTTTGATTCCCAAAGGCGCTTTTTTTTATTGTGTAACAGACCGTTTTATTTTTTATAGGACCATTATTATTATACGCATACATTTAAATGCATTTTTATTGGTTTAACCCCTTCGCTAATGAGCCATTTCACGTCTTTGTGCTGAGATAATTTTTACCGCTTTTGCTCATCATGTTCAAAAGCGATTTGAAGCCACGTTTTATTATACGACCCAGACATATTATATATCGTTCTTTCCGGCAGACTCCGCAGATTCATAATATATCATTATTATACAGTTGTGTTCAAAATTATTCAACCCCCAATGCTGTAAAGGGTTTTAGGGAATTTAGTGTACATTTGTAATTGTATTCAGAATGAAATCCTACAAGGACTTTTTAAAGAACCATATGCAACTAAAATGACATCAATTGGTTTTGTAATACAGTAGTAAATGTTTCTTTTGTGAATTCTTCATTGACACAATTATTCAACCCCTTAAAGACTACCACTCTGAAGAACAGAGGTTCATTCAAGTGTTTTCAATCAGGTATTGAAAACACCTGTGGATGTCACGGAGCAGCAATAAAGCATAATAAGCACCAATTAGGCAGCTTTAAAATGACTGACACTCAGCTCCTTCTAGACATTTACTGGTGTGGTTACAAACATGGTGAAGTTAAGAGAATGGTCCAGGAAGACAAGAGAAGAGGTGATTACTCTTCACAGGAAGGGCAATGGCTATAAGAAGATTGCAAAGATGTTAAACATACCAAGAGAGACCATAGGAAGCATCATTTGCAAATTCAAGGCAAAGGGCACTGTTGAAACGCTACCTGGTCGTGGCAGAAAGAAGATGCTGACTTCAACTGCTGTGCGCTACCTGAAGCGTAGAGTGGAGAAAAGTCCCCGTGTGACTGCTGAGGAACTGAGAAAAGATTTGTCAGATGTGGGTACTGAAGTTTCAGCTCAGACCATACAGCGCACACTGTGTAATGAAGGCCTCCATGCCAGAACTCCCAGGAGCACCCCCTTGCTGTCTCCAAAGAATAAGAAGAGTCGACTGCAGTATGCCAAAAGTCATGTGGACAAACCACAGACATTTTGGATAGTGTTCTGTGGACTGATGAAACAAAATTAGAACTGTTTTGGCCCATGGATCAACGCTATGTTTGGAGGAGGAAGAACAAGGCCTATGAAAAAAGAACACCTTGCCTACTGTGAAGCATGGCGGGGGGTCAATCATGCTTTGGGGCTGTTTTGCTTCTGCAGGTACAGGGAAGCTTCAGCGTGTGCAAGGTACCATGAATTCTCTTCAGTACCAGGAGATATTGGATGACAATGTGATGCAGTCCGTCACAAACCTGAGGCTTGGGAGACGTTGGACCTTTCAACAGGACAATGATCCCAAGCATACCTCCAAGTCCACTAGAGCATGGTTGCAGATTAAAGGCTGGAACATTTTGGAGTGGCCATCGCAGTCACCTGACTTAAATCCGATTGAGAACCTGTGGTGGGACTTAAAGAAAGCATTGCAGTGCACAAGCCTAAGAATGTGACTGAACTGGAGGCTTTTGCCCATGACGAATGGGCGAAGATACCCGTAGATCGCTGCAAGACACTTGTGTCAAGCTATGCTTCACGTTTAAAAGCTGTTATAACTGTAAAAGGATGTTGTACTAAGTACTAAGATTGAATGTCACTTGGGGGTTGAATAAAACTGATAATGATGTGAGCACAGAAAAGACATTTGTGGTTATTTCATTATAAATGTTATGTTATATTTGTCTGACCTACACGTGCCTCTTTGATTTAATTGTAAGCAAGATGACTGGATGATCAAAATCAATGTCAAACTGGCCAAAACACTCAATTTCAGTGGGGGTTGAATAATTTTGAACACAACTGTATGTATTCATTATGCCCTGCCTGTATATTATAACAAAAAATGCAATAAAATTTGAATTTTTAATCATCTACAGCATGTAAAGTGTTTTTTTTCACATTTTATCATACGGGTTTTCGCATTTATATTTTCTATGGGCTGTGCTTGTTAAAAAAATTAGAAATGGGGACCGTTACATTTTTTTGGGGGAATTATGTGATTTTTGGGAGATATTGGGGTTCAAAGGATTCCCCTATCCCCACTAGGGAATTTCGCTGGGAAATCCCTGGGCAGCTAGGGGTTCCCTGGCTAACTGATGTCATCACGCCATTTCAGGCTTTGCCGGTGGGTCATTTACGTGGGTAGGCCCTTAAAAGACACGTCTGGCTTCCTAGAAGTCAGATCGCCGCGGGACCCCGGGGAGAGAGAGGGGAGTATCCCTCCCAGGGCTCCCACTTGCGGGTGACATGTGGGGACCGTCCTCTGCATATAGTCAATGAGGACGTTCCTCACACGTCTCCTGCAGTGAAAGGTTTAAACTCCTTTTAGAAGAATAGCAGAGTTCTGTTTTTTTTTTCTTCAGTTCGGCATCTTCGTCACCATTCGGCGGTGTGATTGGTGGCCGATGGCAGCATTTGGCGGTTTTCCATGGCGGTGGCTCCATGTTCAGCGTACTTTGAGGGACCCTGCAGTAAACAGTGAACTCACCGCGGGGTCAGTGAAATCGAATCACTGTAGCGCACTGAAGTGCCCCGAAAGGAGAAAACTCTGAAATTTCACTGATATTTCGGAGCTTTCTGAATAGCCCCTGAAATAGGCAAATATAATGGGAGGTGGTGAATAATGAGAGATTCCCAGTCGCTTGTTATTCAAGTGAAAGGCAAAAATATATGATCCCAAAGTCTCAAATGACGTTAATTCTCCATATTTTCATATCTCTCTTTAGGCAGCTTCATAAAGTTTTCACTTACCAATACCTACTCAGCAAAAATATACAAAAGTATTTCCACTATATATATGTTCACTGTAGGTAAGCTCCATTTGACAGGTAGGGGGCTCCCTCTGCTGGCCAAAAAGTGCTACAACATTTATATTGCAGTTTTTGCTCCGTGCTTTGTTAAAAGAAAAATTGGAACTCCAAACTGTCATGTCTGATGTGTTGAAACTTTAGGGGTATGTTCTGCATTGCATTTGCAAACACATTTCATTTACAATAAATTAATTTCTTTTGCATTGCTTCAGAATGAGACCAGATCAACTGTACATGATTTTGTGGAAACTGCAGGTGCTTTTGAAGATCATGTGTACTGTTCTCAAACATTGTACTGTAGGAGTTAAGATAAATCATAGCCAGAAGATGGATGTATCACTGGTTCAAATACAGTCAGGTCCAGAAATATTGGGACATTGACACTATTCTAACATCTTTTGGCTCTATACACCACCACAATGGAGTTGGAATGAAACAAACACAATGTGCTTTAACTGCAAACTGTCAGCTTTAATTTGAGGGTATGTACATCCAACTCAGGTGAATGGTGTAGGACTTACAGCAGTTTGCAGATGTGCCTCCCACTTGTTAAGTGACCAAAGATAATGGGACAGAATAATAATCATAAATCAAACTTTCCCTTCTTAATACTTGGTTGCAAATCCTTTGCAGTCAATCACAGCCTGAAGTCTGGAACGCATAGACCTCACCAGACGCTGGGTTTCATCCCTGGTGATGCTCTGCCAGGCATCTACTGCAACTGTCTTCAGTTCCTGCTTGTTCTTGGGGCATTTTCCCTTCAGTTTTGTCTTCAGCAAGTGAAATGCATGCTCAATGGGATTCAGGTCAGGTGATTGACTTGGCCATTGCATAACATTCCACTTCTGTCCCTCCAAAAACTCTTTGGTTGCTTTTGCAGTATGCTTTGGGTCATTGTCCATCTGCACTGTGAAGCGCCGTCCAATGAGTTCTGCAGCATTTGGCTGAATGTGAGCAGATAATATTGCCTGAAACACTTCAGAATTCATCCTGCTGCTTTTGTCAGCAGTCACATCATCAATAAATACAAAAGAACCATTTCCATTGGCAGCTATACATGCCCACGCCATGACACTACCACCACCATGCTTCACTGATGAGGTGGTATGCTTAGGATCATGAGCAGTTCCTTTCCTTCTCCATACTCTTCTCTTCCCATCACTCTGGTACAAGTTGATCTTGGTCTCATCTGTCCATAGGATATTGTTCCAGAACTGTGAAGGCTTTGTTAGGTGTTGTTTGGCAAACTCTAATCTGGCCTTCCTGTTTTTGAGGCTCACCAATGGTTTACATCTTGTGGTGAACCCTCTGTATTCACTCTGGTGAAGTCTTCTCTTGATTGTTGACTTTGACACACATACACCTACCTCCTGGAGAGTGTTCTTGATCTGGCCAACTGTTGTGAAGGGTGTTTTCTTCATCAGGGAAAGAATTCTTCGGTCATCCACCACAGTTGTTTTCCGTGGTCTCCCGGGTCTTTTGGTGTTGCGGAGCTCACCGGTGCGTTCCTTCTTTTTGAGAATGTTCCAAACAGTTGTTTTGGCCACGCCTAATGTTCTTGCTATCTCTCTGAGGGGTTTGTTTTGTTTCTTCAGCCTAATGATGGCTTGCTTCACTGATAGTGACAGCTATTTCGATCTCATCTTGAGAGTTGACAGCAACAGATTCCAAATGCAAATAGCACACTTGAAATGAACTCTGGGCCTTTTATCTGCACATTGTAATTGGGGTAATGAGGGAATATCACACACCTGGCCATGGAACAGCTGAGAAGCCAATTGTCTCATTACCTTTGGTCCCTTAACAAGTGGGAGGCACATCTGCAAACTGCTGTAAATCCTACACCGTTCACCTGAGTTAGATGTACATACCCTCAAATTAAAGCACATTGTGTTTGTTTCATTCCAACTCCATTGTGGTGGTGTATAGAGGCAAAGATGTTAGAATTGTGTCGATGTCCCAATATTTCTGGACCTGACTGTACGTTTCCTGATTATACCAAGGGACACATTCAGCTTATATATGCTAACGGACAGTCCTACTAATGTAATACCATAATACTACTAATTACCCTGGTGACATCAATGCACTCATTCACTAAGATAAATTACAAAACTTAAAATACCTCTTCGACAAACAAAAACATTTATAAAAATAGTGCTCAAAAAAACTTAAATCATACATAAAAAAATAATAAAATTCTAATTTTTTTCAGCACATTTTAGGTTAAGACGTTTTGTATGATACATTGGATTCCTAGCATATGTCTGTTAAGAATATATTCACCTTTAAGTCACAGACAGTTCAGCATGTGTTCCTCCGTGGAAAAATCAAATGATATGTTGGACTGTTCCACAGGTTAACAACAAATGCTCCTCATTATCCCCTGATTAAAAGAGAATAATTTCTTAATCTAACAGATCCACTTACCAGAACAGCTGGAAGAGACCCAATACATGTATGATAAATTGTTTCCAAATGTTTGGAGGTATACTATGTCTGCTCTGCTCAGGAGTTTCTGTTACCATTGTGTGCGTGTGTGTCATGTTTTCATTTCTTAAAGGGACAGCCTCGCTTTTTTAAAAGCCCCTTAAGGAATCTAATATGGGAAATTAGGATTTTAGACGTTCAAACTAGTTACTTGTTTTCTGCCTACAGGTATGTAATTTTATGTTATTCAACAGCTTTCAGAATTTTATTTTTTATTTATTTATTTATAAAAGGATTTTACCAGGAAGGATACATTGAGATTTCTCTCGTTTTCAAGTATGTCCTGGGTTCGAGAACATTGAGTGGTTACAGAAATACAAAATAGTAAAATAGTCCTGCAGACTCAGCGTTCCTTATTCACAGCAATGGGTGGGAGTTTCTAGTGATCTGTGCAGGAGACAAGAGGATTGATATTAGATTACAGAGTAGAGAGACAGAAAGTTATGCTGTAAAACAAAAAAGACTCATTTGCTTCCGTATTTTTTTGTTAAAAAAAGTCAAACGGCGATTCTTCGAAGATTTAAAGAGAATCATAATGCACTTGCTGGTAGAGCTACCTCTTGAATATATAAAGGAAAAAATTGAAAAGTTGAAGACAAAAATCCCTCCACAGGAAGGGAAGTTACGGCAGAGCGAAACAGGGAATTGTAGACTATCAGTGTTATTCAAAAACCAGCCGCAGAAAAAGCCGACAAGCTGCCGGACGGGTAAAAAAAAAACAACGATCGAAAGTGTGAAATTTGTAACTCTATTTGCAAAAAAATCCTACTGGATGAAAATGTCTGTAATTAACTTATAAAGGTCCTATGAATAATAATAAAAAGATCTGTTACAGAAAAAGGAATACTCGTTGTGTAAAAAAAAAATCGGGAAAAGAAATTTGCCCAAAAAATCCCGAAAAATGCCTAGAAAAATCCAAAAATAAATAAATAAAGAGACTGTTTGCTGCAGATTAAAAAAATAAATGGTTTATTAGATATTAAATAAAAACGGGAATATTTTTAGCATTCAAGCCTATGGGATAAACCTGATTAAACCTGAAAGCACCGAACATCAAAGCATTTCACAGATATTTTTCTGCTGTTCGGTGTCTCTGAATAGATTAACCATTGTTTCTCTATGGGGGAGTTCACTGCCGTGGAACAGCACTGTATTTTGCTAGCAATTTGCAAAAATATGGCAAACTGCCTGCTTTGTGAATAGCCGAAAGGCCACATAAATGCACCGTATGGAGAAATTCAGTGTTCGATTAATTTTCTGGGCAAGTTCGGATCTCTGTGAATAGCCCCATTATGTATCCAAAACGATTATCCATCTATTATGTTGTAAGGCAACCTTTACTAATAAGACCTATATCTATAGTATTTATAAAAACATATTACACAGTGATGTACAATGGCTTGATAAACACGCGCACGCACACACGCACGCACACACGCACACATTCATTATTTAATCACTAGGGCCACATAAAATCTGTTCCATCATCACTTATGACTCATTAGATTAAGCCATTTCTTTGTATGCTTCACTGTGCTTGGTTGCTTTTTTTTTGTCATCTGACTTTCAGACTGGTTACTGATCTCCTTTGATATACTGTACATGACATCCCAACAAAACCAAACCTTTAATCAGAATGATGAGGATTGCAAGTGCTCGCCACTGTCAGATGGAAGGCCAAAGCTACAATACAGCAGATGTGTACGCACAGGTCAGGTGGAATGAATGGGTTTAGAACACACAATTACAGTCACCTCGGAATTAACCTTAAATTCAAAAAGCAGGCTCAGAATCTGGATTAAATGACTAAAGAATCTGGACCTGAAATAATGCAATAGATCTGGGTCATTTACCTTGACAAATGGGGATGGGGGATAAAAAGAAACAATCCCCCTCATTTAATAAGGAACAATATATTACACAGCGATGGAAGAGGCATGCCAAACAGAATGAAGTTCTGTTTTTGTTATATGTATCCGCAAGTGAAGACCTGAAGTTTTAATTAGCCTTGCACAATGTCAAGTTAAGCCATCTATCTTGACGGCATACCGATGGCAGGGTCATAGACAAAGCAACTGTTCAGGACACTGGTCGACTTTCAAATTCTTTTTACTGATCATGTCACTTATCCAGCACTAATAGAAACATAGAAAATGTCGGCAGATAAGAACCTTTCGGCCCATCTAGTCTGCCCAATTACATGGATACTTTACCTGGTTTTATCTTTTGTTTTGGATAGCCTTATGCCTAACAGCCCATAAGATGCACAAGCTAGCCAGCTCATCTCTATAACTAGAGACAGCTCTACAGGCCCATTTGACCATTTCTTTTTACATACAGTATCTTAACTACTGAGATCGAGATATCTCAGGCTGCAAAGGCACCATCTGGTGCCCCGATATCGAGATATCGCGATCTGCAGCTCTGCAACCCAAAAGCAAATTAAATTTGTCTGCTGCAAACAAATTTTGTTTCCTTTCGGGTTGCAGAAGGTGCTCCCAAAGTTTTAGCCCTGTGGGCATAATTCCCAAAGAACTAAAACTGTGCAAAATCGGCTAAGTGACTGTCCTGACATCAGACATTCAGGAGCCGATACAGTTGCAGCCCGTGGTTCACTGCAACGGCTGTAATTCAATTTGTCAGTGGATGGCACCATCTACTGGCCAACTATGTTAGACAATGTATGACATTCATTGGGAACATACCCAAATATTTTATTGTATATTATATTTATATATTAGTTAATTTATAAATAATTTTTTTGAAATACATTGTTTCCTGGCAGTGTTTGTTTTTAAAATCACTTGGCAGTGAAGGGGTTATAAGTCTCTTGAAACCTTCTACAGTGACTATTTCCAGGCTAAACATTACACTCTTTATCCAGTTCTGTATTTCTTGGTATCGTGCAGATTTAGGCCGGGTGCACACTAGGCGTTTTGTTTGTGCGTTAAAAATGACGGAAGAGATGGTAGACGCCAGACGATGCGTTAATTTTGACGCACGTCGTAAAAACTGTATTTGAGTTGAATGAAAAAAAAAAGCTGGGCTTTTGACTTTTGACGTTCAGCACACGGCCAACGTTGCGTCAATCCTAGCGCACAAGCCTTGGTGTTTCCACGACGGACCTCTTCAGCGCGCGTTATGCATAGCGCGCGTTATGCGTGTGTTCTTCTCTATCCGCGTAATTATATGCTGCGACGCACGCCGGTAAGTGCGTTTTAATGCGCGTTAGTGTGCACAAAAAAATGCCTAGTGTGCACCCGGCCTTAGTGATAAACTTCCCATTCCCCAAACTCTTTAAAAATTTATATTTCTAAATAATAATCTGTTTCAGTTATGGTATAATAATATCACTTTTGGACCTCAGGTTTGTCCACCTTTTGACCATTGTTTGCCTCATCAGTGGCGTCGTAACGTGGGGGCGGGGGGTGCGGCCCGCACCAGGTGACACCCGCCTTTAGGGTGACACCGTCATCCTAAGGGCGGGTGTCTCACCCTCCGCCGCGTATTCGCTCCCTGCGAGCGTCCGAAGCATGCAGCTTTGGCGCTCGCCTGGGGGAAACACGTCACCAGCCAATCGCGGCTGGTCACGTGGCTCCCCCAGGCGAGCGCCCAAGCTGCGCGCCGCCGGACGCTCAAAAGGAGCGAACACGCGGCGGAGGTGAGCTGGGGCCGTTATCCATGAGGTGCTGTGGCCGTTATCCATGAGGTGCTGGGGCCATTATCCATGAGGTGCTGGGGCATATCCATTTGCTGGGGCAGTATCCATCTGCTGGGGCATTCCATGTGCTGGGGCATATCCATGAGGTGCTGGGGCATATCCATGAGGAGCTGGGGCATATCCATGAGGAGCTGGGGCATATCCATGAGGTGCTGGGGCATATACATGAGCTGCTGGGGCATATCCATGAGGTGCTGGGGCATATCCATGAGGTGCTGGGGCATATCCATGAGCTGCTGGGGCATATCCATGAGGTGCTGGGGCATATCCATGAGGTGCTGGGGCAGTATCAAGCTGCTGGGGCATATCCATGAGGTGCTGGGGCATATCCATGAGGAGCTGGGGCATATCCATGAGGAGCTGGGGCATATCCATGAGGTGCTGGGGCATATCCATGAGCTGCTGGGGCATATCCATGAGGTGCTGGGGCATATACATGAGCTGCTGGGGCATATCCATGAGGTGCTGGGGCATATCCATGAGGTGCTGGGGCATATCCATGAGGTGCTGGGGCAGTATCAATCTGCTGGGGCATATCCATGAGGTGCTGGGGCATATCCATGAGGAGCTGGGGCATATCCACGAGGAGCTGGGGCATATCCACGAGGTGCTGGGGCATATCCATGAGGTGCTGGGGCATATCCATGAGGTGCTGGGGCATATCCATGAGCTGCTGGGGCATATCCATAAGCTGCTGGGGCAAATCCATGAGGTGCTGGGGCATATCCATGAGCTGCTGGGGCATTAGAAACATAGAAACATAGAAAAATGTCGGCAGATAAGAACCTTTCGGCCCATCTAGTCTGCCCAATTACATGGATACTTGACCTGGATTTATCTTTTGTTTAGGATAGCCTTATGCCTATCCCATGACTGCTTAAATTCAATTACTGTTTTGGCCTCTACCACTTCTACTGGAAGACTGTTCCATGTATCCACCACCCGCTTAGTAAAATAATGCTTCCTGATGTTACTTTTAAACCTTTGCCCCTCTAATCTAAGACTATGTCCTCTTGTTTTGCTATTTTGTTTCCTTTTAAATATACTCCCTTCCTCTACCTTGTGGATTCCCTTTACGTATTTAAATGTTTCTATCATATCTCCTCTGTCTCGTCTTTTTTCCAAGCTGTACATGTTAAGATCATTAAGCCTTTCTTGGTAACTTTTCTCCTTCAAGCCGTACACCATTTTTGTAGCCCTTCTCTGAACTCTCTCTAAGATGTCTATATCCTTCTGGAGATACGGTCTCCAGTACTGCACACAGTACTCCAAGTGAGGTCTCACCAGTGCTCTGTACAGTGGCATGAGCACTTCCCTTTTCCTACTGCTAAAATGTAAGTGCCAATTCCCATACCGGGAGTCGAACCCGGGCCGCCTGGGTGAAAACTAGGAATCCTAACCGCATTCCATGTGCTGGGCAGTATCCATGTGCTGGGGCAGTATCCATGAGCTGGGGCATTATCCATGAGCTGGGGCAATATCCATGAGCTGCTGGGGCATTCCATGTGCTGGGCAGTATCCATGTGCTGGGGCAGTATCCATGAGCTGGGGCAATATCCATGAGCTGGGGCAATATCCATGAGCTGGGGCAGTATATCCATGAGCTGCTGGGGCAGTATATCCATGAGCTGCTGGGGCAGTATATCCATGAGCTGGGGCAGTATATCCATGAGCTGGGGCATATCCATGTGCTGGGGCAATATCCATGAGCTGGGGCATATCCATGAGCTGGGGCAAAATCCATGAGAGGAGCTGGGGCAAAATCCATGAGAGGAGCTGGGGCAAAATCCATGAGAGCAGCTGGGGCATTATCAATGAGAGCAGCTGGGGCAGTATATCCATGAGAGCAGCTGGGGCAGTATATCCATGAGAGGAGCTGGGGCAGTATATCCATGAGAGGAGCTGGGGCAGTATCCATGAGAGGAGCTGGGGCAGTATATCCATGAGAGGAGCTGGGGCAATATCCATGAGAGGAGCTGGGGCAATATCCATGTGTGCTGGGGGCAGTATCCATGAGAGCTGGGGCAATATATCCATGTGTGAGCTGGTCTGGGGCAATATATCCATGTGTGAGCTGGTCTGGGGCAATATATCCATGTGTGAGCTGAGGCGCAATATATCCATATGTGAGCTGAGGCGCAATATATCCATATGTGAGCTGGGGCAATATATATCCATGGGTGAGCTGCTGGGGACAATATATAACTGTGAACTGGGGCAATATATAACTGAACTGGGGCAATATATCCATATGTGAGTTGGGGCAATATATATCCATGGGTGAGCTGCTGGGGGCAATATATATCCAGAGCTGCTGGGGGCAATATATATCCATGTGTGCTTTCACTGCCTTCGAACAGGCAATGTACTTGCTGGCAGTTGGCAAAAAGGTGTGTGAGCATATGAGAGAGCTCCACAGCAATAAACCTCACAGCAATGTGCGCTGTGTGTATGAGCATTCAGTGTTATATGGGAGTACTGATTTAGGAGTAAGAGTAGTTAAAAAAAAATTGTAAAATTCGGGGGGGGGGGGGTGACACCATAAGTTACCGCACCGGGTGACACCAACCCTAGTGACGCCACTGTGCCTCATCACTCCAAGTACCATATCTTCTACAGATTTTTGCATAAATATGGTGCAAGAATGTCTCATAGCCTCTACTCCCATCAAATATCCTGTAAAACACAAGAGGATGTTGCTGATTGGATGAGACTCTTCCTGTAGTGAGCAGAGCTCACTGGTGATGCATTAAGTTGGATGCTATGCACCAAAAGCAGGAACCTCAAACGTGAACATGGTTTGTATTTTTACTAATTACCCAGGGCCTTCTTCCATGTTTGTCGGTAACACAGTTGCTAAGGGAAAATCTCTAACACAAATTGTGTAGCGTGTGCAACACAAATTGTGTTTCATTTTCATACGCATTTTCCACACCACATGTGCAGAACAATGAATTGGACCTGAGAGCACACACAGAAAACTAATCCTTTTCGCTGTATGCTTGCTGCTGCGAGTTCTTGGAAAAATGATGATGCTAGCACGCAGTCAAAACAATACAAATAAAATCCTGCACACTGAAAAATAAGTGCATATCCAAACAAAGGACTCCTCCACTGTCCTAAGAAACAAACATCCAAATAACAAATAATAAGATGGTACAACCATAACTAACAAAAACAAAAAGTAAGAAAATATGCATTCTTTATTCAGTTAAAACAAAATAAAAGTCTTAACAAGAAACATATCTCCCTAATAACCATGGTGAACATACAGTTGTGTTCAAAATTATTCAACCCCCAATGCTGTAAAGGGTTTTAGGGAATTTAGTGTACATTTGTAATTGTATTCAGAATGAAATCCTACAAGGACTTTTTAAAGAACCATATGCAACTAAAATGACATCAATTGGTTTTGTAATATAGTAGTAAGTGTTTCTTTTGTGAATTCTTCATTGACACAATTATTCAACCCCTTAAAGACTACCACTCTGAAGAACAGAGGTTCATTCAAGTGTTTTCAATCAGGTATTGAAAACACCTGTGGATGTCACGGAGCAGCAATAAAGCATAATAAGCACCAATTGGGCAGCTTTAAAATGACTGTGATACTCAGCTCCTTCTAGACATTTACTGGTGTGGTTACAAACACGGTGAAGTCAGGAGAATGGTCCAGGAAGACAAGAGAAGAGGTGATTACTCTTCACAGGAAGGGCAATGGCTATAAGAAGATTGCAAAGATGTTAAACATACCAAGAGAGACCATAGGAAGCATCATTCGCAAATTCAAGGCAAAGGGCACTGTTGAAACGCTACCTGGTCGTGGCAGAAAGAAGATGCTGACTTCGACTGCTGTGCGCTACCTGAAGCGTAGAGTGGAGAAAAGTCCCCGTGTGACTTCTGAGGAACTGAGAAAAGATTTGTCAGATGTGGGTACTGAAGTGTCAGCTCAGACAATACGGCGCACACTGCGTAATGAAGGCCTCCATGCCAGAACTCCCAGGCGCACCCCCTTGCTGTCTCCAAAGAATAAGAAGAGTCGACTGCAGTATGCCAAAAGTCATGTGGACAAACCACAGAAGTTTTGGGATAGTGTTCTGTGGACTGATGAAACAAAATTAGAACTGTTTGGGCCCATGGATCAACGCTATGTTTGGAGGAGGAAGAACAAGGCCTATGAAGAAAAGAACACCTTGCCTACTGTGAAGCATGGCGGGGGGTCAATCATGCTTTGGGGCTGTTTTGCTTCTGCAGGTACAGGGAAGCTTCAGTGTGTGCAAGGTACCATGAATTCTCTTCAGTACCAGGAGATATTGGATGACAATGTGATGCAGTCTGTCACAAACCTGAGGCTTGGGAGACGTTGGACCTTTCAACAGGACAATGATCCCAAGCATACCTCCAAGTCCACTAGAGCATGGTTGCAGATTAAAGGCTGGAACATTTTGGAGTGGCCATCGCAGTCACCTGACTTAAATCCAATTGAGAACCTCTGGTGGGACTTAAAGAAAGCAGTTGCAGTGCGCAAGCCTAAGAATGTGACTGAACTGGAGGCTTTTGCCCATGATGAATGGGCGAAGATACCCGTAGATCGCTGCAAGACACTTGTGTCAAGCTATGCTTCACGTTTAAAAGCTGTTATAACTGTAAAAGGATGTTGTACTAAGTACTAAGATTGAATGTCACTTGGGGGTTGAATAAAACTGATAATGATGTGAGCACAGAAAAGACATTTGTGGTTATTTCATTATAAATGTTATGTTATATTTGTCTGACCTACACGTGCCTCTTTGATTTAATTGTAAGCAAGACGACTGAATGATCAAAATCAATGTCAAACTGGCCAAAACACTCAATTTCAGTGGGGGTTGAATAATTTTGAACACAACTGTATAGTATAACATGCACATTTAATAGAAATGCCTAGAAATATCAACATAAGACAAAGCAAGCCATAAGCAATAAAGGAGCTTCATATAAACAATAATATATTGTATTTATCCACTCAAAAAATAAGGTCAATTAGAGACACCATAAACAGCAAGATATACAAAAAGGTTTGACCAAACCATCAAAAAGTATCCAAATGAGGTACCTGACATTTTGGTGAAATTGCGCCTTTATCAAGGGTTACCATACTGACATCATCAGTGACTGGTTTAGTGACTGTGAAATTCAAAATTTCTGGTAATGCTTAAGGGAAAAGGTCACCTCCTTGCTTCACACAAGAATATTGGCCAAATGGGACATTCCACACAGCCTGACCAAGTTAAAAAGTGAAAGTGGTCAGGGTGTTTAGAACGTCCTTTTATTGACAGTGTCAGAATAATGTCTCAAGCCATTAACTTAATGATAGAGTTGGAATGTGACCCCCAGTGTTCTGTGTGCGGGGTTTCTTTCCTCATGTTATTTAAGGGTAAGAGGAATACCAATTGTACCACTGGAGAGAATTCACATGGATTTACATTCATGTGTATGATGTTTCAAGCCATCCTGGTACGTGTGCATTAAAAGGGTTTTGTTTTAACATGTGGCACTGATCAGTCAGTTTAAATATCTAAATTTCTACATATGGAATTGGCTTCCAGACACACCATATATTTCCTGGACACTTACAGTTGTGTTCAAAATTATTCAACCCCCACTGAAATTGAGTGTTTTGGCCAGTTTGACATTGATTTTGATCATTCAGTCATCTTGCTTACAATTAAATCAAAGAGGCACGTGTAGGTCAGACAAATATAACATAACATTTATAATGAAATAACCACAAATGTCTTTTCTGTCCTCACATCATTATCAGTTTTATTCAACCCCCAAGTGACATTCAATCTTAGTACTTAGTACAACATCCTTTTACAGTTATAACAGCTTTTAAACGTGAAGCATAGCTTGACACAAATGTCTTGCAGCGATCTACGGGTATCTTCGCCCATTCGTCATGGGCAAAAGCCTCCAGTTCAGTCACATTCTTAGGCTTGCGCACTGCAACTGCTTTCTTTAAGTCCCACCAGAAGTTCTCAATCAGATTTAAGTCAGGTGACTGCGATGGCCACTCCAAAATGTTCCAGCCTTTAATCTGCAACCATGCTCTAGTGGACTTGGAGATATGCTTGGGATCATTGTCCTGTTGAAAGGTCCAACGTCTCCCAAGCCTCAGGTTTGTGACGGACTGCATCACATTGTCATCCAATATCTCCTGGTACTGAAGAGAATTCATGGTACCTTGCACACGCTGAAGCTTCCCTGTACCTGCAGAAGCAAAACAGCCCCAAAGCATGATTGACCCCCCCGCCATGCTTCACAGTAGGCAAGGTGTTCTTTTCTTCATAGGCCTTGTTCTTCCTCCTCCAAACATAGCGTTGATCCATGGGCCCAAACAGTTCTAATTTTGTTTCATCAGTCCACAGAACACTATCCCAAAACTTCTGTGGTTTGTCCACATGACTTTTGGCATACTGCAGTCGACTCTTCTTATTCTTTGGAGACAGCAAGGGGGTGCGCCTGGGAGTTCTGGCATGGAGGCCTTCATTACGCAGTGTGCTCCGTACTGTCTGAGCTGACACTTCAGTACCCACATCTGACAAATCTTTTCTCAGTTCCTCAGCAGTCACACGGGGACTTTTCTCCACTCTACGCTTCAGGTAGTGCACAGCAGTCAAAGTCAGCATCTTCTTTCTGCCACGACCAGGTAGCGTTTCAACAGTGCCCTTTGCCTTGAATTTGCGAATGATGCTTCCTATGGTCTCTCTTGGTATGTTTAACATCTTTGCAATCTTCTTATAGCCATTGCCCTTCCTGTGAAGAGTAATCACCTCTTCTCGTCTCCCTGGACCATTCTCTTGACTTCACCGTGTTTGTAACCACACCAGTAAATGTCTAGAAGGAGCTGAGTATCACAGTCATTTTAAAGCTGCCCAATTGGTGCTTATTATGCTTTATTGCTGCTCCGTGACATCCACAGGTGTTTTCAATACCTGATTGAAAACACTTGAATGAACCTCTGTTCTTCAGAGTGGTAGTCTTTAATTGTGTCAATGAAGAATTCACAAAAGAAACATTTACTACTGTATTACAAAACCAATTGATGTCATTTTAGTTGCATATGGTTCTTTAAAAAGTCCTTGGAGGATTTCATTCTGAATACAATTACAAATGTACACTAAATTCCCTAAAACCCTTTACAGCATTGGGGGTTGAATAATTTTGAACACAACTGTAGTTCTTACCTACAATAATAACAGTATCATGTCCTGTTTGACTATTCGATTCACTGAACCGTCACCTATCAAATAAAGTTTGTTCTTAGTCCAGTGATGTCGAGCTTACCTCTCAGCGCATGCCGGTCTGTTCACCCAACTTCGTAATTATCAATATTCATGCACAGCGGCTGTTCTCAAACAGAGCTAGTCCTAGAGATCAATTAAAATAATGACTCCAGCTGAGAATTTTCTCAAGGAACGCACAGTTTACGCTATGTCAATTATCCACGGGGTTCGCAGTAATTATTTCTGCACTAATTGTTGATTTATATCAGATACAACCGCAAATAAGACCAAAACAAATTCTAAAAACACAAGTTGCCACCTGCAATCCCCACCGCCAGAACCCAGTGAAAAGACTTCTTCAGGTATGCTGTATTTTGCATACCAAAGACATGACAGCATTTTCTATTGAAATTAGAAGTTGAAAGATACACAAAAATGACTATAGCTGCCTGTTCAAGATATGAGCCTGTTCCAGCTGCTCTTTCCTGAACCCTTAGGATCACCAACATTCATTTATTAATTTTGTTTTATTATGTCACTGAACATCGTTTTGTAATCTGCCTTTATTGAAGCCAAACAATGGGCCCCATTCCATCTGATCTGCTAAATTCACGGCTTGAGCCGCTATTCCAACCCAAGAAGCGGCATCATACTCTAAATTAACAATTCCTATAGTTTTATATGAGCTGTTCATTTGCAACTAGAAGGAAAAGAACAAGCTATTCCATGGTAGCTCGATCTTCTCGACTCAAGTGCTCTTCTGAAAAGAATACCTACTCTCAAAATCAATGGCGGCTGGTGAGATTACAAATTGGTGGGACTCCAGACTGGAAACATATTCCTATTCACGATTAAAACCACTCATGTCTATATGGGCGCTACTACCTCCAAAATATGTGGACGACCTCATATGTAGGGATTAAACCATATAGACATATTCTTATTAATTCAGAAATTATCCACAAGATTTAAACATAATACATTATTCAGCATAAAAAATCTAAACGGAAAAAAAGTAATTTTTTAATTATTTGCTAAAACTAAGAACTGAACCCTGATTTCACCCATTTTATTTAAAATAACTGAGTATACAACACTTCAGTGTGTGAAAGAAAGAAATCCTGTTCACTGTTGCATTTCTTAAATTTTTTTTATTTGTATTTAGCAGATTAAGGCAAATGTTGGGTGCATTTTCTGTCATTAAGGAGTTAAGGCAGGTCGTTAAGGTGTGTGACATGAGCTTGCTTGGGCGTTTTTGTTTGACGCCCAACAGAGTTCAATTAGCCAGAAGCAGGGGGGGAAGATGACAGTTGCGGTTCTTGTTTCTCGTTTCTTTTATCTCCCGTAGAGCCCTTACCGGGTTTCTGGACACTGGTCAAATTGAAAATAATCACGTAATCTTTCTTTCTTTTTTTTTTTTACTCTGCCTAGTAACAGTTGAGGATACAATGACACTGCTTAAAGGGACATCATTTTATCAACCAGGCATATGTTAACTGACAAACAAAGCAACAGAAAAATGATATCCTCGAACACTCGTATTATGTTATTTTGCTTTTAAAACTATGGTCATGGAGCATTAGATTAAGATTTCCCCTCACTTTCCAAGTTAATGAACTAAAGTGGGGTACCAGATAGGAACCTGAAACCCTCACAAACATAAGTCTGATAGCATTCTTCTGTAATTCCAGAATCCACTGGTTGTAGGCCAGGTAAACTGGGTCTAGTGGAAATATGGAGAATAGCTTACTGTATTTATGCATTTCATGAAATGATCATATGTAACATAAGCACATCAAATAATAAAAATGAACATTATTTCACAGTAGTCATGTTTTTGATTGGTGCAACACAATTTCAAACTACATGCTTGATTAGAAGCTGTGAGATTCATCACTCAACTCGGCAGGTGTCAGTTTTCTGAAAATATTGTTCATGGGAACCCATGCTTTGCCCTCGATACATGCGGTTCTTGGTCCAGGCGGATGGAAGAATTTAACAAATGCAAGGCTTCATAAAGGTTGCAGTTGCTACCAAAATGTTGCATTCTCTCATTAAACAACCTCCTTTTTTGAGGATTCCGGAGGGCCTGATTCCTTTCTTTTTGTCTTGAAATTGTTCTTGGGTTGGCTACTGGGGATATTGGTGCATCCAGAAATCATCATTTCATGTTTCAGTTATCCCTATTACCAGGTGCACTGCTTCTTTTGACAATTTGTATACAACATAAATATGAAATATGTGTCTGCCTTCCTGTGTATGTTTGCGTCTGTGTGTGTCTGTGTCTGCATGTGAGCAACAATTAGGACACTCCCCCAAGTGTATTTGATATGGGGGGATGAGGAGTTGTAGAATATGTAGAGTATGGTGTTGTAGAGTTTGTAGAGAAGCACCAACAATTAGGAAACTAAGGAAACTATAGGCCAAAGGTCATCAACCTTGGCCCTCCAGTTGTTTTGGAACTGCATCTCCCATGATGCTTAAACACTCATTCTATTGGTTGAACCTCATAGGGAAAGTAGTTCCAATCCTACTGGGGTTCTAAGGTTGCTGACCCCTGCTATAGTCCATTCTATCCTCGTTACATCTCCATCCACAGTCAATGGTCAGGGGATGTTGATGTTATGGCTCCATGATATGCATTAACCTTTATTTTGCATACCAACCAAAAGGACATTCACACATAAAGTAGCAAGACAAGATGATAATTAAAAATGATTATTATCCTTTATATATATTGTGACGGAACCGTTCTCTTCCGTCTGTCCTGACTCTCCAGACACCCCTTCGTTGCGGCCAGCCCGGCTACTGGGAGCGCTGTCCTCAGCACCTCGAGCAGCTTGACCCGCCTGCTTCTGTTCCTCTGCCCTGGAGCCGTTAGGAATTTCCAGAAGGCCGCTCGGTGCCTTCTGAGGTTGAGTGTATAGTGTAGCGTCGCTGAAATAAAACACCAGACGCGGCTGTATGCTTTAAAACAGGATTCTCTCTCTCAGTCTCTGAGAGTTCTGACTTTTAATGAACAAAACGCCACCATTTATGCTGAAATCCAACAGCCATAATTTGCATAAATGACGCACATCGTCCTACTAAAATGCTAATTACATTATGTCAGGTAGATATTTACAATAAACATTCTTTACATTCTTTAGCCTTTAGCTCACACAACATTTGCATAATCTATTGTTCTAACACATCAGATTAAAGACAAACACTATCACAGACTTCGTGAATCAAACATGCAGCCAGATAAGGTGAAAAGCCCTGTTGCATAAATTACACAGCAGTAAAGCTTGTTTACTGGCTATACAAAAACATATTTACCTACAGGAATATAAGTAAATTTAAAACTAAAGTTATGCCATTTTACACTAAATTTATTTAAACTAAAACCAAACGATGTAAAATATATTTAAAATCACACGATACAATTGAACATAAAGTCTCTTGGGGTTTGAAGCATGGAGCGTTACGTCAGCTCCGTGACATATGTCCCCCCTTCCAGAATGGCAGGGCAAGTTTAGATCCCAAACGGATCGCTTGCCACTGACGAGACTTCTCACCTTGTCCCTTTTTCTGCACCATCCTCAAAGTTCCAGGTTGCGGGCACATAAGCACCACCAGTGGGGTCTGACGTACGCCACAGGGTATGCCTGGGTGTGGGTCCATAGTCTATCGGGAGGAGGCGAGCCCCCGGGTTTCTCCACTTGTCCTTGTGGGCTGGCCTGCTGTGCCCTATACTCTGGGGCCCAGCGTGTCGCTTGTGTAATCCTTTGCTGGTGTCCCCTCCTGGGGAAGTGTCACGCTGTTGGGGAGAGGTACCGCCTGTACCTTCTCCCAGGGTATCAATAACCCGGGGGGAACGTGTGCCAACTGCACATGCCCCTGGTGCTCTGGGCAGCCATTGAGGGGAATAGGTGGGGCAAGAGGCCTCTGGCCTAACAGGTTGGGAGGATGGGCAAAGGTTGGAAATGCTCTACCCCGTAGCCAGCGCTTCTGCTGGGGAGGTGGATGCTGGGGAAGTGCCTCCTTGCGGGAGAATGGCATCCTCCATTCTCAGGGGAGCCATTGGTCAGGAGGGTAGCACCCTCTGGAAAAACTTGCCTAGATCCTCTGGGCACAAGTTGGGTGGTGGGCAGAGGCCAGAGGCACTCTGCCCTGTTGCCAGCTCTTCTGCTGGAGGGGTAGATGCTGGGGACGTGTCTCCGGGCGGGAGAATGGTGTCCTCCATTCTCGGTGGGGTCATGGGCTGCAGGAAAACCAGCCCGGGGGGATCCTCTCCTGGATCCGTTGTGACCATTAGGAAAGGTGGGCAGAGGGCATCGGCGCTCTGCCCCATCGCCAGCGCTTCAGCTGGGGGGATAGATACTGACACAGTGTCGCCTTGCGGGAGAATAGTGTCCTCCATCTCCAGGTCTGGGCAGAGGCCAGTGGCAACCTGCCGTGTTGCCAGTGCTTCAGCTGGGGGGATAGACACTGACACAGTGTCATCTTGCGGGAGAATGGTGTCCTCCATCTTCGGGTCTGGGGATGGGCAGAGGCCAGCGGCACTCCACCCTGTTGCCAGCGCTTCCTCCTCTGCTGTGGTCATGAGGGGGAACCAAGGGAGCGTCTCGAGCTCCAATTCTTCAGTGCCACTTTGACTGCCCGCTTCTTCTGCCGGACAGTCCCAGGTAATGGGGCTCAGGCCTAACTGTGGAACGTCGTTGAACAGCCTTTTGTAGGCCTTTTCGAGCTCCCATTCCTGCTAAACCAGGAACTGCAGTTCCTCTATATCACGGTCATCGTCAAGGTCTTCCAGTTCCTCATACCGGAGGTCCAGGAGTTGTTCCCGCCACCACTCAGGGTCGTCCCCAAAACCGGGGTCTTTGCCCATCCTTGTATACAGCAGCCCTGTGCCGCCGTAGTCAAAGCCTTCTGTTGGGCCGCTGTCTGCTGTGCTGGGCATTAGTTGGGCCATAAACCACTGGAAGGCTCTGTAGCTGGTGTCCAGTATAATTTCGCTCTGGACCAGTTCGCCTAACTCTGTCAGCCATTCCTCTCGGGGCTGTTCTCCCAAAAAGGGCACCCGTAACTACCCCTGGTGCTCGTACCTCTCCGTATAAGTGGGAAGGGCTTCTTCAGGGCAGTCCTCCTCCTGTTGGATGGCCTCGTTCCACATCTCCTGGCGGACAAAATCTTTCCACCAGTGCTCGTCCTGCCAGGCACCAGGTTCATCCGCCTGGGCCTGGGCCATCCTTACTCTTTGCTGGAACCGGTCTCTTATGGACAGGCTTTCTATCCAACTGGCCTGTATCTCCGCCATCCGCAGTTCATGCTGGCGCTCCTTTTCTCGCTCCTCTTGTTGTTGGATGTTCCTAATGGCCTGTTGTATGGCGGCTTCTGACGGGACGGCACCGTACATAGCTGTCCTCTCTCGGACTTTCTTTTGGAAGGGGTCTTCTGTGGCTGGGGTCCCTGTGCCCCTGTTCCATTGATCCATTGTGACCAGTTCTCCTACCAGGGTGTCTTTAGGTTTTGAGCCAGCGGCCCTTCCTCGATTCTCCAATATGTCTCTCAGCGTGTCCCTCTTGTAGTTGGCATAGCTGGCCATTCTGCGTTTCTTCTGGGGTTGGAGAGCTTATCCCACCGCTTGCCACCAGTGTGATGGAACCGTTCTCTTCCTTCTGTCGTGACTCTTCAGACACCCCTTCATTGCAGTCAGCCCGGCTACTGGAAGCGATGTCTCAGCGCCTCGAGCAGCTTGACCCGCCTGCTTCTGTTCCTCTGCCCTGAAGCCGTTAGGAACTTCCAGAAGGCCGCTCGGCGCCTTCTGAGGTTGAGTATATAGTGTAGCGTCGCTGAAATAAAACACCAGACGCGGCTGTATGCTTTAAAACAGGATTCTCTCTCTGTCTCAGTCTCTGAGAGTTCTGACTTTTAATGAACAAAATGCCACCATTTTGCTGAAATCCAACAGCCATAATTTGCATAAATGACGCACATCGTCCTACTAAAATGCTAATTACATTATGTCAGGTAGATATTTACAATAAACATTCTTTACATTCTTTAGCCTTTAGCTCACACAACATTTGCATAATCTATTGTTCTAACACATCAGATTAAAGACAAACACTATCACAGACTTCTTGAATAAAACATGCAGCCAGATAAGGGGAAAAGCCCTGTTGCATAAATTACACAGCAGTAAAGCTTGTTTACTGGTTATACAAAAACACATTTACCTACAGGAATATAAGTATATTTAAAACTAAAGTTACGCCATTTTACACTAAACTAATTTAAACTAAAACCAAACGATGTAAAATATATAGGAAATGCTAGCAGAATGCTTGGTTGTGTAGGGAGAGGTATTAGCAGTAGGAAAAGGGAAGTGCTCATGCCACTGTACAGAGCACTGGTGAGACCTCACTTGGAGTACTGTGTGCAGTACTGGAGACCGTATCTCCAGAAGGATATAGACATCTTAGAGAGAGTTCAGAGAAGGGCTACTAAAATGGTGTACGGCTTCAAGGAGAAAAGTTACCAGGAAAGGCTTAATGATCTTAACATGTACAACTTGGAAAAAAGACGAGACAGAGGAGATATGATAGAAACATTTAAATACGTAAAGGGAATCCACAAGGTAGAGGAAGGGAGTATATTTAAAAGGAAACAAAGTTTCAAAACAAGAGGACATAGTCTTAGATTAGAGGGGCAAAGGTTTAAAAGTAACACCAGGAAGCATTATTTTACTGAGAGGGTGGTGGATACATGGAACAGCCTTCCAGTTGAAGTGGTAGAGGCCAAAACAGTAATTGAATTTAAGCAGGCATGGGATAGGCATAAGGCTATCCTAAACAAAAGATAAATACAGGTAAAGTATCCATGTAATTGGGCAGACTAGATGGGCTGAAAGGTTCTTATCTGCCAACATTTTTCTATATTTCTATATTTAAAATCACACGATACAATTGAACATAGAGTCTCTTGGGGTTTGAAGCATGGAGCGTTACGTCAGCTCCATGATATATATGTATCGTATATACCGTGACAGCCTATAAAGGCCAGTGCCTGCTGGGGAGCTCCAGGGTGAGTTGATCCTGTAAGTGCAGATATGGTCAAGTTAGATAGGACCTGTCAACGATGGGATACATTGGCGACTGTGACAGGCTTACGCAAACTATGATCATGCTTTGTAAACTGAATCCCCATCAATTTACCTCAGTCAGGTTTTTGAACTTTTGAAATGTTTTTTTTTTTTGCAGAAATTGGTGGATGAAGGTGGTCATTCTTATGGAGTGCTCTTTCCTTTTGTTTATATATACTGTATATAAAGTGTGTTTATTATTGCAGAAGCCACTTGCACATCACAGCAATTCAATGAATTGCATCCCAGAGCTCCTGTGCCACATTCCCCACATGCAGCAAGGAATTCTTGGTAGGATATGCAATGACATCTGTCACACTTTTATGTATCCTGGGACTGATATTGCACAGAACCCTAAAATCAATGCTATGCCAAACTATGGCTTTCTAGCAGAGATAAGGTTAATGCAACTGGTCAAAGCCACTCCTAGGACAGCGCTGTTTCGGGTTTGTTGGACCCTCATCAGCTAGGCATGATGACCAGTTGCAGTGGATGCTTGGACCCGTAGATATATATAGTGCCACAGATTCATTCCACGGTGTTTTACAAGATCATTTTATTTTTACAAGGGGTTGATACATTAGAATACCACATATGGTTGAGCATATATAAGCTATGGTTTAGCATATATTCAGCAGCATTTTGCCCCAAACGCCTACATTTCCCATATGTATGACCTAAACCTTGGAGCATGTTCTTTTGAGCCCTAAATTCCTCAAGTATGCCATATGGTTTTTATGGAGGGTCCTTATTCTGAACGATGGGGTGTAAGAATCAATGATCGCTGTATCCATCTCCAAACAGATATTTCTAACAATGAAAACTCAGCATTAGTGTCCCGCAGGTTCTCTTGAAGATCGTGTGTATCCTCCTAGGGGAATAATTATACTCAACATCAACCATGATCTTGTTGAGGGTCACAGGCACAAACAACTATCTCCTACTGGGTGTGCAACAATCACCTGTCATTGAAGGCAGGAAACAGGAAGGAGACTACTTTCATATTAGATGTCTAACATGTGTTAGACATCTGGCATATAAGTAGGTATAATCATATATTTTCACAAACTTGTCCCCATCCCTTATTTACAGGTCACGCTTGGAAGATATTCAGAAATGAGTGGTGCTAACATGAGTGCAACGGCTGAATGGTGCAGCCAGCTGTTTTCCTGTGTACGCTGTACAGCGGGCCTGAATATTAGCTAAATGCTTTCCAACTGATGTGTGCTTCATGGATACGGAGTATGAAGTAAAGTATGAAGAGTATGAAGAGGACTGAGATAAGATGTGTGACTGAGATAGGTGCGCCCTATGACAGTGTGGTATGCAAGACTTGCACAAGCTCTATTGAAAGATACATTGCAAGATATGAGAAACGTATGACAGCAATTACTCAACTCTATATAAAGTGAATAAATACCTTCAGGGCCCTATTCTTCTCTTGCTGATAAGATATACAGAACGCCTCCAACCTATATCTTAATGGCTGGACAAGCTATTCCGCTCTTGACGTAAGCTCTGCTTGTCAATCGGATCTAGCGTGTCCTTACTGTAAATTAACGTCTCTTATACATTGTATAGGAGGTATTATATTTACACCTGGGAGAAGAAGAAAGAACTATCCCGTGGTAGCTCCTTCGTCTATCCTGGAGACAGTATTTCTAAAAGAAATATTGACTCCCAGGACCTGGTGTTACATGTTTTTGATTTTCACTTCAATCTTGTTGATTTTTTTTACCATCTCCCCTTTATCTGCAACAGGGGAATAGGACCCGCATTAAGTATAAGCTTGTTGTTTTGATTCTGGATTTTTAAAATGACATTTCTAGTTACTTCCAGAGTTTTATTTAAGCTTAATTTAAGAGCTTGGTTATTTGATTGCCTCAAATGTCCCATAACAATTACAAGCCAGGAATCGATGAAATGTTCTTTAAAACCTTTAGCTTTTATATACAATATTTACCCAAATCCAAGATCTTGTCTGAGCAGAGAAGAGAGTACAGGTAGATCAGATTTTGCAGATCAGAGTGCCTTATTTGGGATGTACAAAGTGGTACCTGAGATGATACTCAGTTACAGATAAACGTATGAAACAGTGAGCAATAAAAAGTGGACAAGTGAGCGAAAAAATAAATTATTTGGAGCAGCAACATGCATTACAGCGTATGAAGATCTGGATCTGTGAATTGATAGAGGTAAAGTGGGCTGTCATGATCATTTTGGGGGAATAAATGTGAGTGAATCAAGAGCATTCTTTGCATCTGCTGATAAGGTGAGGTATTACTTTAGCAGCATTCATAAATAACGCAGTGATAGTTTGGTAACCCAGTGTAATTCCCAGAGGTGCTTCTTCAAAGCTGCAGAAAAATGGGCAAGACAAACCTGTCTGATGCAGAACTGCCACACCACTGAACATTTCAATTGCGTTTGACGAATGCAGTCAAAATGGATGCTTACAGTGGCAAGAAAAAGTATGTGAACCCTTTGGGATTATGTGGAGTTTTGCATGAATTGGTCATAAAATGTGCTCTGATCTTCATCTAAGTCACAACAATTTGAAAAACACAGTCTGCTTAAAATAATACAACACAAACATTATATGTTTTCATGTGTTTATTGATCATAACATGTAAACATTCACAGTGCAGGGTGGGAAAAGAATGTGAACCTTTGGACTTAATAACTGGTTGACCCTCCTTTGGCAGCAATAACCTCAACCAAACGTTTCCTGTAGTTGCAGATCAGACCTGCACAACGATCTGGAGTAATTTTGGACCACTCCTCTTCACAAAACCGTTTCAGTGTAGCAATATTCTTGGGATGTCTGGTGTGAATCGCTCTCTTAAGGTCATGCCACAGCATTTCAATCGGGTTGAGGTCAGGACTCTGACTGGGCCACTCCAGAAGGCGTAATTTGTTTTGTTGAAGCCATTCTTTTGTTGAATTACTTGTATGCTTTGGGTCATTGTCCTGTTGCATCACCCATCCTCTGCGGAGCTTCAGTTGGCGGACAGATGGTCTTACGTTTTCCTGCAAAATCTCTTGATAAACTCTGGAATTCATTTTTCCATCAATGACAACAATCCATCCAGACCCTGAGGCAGCAAAGCAGCACCAAACCATAATGCTCCCTCCGCCATGTTTTACAGTGCGGATGAGGTTTTGATGTGGGTGTGCTGTGCCTTTTTTTCTCCACACATAGTGTTGTGTGTTTTTTCCAAACAACTCAATTTTGGTTTCATCTGTCCACAGAATATTTTGCCAGTAGTGCTGTGGAACATCCAGGTGCTCTTTTGCAAACTTCAAACGTGCTGCAATATTCTTTTTGGACAGCAATGGCTTCCTCTGTGGTGTCCTCCCATGTACCCCATTCTTGTTTAATGTTTTCCTTATTGTAGATGTGTCAACAAAAACGGGGCCGGTGCAAGCATTTTTGTCTAGTCAGGCGAAGGTGCGTTTTGGTGCCCCCCCATCCGTGTCATGTCAAGCCAATCAGGATAGAGGTGCCATAATAATCTCTATATATGCACACTTACATATATACACACTCAAGTGTCGCACCGATACCACTTTAAGACTGAGTACAAGTACCAATACTTTTTTTCAGGTATTCACCGATATCATGCCCACTCAGATACATATATACAGACCAGAACATGTCCAGATACATATATATACATATATATATATACACACAGAGACCTCAGACCAGAACATGTCCATATATATATATATATTGCCCCCAGCTCACATGGATATATTTGCCCCAGCTCACAAGGGTATATATATTGTCCCCAGCTCACATGGATATAAATATAGCCCCAGCTCACAAGGGTATATTTGCCCCCAGCTCACATATGGGTATATTTGCCCCCATCACACATATGGGTATATTTACCACAGCTCACACATGGGTATATTAGCCTCCAGAGCTCACACATGGGTATATTTGTCCCAACTCACATATGGGTATATTGGCCCCAACTCACATATGGGTATATTGGCCCCATCTCACATATGGGTATATTTACCACAGCTCACACATGGGTATATTTGCCCCCAGAGCTCACACATGGGTATATTTGCCCCAGCTCACATATGGGTATATTTGCCCCAACTCACATATGGGTATATTGGCCCCAACTCACATATGGGTATATTTGCCCCCAGAGCTCACACATGGGTATATTTGCCCCAGCTCACATATGGGTATATTTGCCCCAACTCACATATGGGTATATTTGCCCCCTGCTCACATATGGGTATATTTGCCCCCAGCTCACACATGGGTATATTTGCCCCAGAGCTCACACATGGATATATTTGCCCCCAGAGCTCACACATGGGTAAATTTGCCCCCAGCTCACATCATTCTTCCCCTCAATTAATTTCACCCCCTCAATTCCTCCACCCCCTCAATTCATTCTCCCCCTCAATTCCTCCACCCCTTCAATTCATTCTCCCTTCAATTCAACCTCCCTTTTAATTCATTTCATACCCCTGCTTACACGCGCACATCACCCCTGATCACACATCACCCCTGCTCACACACACACACACACACACACACATCACCCCTGCTCACACGCGCACATCACCCCTGCTCACACATCACCCCTGCTCACACGCACACATCACCCCTGCTCACACATCACCCCTGCTCACACACATACATCACCCCTGCTCACACATCACCCCTGCTCACACGCACACATCACCCCTGCTCACACATCACCCCTGCTCACACATCACCCCTGCTCACACAAACACACATCACCCCTGCTCACACAAACAAACATCACCCCTGCTCACACATCACCCCTGCTCACACATCAACCCTGCTCACACGCACACATCACCCCTGCTCACACATCACCCCTGCTCACACATCACCCCTGCTCACACACACACACACATCACCCCTACTCACACACACATACATCACCCCTGCTCACACACACATACATTACCCCTGCACACACACACCCACCCCCCATACTCACACCCACCCACCCCCCATACTCACACCCACCTCCCCATGCTCACACCCACCTCCCCATGCTCACACACACCCAATGCTCTCATTCACCCATGCTCACACACACAGACACACACTCCATGCTTACACACCCACCTCCCCCATGCTCACCCGCATACTCACACCCCCTGCTTGCTACTTACCCTAGGATTCAAATCCCTGGCTGCCTCCGTGGTTACAGCTCAGCTGGTCTCTCTCCACTCCCCCCACCCTGCACGTGCTGGACACTTCCCGCACAGGAGCAGGGGAGGGAGGCTCTGCTAGCTGCTGTGAGGAGGAAGGGGGTGGATAGGCGGGGCCAGCATGTTCACATGTAAGCTGTGGTCTGGCAGCCTCGTCTTCCTCCTCCTCTGCACCCCCCCCCCCCGCAGGGCCTTTACTTCCAGTGCAGAGTGTGGGAGTGGGATCCCACACGCTGCCGAGTAAATGGGAAACCTTGTGCCCGATCCTTGCAAGGCCTCCGCTCGCTGGGTGGTCCAGATTTTTCCGCCCCTCAACTGGCAGAAAGCCAGAATAGTAAGGCAGCCGCCTGTGCTGTCTTACACTAGCGCCGGCCCTGAACAAAAATGTTAGCATGTGCCAGAGATTTCTGTAAGTCTTTAGCTGACACTCTAGGATTCTTCTTTACCTCATTAAGCATTCTGCGCTGTGCTCTTGCAGTCATCTTTACAGGACAACCATACCTAGGGAGAGTAGCAACAGTGCTGAACTTTCTCCATTTGCAGACAGTCTGTCTTACCGTGGACACATGAACATCAAGGCTTTTGGAGATACTTTTGTAACCCTTTCCAGCTTCATGCAAGTCAACAATTCTTGATCGTAGGCCTTCTGAGAGCTCTTTTCTGCGAGGCATGGATCACATCAGGCAGTGCTTCTTGAAACCAGTAAACCCCAAACTGGTGTGTGTTTATAAAGGGCAGGACAGCTTTCAGCAACCCATCCAATAATATCACACTGATTGGACTCAAGGTTGGCTCACTCCTGGCTCCAATTAGCTCTTGGAGAAGTCATTAGGCTAGGGATTCACATACTTTTTCCACCCTGCACTGTGAATGTTTACATGTTATGTTCAATAAACACATGAAAACATATAATGTTTGTGTTGTATTATTTTAAGCAGACTGTGTTTTTCAAATTGTTGTGACTTAGATGAAGATCAGAGCACATTTTATGACCAATTCATGCAAAACTCCACGTAATCCCAAAGGGCTCACATACTTTTTCTTGCCACTGTATATGGCTTCATTGGCTTTTACAGGCGTATGGTCATGGAATCTACTGGTGTTACACATTACTGTTGGGGAGGTCCTTGAAAAAAAGATCTTGGCCTTCTTATCTAAGTGGTAAAAGTCTTCTTTATAAACAAGGGTACACTCTTCAATGTCTTTCTGTTTGGGCTTGTCTTGTGCTTGTCTTGCTTTCCTTTGCCATGGTCCAGAGAATACAATGCCCCAGCATTATTCCAGGCTTCACACAGACCGTTATTCCCTACTGAATAAGCTCTTCAATCGAGTAAAGCCTTAGAGGTTTTCCTGAGTCTGAACCCATCCAAAAGACATGTCAGGGCCAGGATAAGAGGCGGGAATGCAGTGGAATCCATAATTCTAATGAGATATGGTATAGTAAAGTAAGTATCAAAGTAAGTATCAGCCAGATGTAATGAGGGATAAAAGAGTAGGCCCTGTGGTGGGAGAACCTCTCCGTTGTGAAGTATGACCAGAACTCTCATCTAAACTCTACCCCAAACTAGGTGCCCTGTACAGAAAGAAATCCTGCCTGAGCCCCGCGGTAAGAAAGCAGATTGTACACAAATGCTTATGCCAGCTATTGAATACGGAGATGTAGTGTATGCAGCTGCCCCTCAAACACACCTCCAGAAACTTAATACATTGTATAACTCATTCTGCTGCTTTGTGCTACAATGTAACTACATGACCCACCATTGTGACATGTTAAAATAACTAAACTGGCCATCACTGGACTCTAGACGCACCCTGCACCTTTCCAACCTTATGTTTAAGAGCTTTTCTGGGAAGCTACCACCTTACCTGAATAGGCTGATTGCCCCAGCAGTTCCCTCATCCTATAACCTCCGATCCAGGACTTGCTCCTTACTTGCAATACCACAATACAAAAATAAAGTGGCTCGATCCTCATTTTCCTACAGAGCACCACAAATATGGAATAACCTCCCTGACGCCATCAAATCTTCCCCCAGTCTAAAGTCCCTTAAGAGCTCCCTATTAACATACCTCAATACGAAATGCACCTGTAAACATGTAACATAATGACTTTATTTCCTACATATTTATTTTTCTGTTAATTTGTATATTTGTTTTTGTGTTAATATCTTGCATTTTACTATTTTGTATTTCTGTAACCAATCAATGTTCTTGAACCCAGGACATACTTGAAAACGAGAGAAATCTTAATGTATCCTTCCTGGTTAAATCCTTTATAAATAAATAAATCTATTACTTTCCATGAATTTTGTTCACTTACCTGTTTCTGTGCAACCTGCATATCACTGTTTTTATTTCCAATTTTATATATCTGTAAAATAATAACTGCCATTTGCAAGCGTTTAGCCTATATTCTGTGTATTAAATGGAAATATTGACATTTTACGTTAATTTATATGCTTTAATTAACAGCCATAAATATTACTTTTAACAATACATTTCCAACAATAGTGTACTCACGAAGTCATTAGTAGCAGATGCCTTTCCAATTTTTTTTTGAGAAAGGATTTTACCAGGAAGGATACATGGAGATTTCTCTCGTTTTCAAGTATGGACTATTCGTTAGTACGAGTACATTCTATAACTCCACAAAAGTATTTGGGTTCTCTATGACAGTCTATGCTCTTGCTCAGTAGCTTCAGGCACCAACAGAGGGCACTATTCCGTCCCTCATGCTAAAATGGGGATGCAAACAGGGAAAACCTGCATCTGCAGGTCCCCCCATAGTGTTCCCATTTTAGTGTGAGATTCCGGGACAGGCGATATTTCAGTACCTGACCTGGTATCACCTCCTGGAGTCTATAGGACTTCATGAAGGGTATCGCTTCCAGGACGCGAGCCCTGCACGAACTCGCTCCAGCGAGATTGCGCAGCACCATGGACTGACCGCGGAGGGAGTCTGGGGGAGTGTTTGTTCCCTGTCTCACTCTGCACCCGGTGGCAGGAAGCAGCAAATTGGGCCACCGTTCTCAACGTAGGATGAGAGGTGAGTATCTTATTTATTGGAGTTGGTTTAGCTGGTGCTAACTGATTCTGCAAAAGCGCAATCAGTTACCTTACTTATCCGAACGCTAAATAATCACTTGGCCAAGTGCCCCTCCTGTGCTATGGACGCGCTGAGCGCGTCCTAGCACAGGAGGCAGCAATAGGCCTGGATTCCGGCCGATTGCTGGACCCCCAGGTGCGGGCTGACATCCAAGATGTCAGCCCGGCACTCCGGGACCCCGGTGGGGCCATTAGATGTCATCGTGGCGGCGCAATGACATCTAATTCAGGTGCCGCCCCACAAGTGCGGAGGAGGCGCCTGAAAGGGAGGGGTGAGGTCCTTCGGACCTCTCTCCCTCCCGATCGCCAGGGGCCAGAAGGTTAAGGCAGGCACTGTTTGGAAGGGCACAGGCTGCCCTTCCAAACGGTGGCTGACATTAACCCCTGGGGAGCCGGATCACGGATCGTGATCCTCTCCCGGAGCTGGCCGACATCTTGGATGTCGGCCAAGCCTCCAGAAACTCCCCTTGATGACTGGCGTCATCGTGCATAGCACGATGATGCCAGTCCTGGAGTTAACCCCTAGCTGCCAGCAATGGTGGAGATAGGGGGTTCCAATGAACCCCCTATCTCCCGATCTGTGGCAGCTAGGGGTTAATGTTTGATATCGTTGGAGCAGCCAGAGCATGGCCTTTCCAATGATACCAAACATGACCATGTAGAAAGGTTTTTTTTTAAAAAATAGTAAAAAAATATATATATTTTAAAAAAAAATTCTAAAAAAAAAATCAAGTTTTTTTTTTCTTGTTAATGCAGCAATATTGTTCCCATTTCAATTATAATGTGAACAATGATGCTGCACTAACGATTTTTGTTTTGGGTGCGTTTGTTAAAAATCGCATAATTTCCCCCCAAAAAAATGTAACGAGACCCCATTTCTAATTTTTTTAACACGCGCACCCCATACAAAATATAACCGCAATTGCTCGCATGTTAAAATGTGAAAAAAGCACTTTACACATTGTAAATTATTGAAAATTCTAATCTTATTGCATTTTCTGTTATATTATACAGACAGGACATGACGTATACATATAATAATGATATAATATGAATCTGCCGAGTCTTCCGGAAAGAACGATATATAATATGTCTGGGTCATATACTAAAATAAGGCTTCAAAACGCGTTTAAACATGATGAGCGAAACAGGTAAAAATGAGCTCAGCACAGAGGCGCGAAATGCCTCAGCAGCGAAAGGGTTAATGATTGTGAACCCTATACTTAACATGGGGAGCACAAAGCACAGTAAGCTCACGCAAGCTAGCGCAATCACGATGCGCTGTTTTTTTACCGGTTTAACGTTTGGAAGGTATAATATACAAGTCACTTATCCTGACGTTAACGCTTACTTGCCTGAATGCTACAGTTAACGTACACTAGGGAATAGGGCCCAGAGTGTGTGTGGAAGAGTCTCCATAAGAGAACATTACAAAATTCTAATTTGATGACAAACAAGAATGGAGATTTATTTGTTGAGTAGTTGTTGCGGTGGGTTGAAGATTGATCTACAAAATTTAAGTGGAGATATCATGTTCAGCGCACTTGCTGCTACTTGGCCTTTATTTACCATGTTGGTTGTAAGTTGTCCATAGCCGTTACTATAATAGACTCCTTGGCGAGTTGAAAGAAGCTGACTAGACTAAATAAATAGGAATAGCCTACTTTTTATAGCGATCAGGTAAATAACTCACAGTGAAATTATTATTATCCTTTATTTATATAGCGCCACATATTCCACAGCGCTTTACAAGATCAGTGTACAAGGAGTAGATACATTAGAATACCACACATGGAAGATGACCTGTTTCAGGGGGTTCCTGTTCCCAAGGGAATTTACAATCTATGAGAAGTACAAGTATTTTGTGAGGTAGGCGCATCGTTAGGTGTCTTGCCCAAGGACACTCGCTAGTGGCACCTTCTGAGTGGGATCGAGTCGTCTTTCCATGATTGTCGATCAGCGACCTGTTGGTCAGGTTGAACCCATTTCTCACAAAGTCAAAACTTGCTTCTTCACCGTTGAATTGGAGGGATGTGTTGCATGGTATTTGACTTGCTTCTCTATGGTCAAAGAGCAGAGATGTTACCACTGGACTCCACAGCCGATATTGGGCTCTATTACATTCTTCGCGCAAATGTTAACGCATGCGCAAATACACATTAACGCGAGGGGCAAAACCCTTTGCACAGAACATCGTATCACAATGTCCGCTCAAAAAATGCACGTTAACGTCTATCGCGGGTGAACCTGCGCGAACCCTGCGCGAGCGTAATGTACTGCGCGCGTCCTATACTTAACATTGTGAGCGCAAATGCCTTTGTGAGCTGGTACGCGGATGGTATTACAATCTATGCGCAAAATTTAACACACAGCGTTTGCGCGAATAATTTTAACGTTTTTGAAAAGCTGGTGTTAATGGCAAATCTGAACGTCCTGGCCGAAACCAAATACACCAGCCCATAAAAAAAATACAGCAAAGTATAGTTACACATTCTAAGCATACCCAAACAATAAAATAGAGAAGTTGTGCGTGTTTTTATTATTGATGCAGCATATATGCGCAGATTGACTTTGACAGGCGCAAAAACTTAACGTGAGATAATTGTGGTTCTTAATTCTGATTGGCTGAATCGCGTGAAAAAACAGTCCGCACACCGATTTCTGACTACCGTCAGGTGTCTTGCCCAAGGACACTTACTGGAGAGGTGCTCTGGCCAGGATTCAAACCTGTGTCTCCATGGTTATAGAGCAGTGATGTTACCTCTACTCCATCCAGCCGGTATGAAATTAAGATGGCATGCAAAAAATTCTTAAAAAAAGATCTTATGATTCACAAAAAAATTATACATATTTGATCTTCTTCAAAATATACCTAAACAAATAAAGAAAAAAATACCTGTAAGAGTACTGGAATAACCAGACCAAAACCTGAAACAAAATGCATAGTCCACTCAAATAGGAACAGTATATTTTTTGACGCAATAAGTATAATGCTTTAATATTAAAAACGAGAAATTCAGCAAATGTACCGGTAATTATTTTTTTCATACAACTTCTTTGCGCTTGCTGTATATGGTAATTTCTGCAAATTATTATAATTATATAGGTTATTAGAATGATCATTCTTAATTAAACATAACCAAACTGAAACAAGAAATATTTTTTGAAACTTTTACGGCTATTCTGACTTAATTTAACTATTCCTGGGTCGGTTATCCCACCAATTCTGGTTTACTTTGTACGCCATAGTTTGTGCACAAAGGCAGGGTGACCCTGGTAGGAATGTGCAGGATGTGTATCTGATGTGTGTGTCTAATCGATCCCTTATTTATTTCCTTACGTACAATTTTTAAAATCTTTCTTTTCTTCTTCAAAATAGATTATGAGTTTTTTGATTGTTCTCCAGGTCTATTAACTTAAGGAACATGGGAAAATGTGAGTTTTTACTGAAGATTTTTTTATGTGTAAGTTTGTTATTAATACATGTTCCAGTTTCACACTCTAATGATGGGGAATGTTTAAGCACTGCGAGCGGATAGATAAGACTATAGCGCTTGGAGCGTTCTTAATCTGTTCATGTTTTGCCCTCTACTGGTCATACACTGCTTTTAGCAAGAAGATTTTTTTCACTTCTCAAATTCAGTGTATGCAACAACGAAAGAAGAAATATTTTCTATTATTTGGGTGGTATAAAACATAAATAAAATGTTATGATCCGTATAATTTATACATTTTCTTGTATTGGACACATGCACACATAACATAATGAGTGTGATACAGTTTATACTTATTTATTTATTTATAAACTATTTTACCAGGAAGGATACATTGAGATTTCTCTCGTTTTCAAGTATGTCCTGGGTTCAAGAACATTGAAGTGTTACAGTGTTACAGAAATACAAAGTAATACATTGCAAGATATTAAAAAAAAACAACACAAATATACATATTAACTCCTAAAAATCACTTGAACGCCTGGACCTTTCTTACCGCGGGGCTCAGGCAGGATTTGTTTCTGTACAGGGCACCTAGTTTGGGGTAAGTTTTAGATGAGAGTTTTTCGATGTGTGGGCCAAAGGATAGATTAGGGTCCAACCACATACCTAGATATTTGAGAGAAGTGACTGTGGTCAGCGTGTCATTTGATTTTGTCCCAACACATAGATGGAGATTTTGCAATTTATGTAGTTTAGGTTTTGTACCAAAGAGCATCATTACAGTTTTGTCAGTATTTAAAAAAAGTTTGTTGTGTTTGATCCACTTTTCTACCTCTGAATTGTTCTTGCAGCACGGCCTCCAGCTGCCGGAGATCTGGTTTGCTGGTATAGATTACGGTGTCATCTGCGTACATATGTACAGTTGAAGCTTTGCAGACATTGGGCAGATCATTTATGAATATCATGACTAGCAGGGGGCTGAGTATCGAGCCTTGGGGTACACCGCACATGACTGGGAGGGGGAGGGAGGAGCTGCCAGAAATGGACACATGTTGCGATCAGTTGGATACATACGATTGAAACCAGGTTAGCGTGCGATCACCAATACCGGAGTTTTTAAGTTTTTGTAATAAGATGCCATGGTCTACTGTGTCAAAGGCCTTGGCAAAATCAAGGAAGATGGCTCCATTTAGGTCTCCTTGTTCCAGCTTGGGTATCATTGCAAACTTTTAAAAGGGCGGTTGTAGTTGAGTGATTTGGACGAAAGCCGGATTGATCTGCATTGAAGTCCTTCATTGTGTCTGACCCGCAAGCAGTGCACCTCTACCCAGTCTGGATATTCCACCGTGACCCTCTATTCGTGTTCTGTGTGTTCCGCCGTGACCCTCCATTGCTCCCTTCCCTTTATGTTCCTGAACTCCCACTGTGACCTTCCATTGCTACCCTCCATTTGTGTTCCTGTGCCTTTTGTTAAATTACTTCTTTAAAGGACATTGACCACTCTTCTGCCAGTCGCCTGCCCCAACCCATGCAAAGGACATTGACCATTCTACTGGATTACACCTTTCTGAAAACCTCGTGTGGATGCCTATATTGCGCATTAACTTCTATTCACTGTGTCTCCTGGTCCTCAGCCCTCTTCCTGTCCTGTCTACCTATTTTCAGTAAGTCTCAACGTGTTCTTTAGTTTATCTGTCTTCTGATTTCTCAGTCAGCCCTCTTCCTGTCCTTCCCTCTTTGTTTTGAGTTCAGTATTCTGTGTATCTTCTGTTCAGTCCAGTTCCTGTCCTGTCCACCTATCTGTTGTCAAACCCTTTCCTGTCTAGTCTGCTTGGTGTGTTCTGTCCTGTGTATTGTGTGTATCAAATCCGTCCCATTCCTCTCTCGCCTAGCCACCTCCTATACTTCTTTATCATTCAGTGTCCCCTTCAGTTTACTCCTATTGTTGTTCTCGTATATTAAACCTTTATTTCCTGAACCCTTGTATATCTGCCTCACTCCACTTTGTTAACCGCACATTGCGCTCAAACATGCAACCATGCACAATGACTCGTGACAAGGTTCTACTCCTGTTCGTTTTATGATTAAGGTTAAGGTTACTTTTAATGCTAGGGTTAAGATTACTATTCCTGCTTCCTGTAAGGTTAAGGTTATGTTTTTCAGCTAGGGCTGCTATTCTTGCTTGTTTTATGATTAGGGTTACTACTAGGGATAGGATTACTATTCCTGCTTGTTTATGATTAGGGTTAGGGTTAGTTTTAGGGTTACTATTTCTGTTTGTTTTATCTGGAAATATTTTATTCAGGTGCCAGTCCACAAATTTGGTTGCTTCTGTTGCAATCGAACGATTATTCAGAAGATTATTAATTCAGTACAAACCAAATCGTGCAAGTGCTTGGACTTGGTCCTGCCTGTCCTCCATTGAAGTCCTTTCTATTTGGAAGTTCCGCACTGGTTTAATATAAAAAGCACAAAAAACTAACTGTATCTGTGTATACATATAAGCAAACAATTATCTTCCGTACAGAGATTGAAATTGATTTTCGAAAAATGTTGTTATTTATTTGGTCTAACATTTGATTGCTGTTTCTGATACAATGATTCAACAGTATCAGAGAGGGAACAATGTGAGCCTCTTCTAATGAAAACACACCTGCCTAATAGGTCTATTCACTAACAGGTGAAACTCTGGAGAACTTTTGGAGAAGTGAAGATTCTAGATCAAAATATCCAATTTGGAAAGTGAGATAAATGGAAGAAGTTTTCTGGTTTGGGTATTTTGACCTAGAATTTTCACTTCTCCAAAGGCTCTCCAGGGTTTCACCTTTTAGTGAATAGACCCTTATGTTTCACGATTCCAAGATGTATTAACCCTTTCGCTGCTGAGGACGTGTGGGGAACGTCCTTATTGACTCCTAAGGAAAGATAGGGGTTTGTTTGAACCCCGATATCTTCCGACAATGATACCAAACATGACCATGTTTAAAGTAAAGAAAAAAATAATAATAAAAGAAAAATGTGTTTTTTTAAAACGTGAAATGGCTCAGCAGTGAAGGGGTTAAATGGTCAGTTCAGGCCAGTGACTTTATTTCTTCTTCATCACATAATTACAGAGAGGATTTGTTTCTTTTTTCTTTTGAAACTAAATTGCTCGATATCTTCTCAAAGAAAATGTAAAAAAAAGAACCAGAAGCTCTTGCTTTTAGAAGGATCCAAAGTTTCCCAACATGCTTTATGCTTCTCTCTTGTTTCTACATAAATCAGCTGCAGGCCTTGATCAAGCAATTGCAGGTTTAAAAGATTTGGCCCCACTGACATTTTTCATGCAGGATTCAGTATCTGGAAAATAGTTGAAGTGTAAACTTTTGTAGAACTGGCTAGTTTCACATGTCATGCCAATGCTGCATGGTTTGGCAACAGAACTGATATGCTGTGACGCCAAGAGCCTGGAGCCTGTGTAAAGTACCGTGAGGCCTACTGAGCGTGTTTAGAAGCCACAATGCCGCCGCAGCGAGTACCAGGTAATATGCAATTCCTGGCAGCCTTCCATTTCCCTGTCACAACGTGTATCTGTGTATGATAAAATGTTACATGGAGTGAAAATAGGATATGGCTGCCACCTGCAACAATTAAATATGTGGAGAAGGGATGGAAACAATATGCAAAGAGTATTCTAGAGCTTTGTCTGCGGTGGGGACAACTGGATGGCATTGGCAGTGTCACAACATGTAACTGTCAGATTCAGTGATAAAATACTTATTATCTAAGAATCTAATTTAAAAAAATGTATGTCTTATGAAAGAACGAAAGGAGAAACAAAACCCAAGAAGGGTGAAATGGATGATCACAGTTAAGCTTAATATTTTTTTAAATAAAATATATATATTTTTTAATGGAATTCTTTAATGAGAACTGTAATTAAAAAAACTGATTCTCTAAATTATTTTACTTGAGGGGTTATTCAGAGAGAGACGATCTGGCCCCGAAATGTCACCAAACAGGGAATTTCTCCGGTGACATTTCGGGACCATTCGGCTATTCAGAGAGCAGGCAGTTTGCAAATATTGGCGTGATGGGAATCTATAGAGGTATAGTGCTAGTGCTAATGTTTGTATTTGTATTTTTATTTTATATCCCTGAGGAAGTGCAGTTACTGCACGAAACGCGTTGGATTTATGTTTTATTTTATGTTTTATTCTGTAAACCCCAATAAATTTTTTACTGCGAATACATTGGATGGTGTTCTGGTGGTTCCTGTGGCGGCAAGGATTTCCAGATCCAAATTCCGAGAATAGCAGATATGGGGCAAAATCAGCGCTGATACGATTAGTTTTAAAGATTTTATATCTTTTGAGTGCACATCCAAACTAGGGGCATTTTTAGTCAAATTTTATATCTGTATGTGTCACGGTTCCCGGATCCCGCCACGCAGTCCTTAAAGCCCAACACTCCACAGAGCCAAAAACTACCAACAGGGTAGCCGTAAATGAATCCTTAACTGTCTGATCCTTAAAAATTGGCCAGGTATATGTATACTAGCTAGACAGAAAGAGTTAATCAAAGACAATGTCGTAATACAAAACCAGGTCAGCAACACGGGGGTAGTCAGACGAGCCAGAATCAGGAATACAGAGTATAGAATAGTCAAATGGAATAGCCGGGTCGATATCAGTGCAGAAGCGTAGTACAAGGAAATAGTCTATGGCAACTGAAGGCAGAATAGTCAGAAAACAAGCAGAGGTCAATAACAGGTTAAATCACGAGAGAATTCAGGTACAAGGAGCTCAGATATGGATAACCATGATCTGGCACTGCTTAGAAGGAACTGGTGGTTTTTAAAAGACCTTCACCAGACCGCGCCCCCCTCTCAAGCCGCGCCTCATGCAGCCACCTCCCTGCCTGTTTCAATTTAAACCGGGCGTTGGTGAACGAGCAGCATCAGACATGCTGCCGTCAAGCACACCGGAAAGGCTGGAAGCCCCCAATGTTACAGTACCCCGCTCTCCACGGGAGGCCCCCGGACAACCAACAGGACAAGTGGCAGGACGACCACCGGGGCGAGTGGCAGGATGACCACCAGGGCGATCGGGGTGCGAGGCATGGAACGCCCTGACCAACCTAGAGGCAGACATGTTGGAAGCCGGAATCCAGGACCGGTCCTCCAGACCATAACCCATCCAATCGACCAGGTACTGCAGAGCACCCCTGAACAGCCTAGAATCCAGAACTTTCCTAACCTCATACTCCATCTCTCCATCAACCTGAACAGGTGGAGGAGGAGGAACGACCCGTGTGTACCTGTTACATAACAAAGGCTTCAGTAGGGAGGTGTGGAAGACGTTGTGCAAGCGAAGATGTCTAGGAAGGGCAAGAGCATAAGCCACAGGGTTAACGCGGCGAATGATCTTGTATGGACCGATAAACCGAGGTGCCATTTTCATAGAAGGCACCCACAACTTCACATTCCTAGTGGACAACCAAACTCTATTCCCCACGTTGTAGGAAAGAGCTTGTAACCTATGCCTGTCAGCCTTGCGTTTCTGGACAGCAACATTGCGCTCCATGTTTTCGCAAATCTGTCTCCAAATATCCTGTAGTCGTGTGAGATGTTCATCGACAGCCGGGGTGGCCTGTTCAGCAAACTGAAGCGGTAGAGCCGGAGGGAAAAAAACATAAATAGCAGAAAAAGGAGAGTGGCCAGTGGTCTCGTTAACGGCGTTATTACGTGCATACTCAGCCCAGGGCAACAACTCCGACCAATTGTCTTGTTGTTGTGTGGTAAAGCAACGCATGTACTGCTCGAGACCCTTATTTGCCTTCTCTGCTGCCCCATTGGTTTGTGGATGATATGCTGAAGAGAAGGCCAATCGCACCCCCATCTCCGCACAGAAATCACTCCAGAAACGAGAGACGAACTGAGCTCCTCTGTCAGAGACTATTTCAGACGGAACCCCATGTATTCATACAATCTCTCTAGCAAAGACGACTGCCAGTTCTTTGGCTGTAGGAAGCTTAGGTAAAGGAATAAAATGAGCCATTTTGGAGAAGCGGTCTACAACTGTCAGAACCACAGTATGACCCTTGGACTTTGGCAAGTCCACAATAAAATCCATGGATAGATGAGACCAAGGCCTATTAGGAATGGGTAAAGGCTGCAATAGACCGACAGGCAAGGTTTTACTGGTTTTGCTTCTGGCACAGACTTGACAAGCCAAAACAAACAGATGTACGTCCTGTCGCATGGTGGGCCACCAGAACTGTCTTGAGATACTGGTAAGAGTCTTAGCAATACCAGGATGACCTGCTGGTTTTGAATCATGAAACATTATGAGTAATACTTGTCTTTCCTTTTCAGGCACAAACAACATATCTGGAGGCTTGTTAGGTGGAGCCCCCATTTGAGCTGCTTGGAGGCGTTCCAGAAAAGGCGAGGAAACAGACAAGACCATGGAAGCCACAATACGTTCAGGAGGAACTATAGGATTGTGGTCTTGTGTATTTGATTCATACGGGTCATATTGACGAGATAAAGCATCAGCCTTTACATTGCGGTCACCTGGTCTGTAAGTCAACACAAAATTAAACCGAGACAGTAGTAATGACCACCTGGCCTGTCTCGAGTTCAGACGTTTAGCATCCCCGATGTACGTAAGGTTCTTATGATCAGTGATTATCAACAAAGGGTCAAGAGTACCTTCCAACAAATGTCTCCACTCTGACAGGGCAGACACAATAGCAAGCAATTCTCTGTTACCAATATCATAATTGCGTTCTGCTGGTGATAATTTTCTTGAAAAGAACCCCCAAGGGTGTAGAGGCTTCCCTGGAGACTCTCTTTGAGATAGGACAGCCCCAATGCCTATCTCGGAAGCATCAACCTCAAGAACAAATGAAATTCTGGGATCAGGATGCCGTAACACGGGAGCAGAAGTGAAAGCCTGTTTGAGAGCTTCGAATGCCTGTTTGGATTGTGAAGACCAGACCTGGTTCTTCAGACCTTTACGTTTCATATTAATGATAGGAGAAGCTACAGCAGAATAATTCTTGATAAATCTCCTATAATAGTTGGAAAACCCCAGAAACCTCTGGCTTTGAGGCCTTGAGGGAGAGGCCATTCTGAGATGGCCGTGAGTTTTGAAGGATCCATCTCAAAACCTTCTGGAGTGATAATGTACCCAAGAAATTTTACAGTAGTAATGTCGAATAAACACTTCTCCAGTTTGCAATAAAGACCATTGTCTAGTAATTTTGCTAATACCTGTCTGACATGTTCATGGTGGGTTTTCAGATCGGGAGAGTAAACCAGTATATTGCCTAAGTATACGAAAACAAAGGATTGCAAAAAATCTCTGAGCACATCATTAATGAAATCTTAGAATACAGCTGGAGCATTACAGAGACCGAACAGCATGACCAGATATTCATAATGCCCACTCCTGGTGTTAAATGCTGTTTTCCACTCATGCCCATCTTTTATACGTATCAGGTTGTAAGCCCCTCTGAAATCAAGTTTTGTGTATACTGCTGATCCCCTTAACCTGTCGAACAGTTCTGATATAAGAGGGATAGGGTACACATTCTTGATGGTGATCTTGTTAAGCCCCCTATAAAATTGATACACGGGCGTAAATCTCCTTTTTTAGATACAAAAAGAACCCAGCCCCTGCTGGAGAAGAGGAACGTCTGATAAAACCTCTCTCCAAATTCTCCTTTATGTACTGCTCCATGATTTGGTTCTCTTTTATGGATAAAGGATATACTTTGCCTCGAGGAGGCATGGTACCTGGATGAATATCTATGGCGCAATCATACAGTCTATGTGGAGGTAGTTTCTCTGCCTCTCTTTTATCGAATACAGCCCTGAGGTCGGCATACCAGTCAGGAACCTCTGTAGACAATGGAGGAGCTGTAGGTGTGTTCAGGGCACCAATATGCTGAATGGGTATTAAACAAGTCCCAAAACAAGCAGGACTCCAAGACAGTATCTCTCCCTTAGCCCAATCAATAACAGGATTATGTTCCACCAACCAAGGGAAACCAAGCACAACAGGATTGGAAGGTGAACGGATAACCTGAAATATGATCTCTTCTTTATGCAAGAGACCAGTGGTAAGAACCACTGTAACAGTATCGTGAGTAATTCTGGGGCAGGATAACGGCCTACCGTCTATGGCTTCGATGGCCAAGAGTGTCTCTCTTACAACCAGAGGGAGAGAAATGGAGGAAGCGTATTCAACATCAATGAAATTACCAGCAGCCCCAGAGTCAACAAAAGCAGTAGTATGCGTGGTCTTGGTCTCCCAAGCCACGGATACTGGTAACAAGAGTCTAGTGTCTTTGACAGGAGACATGAATGTCACACCCAAGGCCTGTCTCCTCAGCTGCCTTAGGTGTGGTAGTTTTCCGACTTATCATGCATTCTAGGGCGAGTGGGACATTGAAGTCGTAAATGTCCTTTTAAACCACAATATAGGCACGATCTCTAACGAAGACACCTTGTTCTCTCTTCCTCTGTAAGCCTAGTATGGCCTAGCTGCATAGGCTCAGAGGGAGGGGATAACTCTCTTGGTGGTGCCTGAAAGACAGGGGCCAACCTTGGCAATGGTCTCTTAGGTTTCTCTCTTGGAGTTCTTCTGTCCCTTATCTGATCATCCAGATCTATACAATACTCTATAAGTTCACTCAACACCTCAGGTAATTTACGAGGGCCAACTCATGCATCAATGACTCCGATAACAGCTCCATAAAAGCCAGAACCAGAGCCTCATTAGTCCAGTTCACGTCAGAAACCAACGTTTTAAATTCTATAGCATAATCAGACACAGTCCTGTTCCCTTGACGTATGCGGAACAAGGATTTGCCAGCTACCTTGGCCTTTCTGGTAGGATTAAACGTACGTTTTAACTCGGCTATGAATTCTTTATAGTTCAGTACGATTGGCAAATCCTTTATGGCAGGCAGAGAAGCCTATGTCAACGCTCTGCCAGACAGATGGTTAATAATGAACCCCACTTTGGCTATGTCAGTGATAAACATTTGTGGATTTAATTTAAAATGAATATTCACCTGGACCAAAAATCCCTGGCACTCCGAGGGAGTACCGTCAAACCTCATAGGAGCGGTCAAGTGTACCTGGGATGTCTGAACAACAGGGGACACAGGTATAGCAGGCGGAGGTGCAACCCCAGCTGGTTCTAGGTGAGCCATACGAGTCAGGATAGTTTGTAAGGCGAGAGCAAACTGATCCATCCTATGGTCCTGCTCGTCCTGTCTGGATACAAAGTTACTCAAATGCTGTGTTAAGTCTGCGGAATCCATTAGGCCAGATCGTAATGTCACGGTTCCCAGATCCCACCATGCAGCCCTTAAAGCCCAACACTCCACAGAGCCAAAAACTACCAACAGGGTAGCCATAAAGGAATCCCTAACTGTCTGGTCCTTAAAAATTGGCCAGGTATATGTATACTAGCTAGACAGAAAGAGTTAATCAAAGACAATGTCGTAATACAAAACCAGGTCAGCAACACGGGGGTAGTCAGACGAGCCAGAATCAGGAATACAGAGTATAGAATAGTCAAATGGAATAGCCGGGTCGATATCAGTGCAGAAGCGTAGTACAAGGAAATAGTCTAGTGCAACTGAAGGCAGAATAGTCAGAAAACAAGCAGAGGTCAATAACAGGTTAAATCACAAGAGAATTCAGGTACAAGGAGCTCAGGTATGGATAACCACGATCTGGCACTGCTTAGAAGGAACTGTTGGTTTTTAAAAGACCTTCACCAGACCGCGCCCCCTCTCAAGCTGCGCCTCATGCAGCCACCTCCCTGCCTGTTTCAATTTAAACCGGGCGTTGGTGAGCGAGCAGCATCAGACATGCTGCAGTCAAGCACACCGGAAAGGCTGGAAGCCCCCAACGTTACAGTATGCACTATGAGTTGTTCTTTTATACCTCTATAGATTCCCATCATATCAGATTTATTTCATTACGCTGTCAAGACGTCCAAGGGAGAATCGTCTGGGATATCTTGAGGTCTAATTTTTTTGCAATACTATCTGTCTGACTGTCAAATTCCAATTGTTGTATATTTGCAAATATTGGCGAACTGCCTGCCCAGGACATGCTTGAAAACGAGAGAAATCTCAATGTATCCTTCCTGGTAAAATCCTTTCTCAAAAAAAAAATAGTATGGTGCCTTTTTCAAAGGCAGTGAAATCCTCCATAGAGAAGCAATGGTTAACCTCTTCGGAGAACACCGAACAGCAGTGAAAAGTTACCGAAGTGCCCTGCTGTTCGTTGTTTTCATTCGGCAGGTTTATTCAGGTGAATCCCATAGGCTTCAAAGTTAAAAATATTCTCATTTTTATCCAATAGCTAATAAACCGTTTATTATTTTAATCTGCAGTAAAAAGTCTCTTTATTTATTGATTTTTATTTAGGCATTTTTCGAAAAATTTTCAGCAAAAGTTTTCTGTTTTTTCTTTTTTCTGTAACAGACCTTTTTATTATCATTCATAGGATCTTATATGTAAATTCCAGGCATTTTCGTTCAGTAGTTCAAACAGCGTTTCAATTTTGACACTTTCAAGCATATTTTTTTTTTTACCCCCGATCGTCAGCTTGTTGGCTTTTTCCAGCGGCTGGTATGCGCTGTGATCGGTGGCCTGTTTGCTTTTTCCAATGTGTTTGGCGTGTTTTTTGCGGCGGTTCTGGTGGGTTTTTGGCAGGTTTGCGGCTGGTTTTCCCTGCACTCCAGGGACCCTGCGGTGACTGTACCAGAATGTACCGGCTGGGTGGAGTAGAGGTAACATCACTGCTCTGCATGGAAAGAGCCTGTGGAGTCATGGGCTCGATCCCGATGAGCACCTCTCCAGTAAGTGTCCTTGGGCAAGACACCTAACGGTACATACTCGCCACCCAGGAGATACTTGAAAAGGAGAGAAATCTCAATGTATCCTTCCTGGTAAAATCCTTTCTCCAAAAAAAAAATGCTGAATTCACCACAGGAAAGTGCGGGGAACGAGAGAGCACTGAAATGTCAGCAACATTTTGGTGCTCTATGGAAAACCCCTTGGTGTTACACAGTGGACAACACAAACGATACAAAATGCAAAATGCATTTTCGGCCGTGATTTTGTACGGATCATCAATAAAACCCTTTTTGCGTCTGAACGTTATGTTGGCCGGACATTAGCAGCGTCTGACGTCTCCTAATCACGCACACATGCCGCTAGCGGAAGCAGCACACTCTGTACGTCAGTACTAGCGGTATCACGTTCTCGAAAAAATGCGTTTGTTTGCCGCTTGCATTGCGCAGCTGCACTTTCGTGCGGCCGTACTTCGTGTATTGCCCGTCATTGGCCGTCATTTGCTGCTACTTCGACCATGATAAAGTGCAGCTGCACGTGCGTTCGCACTGCGTTCGTCTGACCCTAGCCTTAATCCAAAAATAATTTATACACACTTTCTCCATTATCATTGTTATTCAAAGAGATTCGAAAAGTCACCGCACGTTCGGTGACTTTTCGTTCTCTTCAATTCGGTTCCTTTTGCCGATCCCATTTCGGTGACCCTGCAGTGTATTCAGCAAGCACCACAGGGTCCCCGAATTGCAGGGAAAAGCTGCCGCAAACCTGACGAAAACTAACCCCAAAACCCGGCGAATGCATGCCGAAAACCCTCAAAAACATCTGGATTAACCTGCCGAAAACCACAGAAAAACCCGAGCAGGAGCCGATCGCACACAGCCGAAGCAGCCGAAGCAGCTGAGACCGCAGACAGAGTGAAGTGAATAAATTAGCAAAACCGTTTGTATGATTGTGTGAAAGTGAAACGCTGTTTGCAAAGAAACTACTGAGCGAAAATGTCTGAAATTTACACAGGAGGTCCAGGGAATGATAATAAAAAGGGCTGTTACAGAAAAAACAGAAAAAAAGAGACTTTTTGCTGCAGAATGTTATAATGAACGGTTTATTAGATATTGAATTAAAACGGGAATATTTTTAACATTGAAGTTTATGGGATTCTCCTGAATTAACTTGCCGAATTAAACCACCGAATGCCAGGGCATTAGGGGAACCTTTCACTGCTGGTTTGTGTTCTCTGAATAGCCGAAGCAGTGCATTTTCATGGGGATTTCACTGCCCTCGAACAGGCACCGTATGTGCAGGCAATTCGCCAGGATTTGGCGAATTGCCTGCTCTCTGGATAACCGAATGGCCAAGAAAGGTAACCGAACGCAGATTTTCAGCGTTCGGTTACCTTTCTCAAGCAATTCGGATCTCTTTGGATAACCCTGTATATAAATAATTCTTCCACAAGACGTAGATCTTTCATCTACATAGCTTGACTCTGCTCTTTCCTTCATCCCCCACATCAAAGGCCTGTTCAATACCTCAGCCGCTGCAAGTGCTAAGTTAGCAACTTGCATTGAACGCCGTTCAACCGCTCAGCGCTCAGCAGTGCTAACCTAGCACTTGCAGCGACCCGAGGAGATGCTTCGTGTGACGTATTAAAGATGGCCGCCGCATGAAGCCAGTAACAATGCCCTACAGCAAGATGGCCGCCGCCTCGAAGCAAGTAATAATTCCCTACAGCAATGTTAATTTTGAGGTTTTTGTTCACCAAAGCACAAAATATTTATTTATTATTTCCCCCTGCACATAGACATATATTACAGTTCAATTTATATATTGTTTCAGAAGTAAACATAACGTTTATTCATTAAAAACTATAATTTGTGGTGTGTGCAAACAAAACGGAATTGTGCTGACTGCTTTTCTTTATTATATTTTGTCCGAGTGATCCGAAAAACAATCTGAATTTTTCATTAAGAAATTGTCGGCCATTTTGGATTCAAAATTCGCATCCAAAGGGTTCAACGACACTGCCGCAGCAAACTGAATTGCTGCGCTGCAGCAATTCAGCAGCTGCTGAGGTATTGAACAGGCCTCAAGTCTCTTTCCTCCTCCTGCCGATACCAACTGCGTAATATTTCCAGAATTCGGCCATTTCTTACTGCTGTCACCACAAAACAACTCATACACGCCCTGGTAATCTCCTGACTCGACTATTGCAATAATCTCTTATCTGGCCTCCCTCTGTCCCGCCTCTCCCCCCTACAATCCATCCTGAACGCCTCCGCCAGGCTAATTCACCTCACCCGCCGCTCTGTCTCTGCCGCTCCCCTCTGCGAGTCCCTTCACTGGCTCCCCATCCACTGCAGAATTAAGTTCAAAATCCTTATCCTTACCTACAAAACCTTCACTAACTCAGCTCCCCACTACCTGTCCTCACTAATCACCAAATACACCCCAGCCCGCTCCCTAAGGTCAAACAGTGACCTGCGCCTAGCTTCTCCCCGCATCACCTCTTCCCATGATAGACTGCAGGATTTCTCACGCGCAGCCCCCACTCTCTGGAACGCTCTCCCTCGTACTGTCAGACTTTCCCCTAACTTCTCTTCCTTCAAACGCTCCCTTAAAACGTTCCTATTTAGGAAAGCCTACCACCCAACTCACTGACGCAACCATCAATCACTCTCACCTTACAGTCCTCTCCTCCTGTTTCCAACACCAACCCTCCTAGATTGTGAGTTCCTACGGGAATAGGGCCCTCATCTCCTCCTGTACTGTTTGTCAAATGTTGTTCAATGTATTGTAACCCTGTCTATACTGTGCTTATTGTACAGCGCTGCGGAATATGCTGGCGCTTTATAAATAAAGAATAATAATAATAATAAAATAATAGCTGACTAAATCCCTGATCTTCATACCATGGGCTTGTTTTAATTCAACCTGTTTGCCAAAATCTGGACCGTGTTCGGACGATTTTAAGATAATTTTAGGTTCGTGAGATTCAAATGTAGGTTTACTCGAATTTTTATTCCCAAAAAAAAATTTGGCTCGAACATCGCCTCTTATGGCTATACTTTTTCAGTGGAAATATCGGCATTAGCGAAAATTTTCAAGTGCTAAAAGATATTGATAAATGGATTTTCAGGCAAGGAAATACAGGGAATAAGACGGCAATGCATTTTAAAATATCTGATATTATTAGTAGTCATGGTTAAAGGAACAACTCTTTATGATACTGTCCAAAAATAAGCCTTTTCAGATGTTTTACTAGCCAGCCTTTTTTGGACCAGAAGCATTTTTCAAATATTGGCTCTATTGTAAATTGTAAAGGGTCATCCAGATGTGGACCCCTTGCTTGATGTGCCTAGAGGGGTGTCAGCTATAACCTCCTGACGAGGCCCAAGAAGGCCGAAACGATCGTCGGGGGTTGCTGCACCTCTCGTGCAGGGATGACGTCCTTGGCAATCAGCACTGGCCACCCTTTCTGGGTGAGAGCAGGCTGATTTTCATATGGAAAATTCATCCCTGTAATGGCACAAGCAAGCTAAAAACCTTGTTTGTGAGACCTGAGCGGGCCCCACCATAGAGCATGCCATTAGTGCTGTTGCTCGTTCTCAGGACCCTCACAAACACCCCCCTTGTTTTTCAAATATTGGCTCTAGACAAGTTTTTTCAACTGAATCAGTCGCTATTTTGAAAAAAAATTCTGCCACAAGCAACCAATATTTTAAAAAAATTGGCCAATATAATTAAATCAAGCCCTAAGTATCTCATCTCTGAAGGGGTTAATACCCTCACTCAGACCCTTTCATAAAGCTGTGAAAGAGGTTTATCACCTCCAGGGCCAACATCAGGGGGGTGACAGCTCATACCATGTTCAGGGGCCCTGTGGCTCAAGGGGACCTGGTCCTTCCAAACGCTGTACAGTTTGTCTAAGTGCCACAGATATAAGAGTCCCTCTATGTTACCCTTCAAGATAACAACACGTTTTGCGGCATATGGAACCAAAATGTTTTATTTTTAATTAGTTTGCTTAAATGGGCATCTGAGGGGAGGGGGCCCATCCAGTGGTTCAGTAAGGGGCCCCAAGAATTCTCATGGCAGCCCTGATCTCATCACTCATATCCCTACCTCCTATATTATTATTATTATTCTGTATTTATAAAGCGCCAGCATATTCCGCAGCGCTGTACAATGGGGGAGTGCAGACATGAGACATACTAGAACACATAAGGAACAGATGGCCCTGCCATTAGGATAATTGTCCTCTGGTCATGCCGTGGGTGCTCAGCATTACTTTGATTAACCAAATAGAAGACCAATTACATCACCCTGTCCCCACCTCTCTGACTCCTGGCATTGTCAGTCAGGTTGAGGCTTTATTTCAACCACCTTTCACTTCTGGCTGTGTGGGACCCCAGTGTTGCAAGGCCTTAGGCTGCTGCCTATTTGGCCTAATTATAGTGCCACATTTGGCAGTCAATTTCTACAGAATGGGAAGTAAAATTTAGACAAACCAGATTAATTCACCCAGCAGGTACCCACTTCAATGTCAGCTCATGCCTGTGGTAGTATAAAAGCAGAAAAGCAGGCTTAGCAGGACCTTAAATTATATCATATCAAACATCAATATGTGCTTTCACAAGAATTGTGTTTTATTCTGTCAGGAAACCTATACAATAAAGTTTAGTTAAATGTATCTGTATCTGTTAATCTGTATAGTTGTGCAATTTCTTTTTAATATTTTGCATTTTATTACTTTGTATTTCTGTAACAATTCAATGTTCTTGAACCCAGGACATACTTGAAAACGAGAGAAATCTCAATGTATCCTTCCTGGTAAAATCCTTTATAAATAAATGAATAAATAAATCTGTATAAATGTACCTGGAATTCAACATATTGACGTGAATTATTATTGGGCAAGTGTTCAGCAAGTGTACAATGGATGAGTGACTTTACTGCTGTGACTGCTCACTTTATTAGCGTAGGGGGATGCTCTCATCCCTGGGGAGATGCTGTTAGATATTGGTTGACCTGAAGTTCACATGAGCTAGCTTAGGTTCACTCGTGGTCTTCTCCGCATGGTTTAATGCACTGATTCTGGCCAGTTGCTTAAATAAATTCAATTCCAGATGAGGATCACAGAACTCCACAAAGCCAACTTGGTCAAATTAACTTTTCTGTTAAAAGGGAACATGCTATATTGTTTCGAACAACATTGAGAGGGTTATTCAGAGAGCGGTGAAAAGCAGGAGAATGACTGGAGAATGGAACATTCTAGGTCAAAATAGCCGATTTGGAAAGTGAGATAAATGGGAGAATTTTTCATTCTCCAGTCATTCTCCTGCTTTTCACCGCTCTCTGAATAACTCTGTTAAACAGTCTAAAGTAACATATACAGGGTTATTGAAAGAGATTCGAAAAGTCATTTTAACATTGAAGCCTATGGGATTCTCCTGAATAAATTTGCCGAATGAAACTACCGAATGGCAGGGCATTTCGGGAACCTTTCACTGCTGGTTTGTGTTCTCTGAATAGCCGAAGCAGTGCTTTTTCATGGGGATTTCACTGCCCTCGAACAGGCACCGAACAGGCACCGTATGTGCAGGCAATTCGCCAGGATTTGGCGAATTGCCTGCTCTCTGGATAGCCGAATGGCTTTCTCAAGCAATTCAGATCTCTTTGAATTACCATGATATTCATTTTTTAAATAAATTGACTGTATATAATTCATTAGGATTGTGGAAATTTTTTTAATTAATATAACAATTGACTTAATGTAGTTGATAAAGTACAAAGGAACATAAGTGTTTCGACAAAACATCTCCATTACATTCATGTGAAGGGGATGAACATTTCTACCATCTTATCATATGAACTCACATCATGGTATCATTTATTTGAAACTGTAAATTTATGGAAATGCCTGTCAGTTGTGGGTTTGATGTGCTTTTTATAAGCGGAATTCAGGAATACCTATGGTGCCTAATCTGATCCTAATATTTTAAATTTTCCTATTGGGAACAAATATTTGGCTGTGTGTAAATGAAGTATGTCTGCTTCCCAATACGCAATAGTTTTCAGTATAACCTTTTCAGTGCATATTTTATACATAGATGATGACAAAACAATGATGCAGTCACATCCTTTATTCCATGTGAATAAGATGAAATGAATTGGGGAGATAACTGGAAATTCACAGAAAACATGAAGACTCATGACAAAAAAAAAAAATGTCAAAAACAAAAAAGCCCCCCCAAAGTGCGGGACCTATTCCAACCCTGCAGTTAACAGCTGGAGCCATTACACATCACCGCTTCAGACTTTAATATAGTGGCTCTAGGTGCTATGTTGACAATGCTGCATATCAAGAAGGGGTGCTGCCATACTACAGCTATATCCAGCGGTGTATTTTAGTTTTGTGCTGTCCTAGGCAACACAAAATTTGTGCACCCCCCCATACCACAGCTTATCACAGAGCTCCACAGCAATAATACTCACAGTAATGTGTGGTGTGTATGAGTGGATCACAGAGCTCCACAGCAAGAAAACTCACAGTATTGTGCAGTGCATATGAGCATACACAGCAATAAAACTCACTTAGGCTAATGTAAGACGAGCACACTTTGCGTCCGTGCACAACTGACGAATTTTCTGACTGATGATACTGTAGACACCACACGGTCCGTTTTTTTTTGACTGAGGCTTTTTTTGACTGATGTAGATGGGAAATAAAATATGTAAAATGAAAAAATTTATACATGATATGAAAAACCATTTCGGCTGTCAAAAATGCTGGACGTCAAAAATGCAGTCTGTCTGACCACGTTCCATCACTCACACACAAAGCTACGCGGATGTGGCGCACTCTGTGCGTCCGTCCTAATGGTTTGACGTTTTTGCCTAAATTGTGTCGGGTGCCACGCAGTGGTGTATTTAGGTTTTGTGCTGCCCTAGGCCTGACTAAACTCGTGCACCCCCTAATTTAAATTTGAGGCACCCCTTCCTGTCAAGGGCACACCTCTTCCTGGTTAATCCCCACCCTTCCTCTTTAAGCTCCACCTTTTCCTCTTAGAGCTCCGCCTTTTCCTCTCTTTATATTAAAAGTGGATACCAAGTGCCTACTTGTATATTTTGTATACCATTTCAAATGTATCTATTGAGATAAATAAAATTATGAAATGTTTAACCACTTCAATGCGGAGGACGCGCTGAGCGCGTCCTCCGCATGGCTGCTGGTGTGCGGAGGACGCGCTGAGTGCGTCCTCCCTTTGGGGTCAGCGTTCGGCCGGGTTCCGGCCGATCGCTGGCCCCCCCGGTGCGGGCTGACATCCTCGATGTCAGCCCAGCATCCGGAACCGCAGCCGCTGAAATTAGGTGTCATCGCAGCAGCGCGATGACACCTAATTCAGGCGCCCCCCCGCATGTGCGTAGGAGGTGCTTGAAAGGTCGGACCTCTCTCCCTCCCGATTGGCGGCGTTGCGGGGGTTAATCCAGGCACCATTTGGAAGGGCACAGCCTGCCCTTCCAAATGGTGCCTGGCATTAACCCCTGGGGAGCTGGATCGCGAATCGGCGCTGAAAAGTGCCGGTTCGTGATCCTTTCCCGGAGCTGGCCGACATCTTGGATGTCGGCCAAGCCTCCTGGGAACTCCCCCTGAGGACTGGCGTCATCGTGCATAGCACGATGACGCCAGTCCTAGAGTTAACCCCTAACTGCCACCAACGGTGGAGATAGGGAGTTCCAATGAACTCCCTATCTCCCGATCCGTGGCAGCTAGGGGTTAAAGCTTGGTATGGTTGGATCGGCCAGAGCATGGCCGTTCCAACGATACCAAACTCGAATGTGAAAAAAGTTTTTTTAAAAAAAAAAAATTAAATTAAAAATAAAAATATATTTAAAAAAAATTATAAAAAAAGAAAATAAAATTTTTTTTCTTTTTTTTGGTTCGTTAATGCAGCAATATTGTTCCCATTTCAATTATAATGTGAACAATGATGCTGCACTAACGATTTTTGTATGCGGTGCGTTTGTTAAAAATCGCGTAATTTTCCCCAAAAAAAAATGTAACGAGACCCCATCTCTAATTTTTTTAACAAGCGCACCCCATACAAAATATAACCGCAATTGCTCGCATGTTAAAATGTGAAAAAAAACACTTTACATGTTGTAAATTATTGAAAATACATATTTTATTGCATTTTTTGTTATATTATACAGACATGACATAACGTATACATATAATAATGACATATTATGAATCTACCGAGTCTGACGGAAAGAACGATATATAATATGTCTGGGTCATATACTAAAATAAGCCTTCAAAACACGTTTAAACATGATGAGCAAAACCGGTAAAAATGACCTCAGCACAGAGGCGTGAAAAGCCTCAGCAGCGAAAGGGTTAAATTGAAACATTTTTACAAAGAACAGCCACGCATGTCAAGTATACTGGATCACAGCCGCTCTAATTGGTTGAACAATAAAATCCACAGAAACGTGCACTGCATATGAGTGTATCACAGAGCTGCACAGCAATAAAACCCACAGAAATGGGCACTGTGTATGAGCATATCAGAACTGCACAGCAATAAAACTCGCAGTATGTGCAGTGTGTATGAGCGTATCCCAGAGCTCCAGGGCAATAAAACTCACAGTAATATGCAGTGTGTATCACAGAATCCACAGCAATAAAACTCCCAGCAATGCAATGTGCAGTGTGTATGAGTGCATCAGAATCCACCGCAATAAGACTCCCAGCAAACCGAGTGAATATGAGAACAGAGCAATTATTTATTCTATATTTACCAGCCTCCGTCCGCAGTAGGGCTGTGTGCAGAGTCAGCAGGGACTGTGCGCAGACTCAGCAGGAGGTCCCTCCAGACAACGTTAGGATCGCGGCTGTGCCTGTGCGTGGAGCCATCTTGTCAGCAGTGGGGTGCCACTGCCAGAGGGTGCACCGTGGCTTTGATTCCCTTCCTGGTGGGTGTTCAGTCCAGAATAGAGTGAGAGTCCGTGTTAACGAAAGGGCGGGCAGCTGCGTGCGTGTCACGTGGTTCAGCCAGTCAGGTGGTACTGAGACTCAGCACCACCTGACTGGCCAGACCGCATGACCTGCACGCACACAGCCTCACCAGGAGCCAGGCAGCTCAATGACAAATTTCTATCACTGCAGTGCTGGTTAAGGAAAGGTCCACTTTAAACAGCAGTAAGCAGACAGGGCTTCATATTCTGCTGATACCCCCCCCCCCTTTACCTGCCATTTACTGTCATCTTCTCTCTCTGCACACAAATCACATCCCCCCTCCCCTCTCCTAGAGCTGCTGTGGGGCAGGGGAGGAGCTATGGAGGGAGGAGAGGGGGATTTTTATTCTAATCGATTTTATTCCGTATGCAAACGCCCTGCTCCGCTGCTCATTGTTTGAGAACACAGCTCAAAGCTGACACACAGTGACAGTGGCACCTCCTAGTACCCCCTAATGACACCCCAATAATCACTGGTACCTGGGGCGGCCCGCCCTCCGCCACTCCCATAAGTACACCACTGCTCTGTGATATGCTCACACACAAGTTTGGCAAACTGCCAGCAAGTACGGTGCTATTTGAAGGCATTGCAAATCCCCATAGAGAAGTAATGGTTAATCTATTCAGAGAACACCAAACAGCAGAGAAATGGCAGTGAAATGCCCTGATGTTCAGTGGTTTCAATCAGCAGGTTTATTCAGGCGAACCCCATAGGTTTCAATGTTAAAAATATTCCCGTTTTTATGCAATATCTAATAAACCATTTATTATTTTAATCTGCAGTAAAAAAGTCTTTATGGATTTTTTTTTAGTACCTCTTAGTAATTTTTCAGCAAAATTTCCCCCCCTTTTTTTTAATAGCGGTTTTTCTTTTTTCTGTAACAGAACTTTTTATTATCAATCATAGGATCTTATATGTAAATTCCAGACATTTTCATTCAGTAGTTCTTTTGAAAACAGCAGGCCACGGGTTTGCGGTGGCAGCATTCAGCGGCCGACTCCATGCACTTTGGGGACCCTGCGGTGAATGGTGAATTCACTGCAGGGTGGGGAAATTTTATTCCCCGAAGTGCAGGGAACTACAGAACACCAAAATGTTGGCGCCATTTCGGTGCTCTGTGAGTAACCCATTTAGTGGTGAGGTTTTTTGCTGCCCCCTGGAAAGTGAAAGCCTAGGCCTTGCCTACCCAGGACATACTTGAAAACATTTTTTTTTTATTATTATTTTTTTAGGGGTGGGGCCACCAGTGTGGGCCGCGGCCCTCCTGGAAAGTGCCGCCCTAGGCCTTGTTGGCCTAGGCCAAAATACACCACTGGTGCCACGTGCGTTTTGCGTCCACACTTCTGTGCGGACGTACTTCGTGTGTGGGTCTCTGTTGATCATAACTTTATGCTACGACGGACATTAAAATGTGCGGCAAAACGTACGTAATCTCTGAGTTCGTCTGACACAGGCCTTATTGGGCATTGCGTATGAGCATACACAGGATCTATAGCATTTTAAAAAAAAAAAACTTACTGTCCTTTGTGGCACTACAGGGGCAGGCGGCCATCCGGTGACATTCGGCCTGTTGCTGAAATGTGCCCCCTTGGCTTGGTTGTGCATCATCTCACTGGGCTGTAACTGCCAGGCAGCTTCTGAATGTGTTACTTTTTACGTGCTCATGAGGCTCTCACTCTCGGCCCCACTCACGTCATCTAATGTGGCCAAGAGTGAGAGCTGCGCTGGCACATAAAAGCGACATGATCAGAATCTGCCTGACAGTCATGGCCCTGCAACTCTCGGTGGATCAGTAAGATCCACGCCCTAGCCGAGAGGGCACATTCCAGCAACCGGCTGAATGTCACCGGCTGTCGACAGATCTCCAGTTGGTGACATTTGGCTGGTGACCCAGTGCGGGTGTTCGGGGGCATTTTCTGCTGCCCCCCCTGGATTCTGCAGCCGTATACAAAAGCCTTGCTTGCTTCGCGGTAAATACACCCCTGGCTATACCCCTATAAGTATGAAACCCAGTATGCAAAGAAATGGACCAGATATGAATGATAAAAGGTAAAATATATATTGAACAAAAACAGAAAACCAAGGAGCATGGCAAGATATAACGAGAAAACACTGGCAAAACAACGAGTTTATATTCATAAATTAAAAGGGTTCAAGGCGGAAGTTAATGTAGGGCAGGATATTCTGGATTCCAGCTCAGTGGGGCTGGATATTGTGGAAGTAGGTAACAAAACAGCAGGATATGGTCAACAAAAGGATAGGAGCAGCAGGAGAATATGGGCAACAGTAGGATATGGGCAGCAATGGAATACTGGCAGCAATAAGATACAGGCAATCATTAAACAGGCTGGGGTACTTTAGAGGAAGGTGAGATACACAAAGAGTAAGAAACCAGAGAGGACTCAAGCATGCGTGGGGGAGAAAATGGAATAATGATCAAGGAGGAAGGGTTGAGGCTGAATTAAATAAGGAGGATTAAACTAAAGCCAAAAGAAGGCAGCACCTAGTCAACATCTGCGAGTACAAACCAGAACCATACAGGGAAAGTGGCCATATGTGATACTGCACTCTAGTCTTGACCAAACGGGCTGGAGAATTTACTGGTGCGGTGAGAAACCAGTGACATTGGAGCACTGATAGTCAACTGGGAACATAGTAAGCAGAGGGCTCTCTTATAGGACAGTTCTCTGGTCTCAATTGTCACTACTGAAGCGAGTGCAGAAAAACTTTAATTGGGAAATACTCTTTTTTTCCCACCCAAATACACTATATTGCCAAAAGTATTCGCTCATCCATCCAAATAATCAGAATCCGGTGTTCAAATAACTTCCATGGCCACAGGTATATAAAATCAAGCACCTAGGCATGCAGACTGTTTTTACAAACATCTGTGAAAGAATGGGTCGCTCTCAGGAGCTCAGTGAATTCCAGCGTGGAACTGTGATAGGATGCCACCTGTGCAACAAATCCAGTCGTGAAATTTCCTCGCTCCTAAATATTCCACAGTCAACGGTCAGCTGTATTATAAGAACGTGGAAGTGTTTGGGAACAACAGCAACTCAGCCACGAAGTGGTAGGCCACATAAACTGACGGAGCAGGGTCAGCGGATGCTGAGGCGCATAGTGCAAAGAGGTCGCCAACTTTCTGCAGAGTCAATCGCTACAGACATCCAAACTTCATGTGGCCTTCAGATTAGCTCAAGAACAGTGCGCAGAGAACTTAATGGAATGGGTTTCCATGGCTGAACAGCTGCACCCAAGCCATTCATCAGTAAGTGCAATGCAAAGCGTTTCATGCAGTGGTGTAAAGCACGCTGCCACTGGACTCTAGAGCAGTGGAGACGCGTTCTCTGGAGTGATGAATCACGCTTCTCCATCTGGAAATCTCATGGACGAGTCTGGGTTTGGCGGTTGCCAGGAAAACGGTACTTGTCGGACTGCATTGTGCCAATTGTAAAGTTTGGTGGAGGGGGGATTATGGCGTGAGGTTGTATTTCAGGAGCTGGGCTTGGCCCCTTAGTTCCAGTGAAAGGAACTCTGAATGCTTCAGCATACCAAGACATTTTGGACAATTCCATGCTCCCAACTTTGCGGGAACAGTTTGGAGCTGGCCCCTTCCTCTTCCAACATGTCTGTGCACCAGCGCAGAAAGCAAGGTCCATAAAGACATGGATGACAGAGTCTGGTGTGGATGAACTTGACTGGCCTGCACAGAGTCCTGACCTCAACCCGATAGAACACCTTTGGGATGAATTAGAGCGGAGACTGAGAGCCAGGCCTTCTCTTCCAACATCAGTGTGTGACCTCACAAATACGCTTCTGGAAGAATGGTCAAAAATTCCCATAAACACACTCCTAAACCTTGTGGACAGCCTTCCCAGAAGAGTTGAAGCTGTTTTAGCTGCAAAGGGTGGACCAACGTCATATTGAACCCTATGGATTCGGAATGGGATGTCACTTAAATTCATATGTGAGTCAAGGCAGGTGAGCGAATACTTTTGGCAATATAGTGTATATGTGGTAGCAAATAAATGCTAATGCATTTATTCAAATAAATTCCCTGTTAATTGAGCCAACATCTGGTGGACACAATCAGTTCACTTAATATTCTTGTTACAATGATTTCATTTTTATTCAAAAGAAAGGGGACTATTCATACATGAAAAATGGGATTCATACAGTTGTGTTCAAAATTATTCAACCCCCAATGCTGTAAAGGGTTTTAGGGAATTTAGTGTACATTTGTAATTGTATTCAGAATGAAATCCTACAAGGACTTTTTAAAGAACCATATGCAACTAAAATGACATCAATTGGTTTTGTAATGCAGAAGTAAATGTTTCTTTTGTGAATTCTTCATTGACACAATTATTCAACCCCTTAAAGACTACCACTCTGAAGAACAGAGGTTCATTCAAGTGTTTTCAATCAGGTATTGAAAACACCTGTGGATGTCACGGAGCAGCAATAAAGCATAATAAGCACCAATTAGGCAGCTTTAAAATGACTGTGATACTCAGCTCCTTCTAGACATTTACTGGTGTGGTTACAAACATGGTGAAGTCAAGAGAATGGTCCAGGAAGACAAGAGAAGAGGTGATTACTCTTCACAGGAAGGGCAATGGCTATAAGAAGATTGCAAAGATGCTAAACATACCAAGAGAGACCATAGGAAGCATCATTCGCAAATTCAAGGCAAAGGGCACTGTTGAAACGCTACCTGGTCGTGGCAGAAAGAAGATGCTGACTTCGACTGCTGTGCGCTACCTGAAGCGTAGAGTGGAGAAAAGTCCACGTGTGACTGCTGAGGAACTGAGAAAAGATTTGTCAGATGTGGGTACTGAAGTTTCAGCTCAGACAATACGGCGCACACTGCGTAATGAAGGCCTCCATGCCAGAACTTCCAGGCGCACCCCCTTGCTGTCTCCAAAGAATAAGAAGAGTCGACTGCAGCATGCCAAAAGTCATGTGGACAAACCACAGAAGTTTTGGGATAGTGTTCTGTGGACTGATGAAACAAAATTAGAACTGTTTGGGCCCATGGATCAATGCTATGTTTGGAGGAGGAAGAACAAGGCCTATGAAGAAAAGAACACCTTGCCTACTGTGAAGCATGGCGGGGGGTCAATCATGCTTTGGGGCTGTTTTGCTTCTGCAGGTACAGGGAAGCGTGTGCAAGGTACCATGAATTCTCTTCAGTACCAGGAGATATTGGATGACAATGTGATGCAGTCCGTCCCAAACCTGAGGCTTGGGAGACGTTGGACCTTTCAACAGGACAATGATTCCAAGCATACCTCCAAGTCCACTAGAGCATGGTTGCAGATTAAAGGCTGGAACATTTTGGAGTGGCCATCGCAGTCACCTGACTTAAATCCAATTGAGAACCTCTGGTGGGACTTAAAGAAAGCAGTTGCAGTGCGCAAGCCTAAGAATGTGACTGAACTGGAGGCTTTTGCCCATGACGAATGGGCGAAGATACCCGTAGATCGCTGCAAGACACTTGTGTCAAGCTATGCTTCACGTTTAAAAGCTGTTATAACTGTAAAAGGATGTTGTACTAAGTACTAAGATTGAATGTCCCTTGGGGGTTGAATAAAACTGATAATGATGTGAGCACAGAAAAGACATTTGTGGTTATTTCATTATAAATGTTATGTTATATTTGTCTGACCTACACGTGCCTCTTTGATTTAATTGTAAGCAAGATGACTGAATGATCAAAATCAATGTCAAACTGGCCAAAACACTCAATTTCAGTCGGGGTTGAATAATTTTGAACACAACTGTAGCTAACACTGACTTGGGGGCCAAACAGAGATTTAAAGACTAATTTGATGTTCATTCATACCTTAAATGTTGACAATCATCTACATAATTTTTTTTCTATTGACCAACCTGCTATTATTCACATATAACTATCTATATCATATAATAAATATTTAAGAGGTTATTCGCTAACCACTGAACTGGAGCTGAATTGCACTGGATGCTGAATTTCAATGTTTGGTGCAATTTCGGGTCAATTTGTCTATTCACTAAAATACGATGCAATTCGCCACAGTTTGCCGCAATTTTGCCTTAGAAGCCTACCATGGCTTCTTTATACAGGATGCTCACCAGAACCTGAGTTGTATTTCGTAAGGATTTGTGTTGAAGCAACATCTAAGAACAAGGGACTTTCACTGCCGAAATACATATGGAAGAGCTATCTATGTAAGTTAGGCTTCTGTGTTTTAAGTCCCATTTTATTTCAAGAACTTTATTTGCATGTTTTATAATATTTTGTATGTCTTGTTTATGTGATATTGGCTCTATGTAAAGTTTTAATTTTATTTTTTTCTTTTGCCATTAAAACTTTGTAACCAAGTACTGTCTTTGCACTAGATGATTCATGTTCTCATGTAAGCTTTGGTCAGCATTACTGTAGAATTTACCATTTGGGAGATACATTAGCTGTGTAATGGTTGGTGGGGTGGTCTGAGCCCACTAATGCAGGGGTGCACAGGTATACAGACAGGAGGGACCAGGATTCTTGAGAAACACTGGGAATGTACCTTGGGATGGCAGACAGGACATAAGGGGGACTCCAGACAAGGTACAAGTGGGTGTTCCAAATGAATAGTCAGGACAGTCCGTTGGTCAGAGACTGGCAGAAGGCGGTAGTCGATGAGCAAGCAGGGGGTCTGGTACAGAAAATTCAATAGGTATTCAGGGAGCTTCAGGAGGGTCAGACTGGTTTGGAACACAGTTGAAACGTTAATGCTGAAGCATTGCTGGGTGGGAGGAGTAAACGTTTATTTCAGCAGGAAGGTGTGGTGTGTGTTTGTGCTTAACTGTTTGTGTACCAGATGTCAGTGCTGAGCATGGGGCAGCACATTACATGTGCTGCCTGAGCATGGAAGATAAACATGGTGCAGCCAGCAGCGGAGGCATTACAAGCTTTATATGGTTAGTCACCTGGATTGGAGTGCTACACAGTTATGGGGGTTTCAAAACTGCCCTATTGCTTTTGTGGTGGCAGCATATAGTCGGGAGTGTGTGTACAGTTTTGGGGGGCTAGGATGTCATAATTTGGGGCCCTAAGAGGGGGTAGAATTAGTGAATTCAGATGCTTGGAGCTATTAAACTCTGGTACACCCTTCCTTGGCAGGGGATGACTGAGCAGATAGCGGGTGGTCGTCACAATCCTCCGCTTGTCGACTGTCTCCAACCACATCGCCAGCTCTCGCCTCCAAGACTTCTCAAGGGTAACTCCGCTTTTGTGGAACGACTTACCTCACCTTATCAAACTCTCTCCTTATTTTCAAGCCTTCAAGAAATACCTCAAATGCCATCTCTTCAGATTATCGTACCACATTATTGATGCAACCTATCCCTCTTCTCACCTACCTGCATCATAAAAGATGCCCCTTCCATGGCCCTCACCATTCCTTAACCAAATGCACTAGTTACTCTGGCAACTAATAAAATGCTTTTTCCTCCACCCCAATCCCTCTAGATTGTAAACTGCTACGAGCAGGGCCCTCTACACTTCTCGTCTCATTTTATGATTGTTTCTTTGTGTCTTGTTCCCTTTGGTTATTGTAAAGCGCTGTGTAAACTGTTGATGTTATATTATTATTGTTATCATTTATATAGCGCCAACAGTTTCTGCAGCACTATACAATAACCAAAGGGAAAGCAATACAGATAAACGGACATATGATGGAAACAAGAGGTGTAGTGGGTCCTGCTCATAGGAGCTTACAATCTATAGGGATAAATGATGATGATGATCACTAAAAGCTTAAAAAATACCATATGGTGAGTTACATGTCAAGGTCTGGGTATATTTCTCTGGGTTGCTTCATTTCAGGGAACCTGACTTCTGACAAACTCAGCTCCGCTTTTACAGCTGAGTTGCATCAGCCAGCTGCAAGAAGTCATTTATCAAATAGATCCCTTTCTTTGTTACGCACTGGTTTCTCCTGTCCTAATGTAAAGTAAATGGGTATTGTAGCAAATGCCTTCTAAGTACATAGTGAGCATGTCTAGTGGAGCTTCAGACAGGGCAGATGTCACGAATGTCCCAAAATAGTAGCATAGTTGCTCTCAACAGAGTCTACTAAAGCTTATAACTTGAGTTCATGGGTTATACAAATGCCTATCAATAAAAGGGAGGGGAAATATCGATGGGCAAGCAGGGGGTCTCAATGAATTAATTTCTGTTTGACATTGCAATTCAAAGAAAATTTTACTCTTAGTATATAATGTCCTAAAACTCCTCCATTATACAGCGCTGCGGAATATGCTGGCGCTTTATAAATACAGAATAATAATAATAATAATAAAAAAAGGGAAGCAACCTGTCATAAAACACATCCCTTGCCTCATAAATAAATTAAAAAACATGCAAAATGATCTAATCTGTCAGTATTGGTGCCAGCTGTGGTAGGTCTGATATCACTGTCCTAGATTACAAGAGCAGATCTGGAATCCAAAAAATGATCATTCATTATTTCTCTGTAAAAAATAAATAAAGTAGAATGTGGGGCCAGCACATTGAGGGGTTAGACAAGGTAACAGGATCTATTATTAGGCGTCTGCTCGTCTGATTTACTAATCCGTTTATTGCTGGATGACGCATCACGAGTGGCCTTTATTCCTTTTAATAGTGAAGGTTTACCATCGTACAGAATTTCATGTTCATTTTAGGAGCTTACTCAGATCACAGAAGAGGATACAAGACAGCATTTACCAAAGGACACCAACATTCTATTTGTGTATCTTAATATTTACTTATTTGAAGGTGTAGACAAGTAACAGGAATAGGGTTAAAGTGAACCTAATGGGCTATGTTTAATGCTTAGCGCATTCCAAAGACTCAAAAACTTAATCAGAGGAACGTGGCACCCTGGCGGATCAGACAACCTTCAGCTGCTTTTTCACATGATAAATTTATTACAATTATTCCCTATGAAGGCAAGACTTTTACTGCACAGGCCCAAAGCCTGTCTACTGAATGATAACTCTATCATTGCTCCTCTCACAGCAATTAGACTCTAAATATGAAGCATGACCTCCAGTTGCTGCATTCAATCCATTGAGATATATACGCCATGAAAGCAAACCGACTTTATATGAGTAGAGGGTTATAATAGTATAACACTGCACGCTGAGACAATTTCTTATGAATTTCTAAAGGTAAGGGAATATCAAATATTAATTTAACTCATAAGATGTTTGGCTACAGCAAATGTTTTAATAAAAAGCAATAAAAAAAAGCAAAAGAGAGCATAAATGATTCCCAATTGAACTTCATAGATTATATATTGGGACCATCTGGCTTACTACTTGTGTACTTAATTGAGTAGAAAGTTTTAATTTCCTCTCTGCTGTTCTTGGATTCAGCAAAATATATAGGGGTGATAAATTTAATGCCATATTTAATTGTGTTATATGGAAATGGCATGTTACATGTGTTTTAAAACCAAATGAATTTGAAGTAAAGTGAAGTAAACAAGTGAAAGATGCTGAATGAACAGGTTTAGGGACAAGAAAAAAGTATTTTTCCACTTTTATTTAGTATTTTTCCAAAGGGTATAAAATAAACCTTGCTTGATATTTTTTGATCAACGTCAGGTTTCTGTGATGTTCTGGACATTCGGAGCCCCTGGCACCCCCCTTGTGCCTCTTTGGGTTTTGCAAGAATGAACTATCCTGGTTCCTGGACTATTTGAACATTGTTCTTCAGCCTTGGAGGCACACCTGTCTTGATCTGGTCCTGATCAGTTGTGCTTAAAAGGAAGCAACACCCTCAAGGCGTTGCTTCCTCGTTGAAGTCCAGAGCCCCGCTCAATACCTCAGCAGCTGCTGAATTGCTGCAGCGCAGCAATCCAGTTTGCTGCAGCAGTGTCATTGAATGCTTTGGATGCGAATTTCGAAATAAAATGGCCGACGATTTCTTAATGAAAGATTCAGATTGTTTTTTCATATGACTCGGACAAAATATGATAAAGAAAAGCAGTCAGCACAATTCCGTTTTGTATGCACTCACCACAAATGATAGTTTTTATTGAATAAACGTTATGTTTACTTCTGAAACAAAATATAATTGAACTGTAATATATGTCTATCAGGGTTATCCAAAGAGATTCGAATTGCTTGAGAAAGGTAACCGAACGCTGAAAATCAGCGTTCGGTTACCTTTCCTGGCCATTCGGCTATCCAGAGAGCAGGCAATTCGCCAAATCCTGTCGAATTGCCTGCACATACGGTGACTGTTCGGTCCCTGTTCGAGGGCAGTGAATTCCCCATGAAAAAGCACTGCTTCGGCTATTCAGAGAACACAAACCAGCAGTGAAAGGTTCCCCTAATGCCCTGCCATTCGGTGGTTTAATTCGGCAAATTTATTCAGGAGAATCCCATAGGCTTCAATGTTAAAAATATTCCCGTTTTAATTCAATATCTAATAAACCGTTCATTATAAAATTCTGCAGCAAAAAGTCTCTTTATTTATAGATTTTTTAGGATACTTTAAGCATTTTTCTGAATTTTTAAAAAAAAAATTAAAAGTCCGATTTTTTTTTTATTTTTTTTTCAGTTTGCTTATTTTTTTTGTAACAGCCCTCTTTATTATCATTCCCTGGACCTCCTGTGAAAATTTCAGACATTTTCGCTCAGTAGTTTCTTTGCAAACAGCGTTTCTTTTTCCCAGATTCATACAAATGGTTTTTCTAATTTATTCACTGCCTCCTCTACGTCACAGCTGCTTCGGCTCTGTGTGATTCGGCTCCTGTTCGGCTCCTGTTCGGGTTTTTCGAAGGTTAATCCAGATGTTTTTGCTGGTTTTCAGCGTGCATTCGGTTAGTTTTCGTCGGGTTTGCGGCAGCTTTTCCCTGCAATTCGGGGACCCTGTGCTGTTTGCTGAATACACCGCAGGGTCACCGAAATGCAATCGGCAAAAGGAACCGAATTGAAGAGAACGAAAAGTCACCGAACGTGCGGTGACTTTTCGAATCTCTTTGGATAACCCTGTATGTTCAGGGGTAAATAATAAATAAATATTTTGTGCTTTGGTGAACAAAAACCTCAAAATTAACATTGCCGTACGGAATTGTTACTTGCTTCATGGCGGGCGGCCATCTTTACTACGTCACACTCAGCTACTCGCAGCATCTCCTCGGGTCGCTGCAAGTGCTAAGTTAGCAGTGCTGAGCGCTGAGCGGCAGAACGGCGTTCAATGGCAAGTTGCTAATTTAGCACTTGCAGCGGCTGAGGTATTGAACACGCCTCTGGTTGAGTGCAGTCTGCCTCCATTGAGCTCTGACCTGTATCCCTCAAGGTTTTCCTGTCATTCCACGTTTACCCTCTGCTTTGTTCTGGACTGTAATTATCATAGCACCGGTACCCTCCTTTGTCCCCTGTGTCACCTGTACCCAGTTATCTTGGATATTTTGTGTATCAGACCTATCGCCTTGTATTCTGCCAATCCTGTTTGCCTGTGCCCTGCTTAGACCCCATGCTCTTGTTTATGACTATTCTTACTGCCTGAAACTATATTGCACCTTTGCCTGGATTACCTGTTATTTATATTATAGTTTATTTTAGTATTGCCTTTTCTGTATACTGTTTGGTTTCCTTCTGTGTCTAATGTTTCTCTTGCCCTTTCTCGCTACTCCATTTCTCTTGCCTCTTCGCCATTCCTAAAGTCAGTCCCCACTCCTACTAATCCCAGCCATTCTCCTGTTACTCTAGCCTTTCCGTGTTCCTCCTCTGCTCTTTGTAACGTTTGGGGCTTCCAGCCCTACCTGTGTGCTTGAGGACAGCAAGTCTGATGCTGCTCGCTGACCACTGCCCGGTTTAAATGGAGACAGGCAGGGAGGTGATTGCATGAGGTGTGGCTTGAGTGGGGGGCGTGGCCTGGTGAAGGTCTTTAAAAACCCTCAGTATAGTTTCAGAAGTTGCCAGATCGTGGTTATCCATACCTGAGCTCCTTGTACCTGACTGCTAAATTGATTTAACCTGTTATTGACCTCTGCTTGTGTTCTGACCATTCTGCCTTCTGTTGCCCTAGACTATTTTCTTGTACTACGCTACTGCTCTGATACCGACCCGGCTATTCCATTTGACCATTCTGAACTCTGTATTCCTGATTCTGGCTCGGCTGACTCCTCTCCATATTGTTAACCCTTTTCTGTCTAGCTAGTTTACCTGGCCAATTCTAAGGACCAGACAGATAGGGATCATTCACAGCTACAATGTTGGTAGCTTCTGAGTTTTGTGGAGTGTTGGGGGTTAAGTACTGCGTGGTGGGATCCGGGAACCGTGACACTCTTGTCTGGAATATATATGATTATCATATATCTTGTGTGTGTACCGTTGTGCTTAGTTCTGGTTTGTTTATATTCTGTTTATGTGCTTTAGTTCAGTTCTAGTCTTGTCTGTTCATATCTTGCTTTATAGAATAAACCCTGTCTGGTTAACCCTATAACCTGCCTAGAGAATGTTTCACTGCACGTTCGGCTCACACCCAACCCTCAAGCACTCAAGGCTAGGACCCATCGTAACAGTTTCATCAGTTGGGAGTTTTCATTAAATCAATGTAATGAAAGGTATCAAAACAAACACATTGTGAAATGTGTATATGTTACACTTAAAATCAGAAGTGCGGTTAATTTTAGGATTACCCGGGTAATCCTGACATTACTCAGGCATCATTAGCAAAAGTCCGATATGAAATTAAATTTCGGACTTTATCCAGGTAATCTGTGAAATATCCAAAGGCCTCTGAGTACTCTGTTTTTTTGCTGTGTTTTACCTGGGTAAAATGGACATTACCCGAGTAAAACAGACATTACCCTAGTGTTGTTGGATAACGTCCGATGTGAAACGAAACATCAGACTTTCTCCGGGTAAACTGCAAAGTATCCAAACTCCTCTGGTACTCCAGTTTTCTTGGGTTTTCAGCAGGTTACAGTTGAAGGAATTCGAAGGATTACCCAGGTAAAGCTGCAAACTGTTATCTGACTGATAAAAAAAACACAACAATTTTGTTAACCAAATTGTATCCACAGACACATACCACACTAAATAACCGTAATGTAACTCTGTTCTTTAATTGTCTGAAAATTAATTTATGAAGTTAAAGATATTATATAAAGGAGTAACCTAATGGTTATGTTTTATAAATTATATTTAATACATATGTAGCGCTGTGTTAAAATCTTGCTGTGGCAGTACCTATTTTTGGCCACAAGATGGAGACTATCGCGATCAGAGACACTGGACATTGGGACTACAATTCCCGGCATGCTTTGCAAGGAGACAGGAAGTGGGTGGGGACTGGACCGTTACATCCTCCGCCTCGTGGAGAACGCGCCAGAGCGCGCCAGGGAACGAGAGAGAGAGCAGACGCAGTGCCATAGATCGTAAGAGGGCCTAGGCCAGAGAGCAAGTGAGCCTGTCAGTTCTTTTACCGGGTCATTCCGCTTAAGGAGAAGGAGCCCTCCAAGGTTCCAGAGTTGCTGCAGATTGAACCAACCGAAGACCTCGAGTAAGGAGTCACCGCAAGTTGATCGGGTACAGAGAGCAGGCGGTGAGCTGGGCCAAAGTCGTGGACAAGCTACGGGAAGTCAGACAACGGATCCGGCCGCTAGTATCCCCAGTCAAGATCGAGCGGAGAGACGTCCTGGGTCAGCGGAGCCTAAAGCAACCGGTGGATGGGTGAGAGGCCTCCAAGGCCGTTTGTAATACAAAGAATACGCTGCTGTTTTCTCTTTAAAGTCCACAGGGCCCCAACTTGACTAGTCGAAGACATTCTTTAAGTAAATTCACTGGCCAGTTGAACAGTACCCGGGTACCATACACACACATACACACCTTTTACATTCCGGGACTTAACCTGTGCAGGACTCATTTTTGTTACGAATCGGAACAGGGGTAAAGATACGTTCCGAATATATTTTTCTCTTTTCCGCTGCGCGTTTACCGTGATACGAAGTGATTGTATATTCTGGGGTCCGCTACGTGTCCCTTTTCCGAATATTCGTGCAACTGCATTTTCTTTTATGTTCGGTTACGAATATTTTATTTTCCAAAATACGACGCCTCGTGTTTCGGTTCTTTTCCGCTACGCGTTTTATCGCAATACGAAAGTACTGTAATAATATCTGTGAATACCGTATCTCAATATCTGCCTATTATTTTAGTAAACTATTTAAATGATAAAAACCCACAGCTGTGTTGGAGTATATTTATTCCCTAGTGCGGGGAGACTGACCAGTGGTTCATTTTCAGCGGCTCCTCCGGGAGTGAGCGCTACACGTGGGGGCTCGTTTCCGGGATCCAGTCTCTGGAAAAACCGCATCTAAAGGGTTAAATATGGATCCAGACACTGTTGCCGAGTGGTGTGAGGAGCACAGTAGTCAGTTAGAATGTTGTATAGTGAAGAAAGGGTGGAATGATCCTGGATGGGCGCTGCACTTTGTGGTTTCCCTGTCTGGGGAGATATTGAATATATATGCTTGAGTATTGTGATGTACTCTAGCTAGGGATAACCCCTGGGATGTTGTGTACTGCACTTGCCGCTTCTTGTATACTTCCAGAGAATGTGTTCTGGATATGTTTGCTCCGAGTGTGTGTAATATATAACACGTACTGTTCAGAGGTAATACAAAGAAAAAATGCACGTAGTGTTCAGAGTAAATGCAGTTTAAATGGCACGTATTGTTCATACAGAGTACATAAACTGTGCATCAGAAATAAATTGATAGGTGCGTAGCTATTCTCACACTCTATCCGACGCGAAACACATGGAGAGGGTATGGAACAAAATGAAGAATAGAATAAATGAAATAAAATAAGAGGAAGAATAGAAGAGGAGATCCAGCCTGAGTGTCCTGGGAGTGAGCGGCTTCTTGCTTATTCCTCCACCAGGCAGAATCCGGCTACAACACCTGCCAGGACTCCAGCCAGGCAGAGGTAACAAGGAACCGAGGCGAGGAACGAACAGCACAGGAAAGAAGGGATTCTGGCCGCCTTTACGGCTAGAAGAGGCACTATCGAGTGAGCGTGGTTATTACACCGGCTCAGGACCATGTGAGTGGACAAGTTTTTTCTACCTTATACCCCACCACCCAACGATAAAACACCATCCGGCGTTTTCTATTTCTTTTCCCTTAAGATTTCGCTCGAGTGCAAGAAGAAAGAAGAGAGTCAGAACTTCACCCTCTCTTCATTTCCTTCATCCTATCAAATACCACCTTTTGACCACAAGGTGGCAGCAGAGGACAAGGAATGAATGCATTTCTTCAAGATGCGAACCTAAAACTTTGCTAACAGGGCTTCTCTTTAATAAGAGGAGGCACTACATAAACTGAGTTATTTCAAACTTTCAAATGACCTTATTCTTTAAGACATTATAAAGAAAATACGTCCCATTTTTCTTTTATTTTATTTCATTTATTCTATTCTTCATTTTGTTCCATACCCTCTCCATGTGTTTCGCGTCGGATAGAGTGTGAGAATAGCTACGCACCTATCAATTTATTTCTGATGCACAGTTTATGTACTCTGTATGAACAATACGTGCCATTTAAACTGCATTTACTCTGAACACTACGTGCATTTTTTCTTTGTATTACCTCTGAACAGTACGTTTTATATATTACACACACTCGGAGCAAACATATCCAGAACACATTCTCTGAAGTATACAGAAGCGGCAAGTGCGTACACAACATCCCAGGGTTATCCCTAGCTAGAGTACATCACAATACTCAAGCATATATATTCAATATCTTCCCAGACAGGGAAACACAAAGTGCAGCGCCCATCCAGGATCATTCCACCCTTTCTTCACATATACCAGGTAGACCTAGGCACTACCATTTGATCCTAAGAAGGCAGCAGCACAATAATCCTAGAGACAGCGCCGACTGTAGAATACCCCCTTTTTCTTCAGAATGTTGTATAGTCATGGATATTCCCGCAGACACTTGGGCCGAAGAGCGGATCCGCCAGGCCGTGGCCACGCTAGCACCAGATCATCGGGGGTTAATACTGGACATTAAAAAGAACCCAGATACTTCTCACACGTATGTTCTTCTCGAGTGGAGAAAGGGCGTTCCACCATGTTTTCAAGGCGCGAGCGTGAAACTGGCCGATGAGGTGGAAGTCCAACTAATTCAACCAAGTGCGCCACGTGGCGAATCCGCAAGTGTTCCCGCGCCTAGTCCGTTGGCCATGATCGGGCCTGAATTTATCGTGGCTATTGGAGATCTACTGGCTAAATGTCAGGAAACAAGCCCTCCTCACACTAACTTCGGTTATCGACGGTTAAGAAATTTTACAGGAAACGTACCAACTCCGGCGGGAGAAGAAACCTTTGAAGAATGGGTGGAACAGGCGATGCAGGCTCTGGATGAGTGGGACGTCCCTGAGGCCCAGAAAAAGCAAAGGATCACCGAGAGTTTAAAGGGACCTGCGTCAGAAGCGGTGAGAAACCTGAAACTGAGCAGAAAAGATTGTACTGCTTTAGATTACTTAAACGTTCTTGAAGAAGTTTTTGGGCGAACCGAAAAGGCGGCCGAACTGGTATACCAGTACGAACACACCTATCAGAGAAGAGGTGAAAGGATGACCGAGTACATGAGGCGCCTAGATAAGATTCTACACCAGATACTCCTCAAGAAAGGGGCCGAACCGGCCGAAGTAGATAAGATCCGAATAAAACAGATCCTGAGGGGCTCTCAACCTCTAGATCCAGTAATGATGCAGCTGAGAAGCAGAACAGGTAACCAAGAATTGAAGTACCTGGAACTGATCCGAGTTGTACGAGAAGAAGAGGCTTTACTGGAAGAGAAATCCTTCAGGCGGGGGGAAAGGGCTTATGCACAACCTGTGAGACATAGCGACGGTCTGCAGCCTGAAAGCGACTCTCTAGATACTTATGGATCGCACGAGGACGAACAAGAGCACCTAGTCGTTTTTAAATCTACAGAGAGGGCTGCCAAAGAATCGAACCTCTCTGAACGTGGTGAATTGTCCAAGACCGTCAAGAAAGTACAGGAAGCTCAAGCTGAATTGCAACAAGCGCACGCGGAACTGTGCCGAGTGTTGATGAAGGTGACCGAAATGCAGGCAGAAATGCAGAAATTCCTCACAGATATGCAGACGACGGGAGCCGCGGTGGTGTCTGGTCCAAGTCCTTTAACAAAATCCCAACAAGCAACTACGTCTCCGCTCTCTAAGAAGAGATGTTTTGGTTGTGGAGAAATGGGCCATTTCCGCGCACAGTGCAAAGGCCAAAAGCCTGAGAAGGATAGAGTCGAGGGACTGTTGAAAGCCCTAGAAGGACTGTTATCTACCTCACCGGCGGGAAACGCCAGAGGGCACAAGTGAAGGAGCAACCTAAGTGCTCGAAGGTTGAACCCCGCTCCAGAAACAAGTCAAGACTAAGAGGGCGAGAAGGCCCAAAGCCGAGCCAACTGCTGAGCCTGTCAGACTGAAAGAGTCACTCCCTTAGCATCCGGGTCTACGTCATGGGGAAGCAATGCACACCCAAAACCTGCACGGGCCAAGAAAAAGGCCAGGGTACAGCAAACTGGGTCTAAGTGTCCGGATACCGCCACCAAGTTCCCTGACCAACTGATAGGTCCTTCTCCTATTGTGCCAATCCAAGTGGAAGGAGTCTACACCAAAGCCCTGTTGGATTCAGGGGCTCAAGTGACATTGATCTACAGAGACTTCTATGAGAAACACTTAAAACACATTCCTCTGCAAGAATTGAAGGATTTGGAAATATGGGGTATCGGCACTGAGAAACTCCCTTATGACGGGTACCTGCAAGTAAAGTTGGAGATCGGATCTGAAGTCATCGGACAGTCTGGAGGTTGTGATGCATTGGCCATTGTGTGTCCTCGAGCCTCGGGTGCGAACAGAAGGTCCCTCATAGTGGGGACGAATACTGACCTAGTGCGGCGTCTCCTGACACCTATTGTATTGGAAGAAGGTTCGACTCAAGGAGTACACCCAATGTTACGTCCGGTCTATCAGAGGATGGTCAAAGAACGGGCTGCTGAGGTGGGAAGACTGTGGAGACTGGGTGGGACAGAGAAGGTTCTGCAAGCGGGAGAAGTAGCGAGCTTCCGGGTTTCAGTCAAGTTGAACGGATCACAACCAGGTCCCTATGTGGTGCTGGGAACCGATGTCAATCATGGGAGTGAAACCGGAGTCGAAGTAATTCCTGAAATAATCTCCACCAAAGCCTGAAGAGAACACGAGGAAGAGTCTCGGTCAGTGTGTGCAATGTGACAGATTCTCCAGTAGTCCTTAAAGCACGAATGCCTATCGGGCAAGTAGAGTCTGCTACACCCCTCTCTACCGATTTAGGAGGGGGAGTGGATAAAGAGATTCCAGATGAAAGATTCTACCCCAAGACGCTCCCATTTCACCTGAGTGGAAGAAATGTCTTCAGTCTCAAGTCCTAAAGTGGAAGGAATTGTTCTCGAAAGATGAGTTCGATGTGGGCCTAGCTAAGAGTACTGAGCACCGCATTCGGTTGCAAGAAGACAAGCCGTTTCGTGAAAGATCAAGGCGAGTTCCGCTGGGAGACTTGGATGATCTGCGAGAACAACTGAATGAATTGCAAAGAACCAAGGTGATTCAAGAGTCCAGGAGTCCATATGCATCTCCCATAGTGTTGGTCCGGAAGAAAAATGGTTCTGTCCGCCTATGTATAGACTACCGCACATTGAACCGGAGAACCATCCCCGATCAATATGCCACTCCTCGGATAGAAGATGCCCTACAGTGTTTGTCTGGAGCAAAGTGGTTTAGTGTACTAGACCTGCGAAGCGGATATCACCAGATACCCATGCATCCTGAAGACAAGGAGAAAACTGCGTTCATCTGTCCACTAGGGTTCTTTGAATTTAACAGAATGCCTCAAGGCCTTACGGGGGCTCCAGTCACGTTCCAACGGTTGATGGAGAAGACAGTTGGGGATATGAATTTAATCGAAGTATTAGTGTACCTGGATGACATAATTGTGTTTGGGAAGACTCTGGAAGAACATGAACAACGTCTGGAGAAGGTCTTGAAGAGGCTCCATGAAGAGGGGCTGAAACTGTCTCTGGAGAAATGCCAATTCTGTCTACCGTCTGTTACGTATCTAGGACATGTGGTCTCAGCAGAAGGTGTTTCGACAGATCCTCGTAAGTTGGAGGCCGTAGCTTCTTGGCCTAGACCCCGGAACGTCACTGAACTTAGATCCTTTCTGGGATTCTGTTCATACTATCAAAGATTTGTGGGAGGATTTGCGAAAATAGCTCAACCATTGAACAAACTCCTGCAGAAGGAAACCACAGAAGAAGGCTGCAAGGTCTCTGACAAAAACCCGTCAGCTCCGGGGCCAAGGAAAGCTCGAGAGTCTATACAAGGTGAATGGACCAGTCAATATGAAGGAGCTTTCGTAAAGCTGAAAGAGAGTCTAACCCGAGCTCCTGTTTTGGCCTATGCGGACCCTCACAAGCCGTATGAACTACATGTGGTGCCAGCCGAGAAGGTCTGGGAGGAGTCCTATATCAGGAGTATGGTGGATTGCTGAGGCCTGTAGCGTACGTGAGCCGGAGCCTTACGCCTTCTGAAAAGAACTATCCTACTCACAAGCTGGAGTTCCTAGCCTTGAAGTGGGCAGTGGTAGACAAGTTAAAAGACTATCTGTATGGAGCCGAGTTTGTGATCAAGACGGATAACAATCCTCTTACCTACATCCTTACTACCGCAAAACTGGACGCAACGGGACATCGGTGGTTGGCCGCTCTGTCAGGGTTTCGGTTCAGCCTGAAGTACTGCCCTGGGGTGAATAATCGAGATGCTGATGCGTTATCGAGAAGACCCTACACTACAGAATGGACTCAGTTGACTCCAGACGGGGTGCAAGCTTTGTGTCAAGAAACAGAGCGCCGAGTCAAGGGAGGGATTGAAGCGGAGGCCATAGGAGTCATGGCTGCGGCTGTTCCTGAGTTTTACTGCAACCCTACGCAGTTAAGGGATGAAAATTTACCTACCTTTTCGAGACAGGACCTGAAAGCGGATCAGGCCAGAGACCCCTTAATTGCCTTGACCATAAAGGCCCTGACTGCAAACCAGCGAGAGATTTTGTTAACTAATTCCCCGAGTGGAGCCAGATTGGTCTATAAAGAGTGGGAGCGGTTAAAGATGCTGGATGGGGTGGTCTACCGAAGGGGCCCCTCAACCAACTCTGAAGAGATTCAACAGTTATTCCTCCCTACTAAACATAGGGAGAGTGTGTTGCGATCACTACATGATGAGCATGGACATTTGGGTGCAGAGAGAACTTTTAAGCTGGTGCGAGATAGGTTCTATTGGCCTTGTATGAGGGCTGAAGTAGAAAGTTATTGTCATTCCTGTTTGAGGTGTATTCAGAGAAAGACTCTACCGACCCGAACTGCTCCAATGAGCCATCTGCAGAGTCAGGGACCCATGGATTTGGTGTGCATTGACTTCTTGTGCTTAGAGCCGGATGCTAGTGGGCAAGGGAACATTCTAATAGTGACTGATCATTTCACTCGTTACGCCCAAGCATTTTCCACAAAAGATCAACGCGCTCCGACAGTGGCCAAGGTGTTGATGGAAAAGTTTTTTGTTCATTACGGACTGCCAAGGAGGATACACTCTGATCAGGGTAGAGACTTTGAAAGCAGACTGGTGGGGCAATTGTTAGAGTTGTTGGGAATCCAAAAGACCCGAACTACGCCATACCATCCTCAAGGTGATGCTCAGCCTGAAAGGTTTAATCGCACACTACTAAACATGCTGGGGACCTTGTCGAATGTGGAGAAGCAGAGTTGGAGTCAGCATATAGCTACTCTGGTGCATGCATATAACAGTACGGAGAGTGATGCAACTGGATACTCACCGTACCGTCTTATGTTCGGAAGAGAGGCTCGACTGCCGGTTGATTTGGCATTTGGGTTATCTCTAGACCAGACATCAGTAGCTTCCCATAGAAACTACGTGGATAGACTTCGAAAGAATTTGGCTTCTGCATTTGAACAGGCCCGGTTGACCTCAGGAAACAGGGAACAAAGAAACAAAAGGAACTATGACTTGAAAGTCCGAATACAAGATCTACAACCCGGTGATAGGGTTCTATTGAAGAACTTGGGTGCTGCTGCGAGACACAAGTTGGCGGATAGGTGGAGTTCCCAGGTTTACATTGTCTGCAAACAACTGCCAGGTTTACCAGTGTATCAGATTCGCCCGGATGGAAAGGCTGGGCCTCTCAAGAACTGGCACCGGAATCATTTGTTGCCTTTGAGAGAGGCTGTGAGGATGCCAGTTGGGGACGAATTGCCTGTTCCAAATCCGCCTGTTCCATGTTTGCCTCCTGTTACTCGGTCTCAACAGACCCGGGTTGCCGAAGAGAGCGAAAGAGACAGTGAAGAAGAGAGTTATTGTCTAGATTGGATGCGCTCGCCGGAGCCTGAAGAGGTTGTCGTTGTCCCTGAACGGTGGGAGAGTAACTTGAGGCCTGAAGCTCCTGAATTTCTGCTAGAAGTCCCTGAGACTGTTGAAATCCCTGAGCCTCTTGAATTTCAGTTGGAAGTCCCTGAGGCTGTGGGGATCCCGGTAGCTCCGGAAGCTTATTCAGGTGATTATAGTTCTATGCCTTCGCTGGAGGGATCATACTCTGAAGAAACGTCTGCTCCAGTGGTAGAGAGAAGGATTGAGCCAACGCCTATAGTACTTCCACCTGAAGAGGAACTGATTGAGCCAGAACCAAAACGCTCTGTTCGACCGCCCCAATGACTCACCTACGACTCGCCAGGACATAGCACTGAAGAGGCCATCACCACAGTGCAGAGGTTGCCCGAAAGTGTCTGCTATGCTAGCTGAGGTAGCCCAAAATATGAGTTAACTTGAGGAAGTATTTCTAACCCACTGCATGTATGCTGCTGAACTTGTGCATGTTATGTAAACTGTATTCAAATATTGTGGAAATGTAATGTAACTGTTGTACCTCCTTGGAGAGACCCAAGAGTTCTAGGAGGGGGAGAGTGTAGCGCTGTGTTAAAATCTTGCTGTGGCAGTACCTATTTTTGGCCACAAGATGGAGACTATCGCGATCAGAGACACTGGACATTGGGACTACAATTCCCGGCATGCTTTGCAAGGAGACAGGAAGTGGGTGGGGACTGGACCCTTACATCCTCCGCCTCGTGGAGAACGCGCCAGAGTGCGCCAGGGAACGAGAGAGAGCAGACGCAGTGCCATAGATCGTAAGAGGGCCTAGGCCAGAGAGCAAGTGAGCCTGTCAGTTCTTTTACCGGGTCATTCCGCCTAAGGAGAAGGAGCCCTCCAAGGTTCCAGAGTTGCTGCAGATTGAACCAACCGAAGACCTCGAGTAAGGAGTCACCGCAAGTTGATCGGGTACAGAGAGCAGGCGGTGAGCTGGGCCAAAGTCGTGGACAACCTACGGGAAGTCAGACAACGGATCCGGCCGCTAATATCCCCAGTCAAGATCGAGCGGAGAGACGTCCTGGGTCAGCGGAGCCTAAAGCAACCGGTGGATGGGTGAGAGGCCTCCAAGGCCGTTTGTAATACAAAGAATACGCTGCTGTTTTCTCTTTAAAGTCCACAGGGCCCCAACTTGACTAGTCGAAGACATTCTTTAAGTAAATTCACTGGCCAGTTGAACAGTACCCGGGTACCATACACACACATACACACCTTTTACATTCTGGGACTTAACCTGTGCAGGACTCATTTTTGTTACGAATCGGAACAGGGGTAAAGATACGTTCCGAATATATTTTTCTCTTTTCCGCTGCGCGTTTACCGTGATACGAAGTGATTGTATATTCTGGGGTTCCGCTACGTGTCCCTTTTCCGAATATTCGTGCAACTGCATTTTCTTTTATGTTCGGTTACGAATATTTTATTTTCCGAAAAACGACGCCTCGTGTTTCGGTTCTTTTCCGCTACGCGTTTTATCGCAATACGAAAGTACTGTAATAATATCTGTGAATACCGTATCTCAATATCTGCCTATTATTTTAGTAAACTATTTAAATGATAAAAACCCACAGCTGTGTTGGAGTATATTTATTCCCTAGTGCGGGGAGACTGACCCGTGGTTCATTTTCAGCGGCTCCTCCGGGAGTGAGCGCTACACATACGACACATAATAAAAATCATGTTACGCTTTAACATTCTTATAAGAAACATGTCCTGTTACCCTGTATATTCATTATATCCTCAATAAATTTTTTTAAACTTTTGCCATTTTCATTGACAAAATCCATAGATAATAGCAAAATTCACTTTTACCCAAGGAGGATTGGATGCTCTGCAGTTTACCCAAGTGAAGCTGTGGGCAGTCCTCAGATTACCCGGGTAAAACTTCAGACTTTTATCTGAACAATAACAAAATTCGGTTTTAACCACATGGGGTTGGATAGTCTGCAGATCATCCGGGTAAAGTGTGAATTTTTCAGCTCTTCCAGACTGTTACCCAAGGGCGTTAGGTTAGTCCTACGATTACCCGGGTAAAGTCAGAATTTTTCATTTTTTTGCAACTTTAGCCAGCGGTTTTGGGTAATGTCAGGATCACCTGGATAATCTTATGATTAACCTCACTTCGGAAGTTAACCTTAACATATACATCAACAAGAAGACTTCTTCCATTGAAAAAGTGACAAAATAACACTCACATTGCTCTGAGCTTTGGAAGTTGTAGTTCAGTACATAGCCAGTCAAGTAGGATTCCTCCTTTTATATCCACCCTTTTCTTCAGTAAAGAGAGAGAGAAATATCCTGTAGATATTTTGTGCGGATGTATCCATAACAGGTCTAAAAGGAGTTGATTTATTGCAGCACGCCTATGATGAATGCTGTGATTAAGCTGTTTTGAATTGAGATTCTTCCCTTTCTCTCCAAAACAGGAAAAGAACACTTTAGTAGGGACCTGGGACACACTGGCACTTTTCGGCAGAACCCAGACTAGTAGGCATAAAAAAAAGGTATTTTTGCAACATAAAGAATTCTTTGTTTAACCTTTTCATTACCAAAACCGATTTAAATCAGATTTGCATTATAATACATTTAAAAGCAATCATTAGACTATAAAAATCCCTTTTGCATACCTTTTTAACCTCTTACACAACAGAAAAGGAAACAAAAAACAACAACCTGAGAGTTATTGGGATTGAATCCACAAAAATACAAATACTACAGAAAAGGAGGTAACACTTTGGTTACCAAATGGGGACACAATATATATATTGTGATGTAGTGCATGGATTGCACTGTGTATTCCCCTTGTCTTTTTGTTTAAGGTTTAGGCATTAACCCCTAGTAGGGAAGGTGTTTTTGGTTTTCTGCAGGTGTCCCTGCAATTAAGGGATTAAATAGCTCCTGCTTGAGGGAGGGCACTAGATGAGAAGGATTCCCACACAGGGGAAAGAGTAGAATGTGCACTGGATGGGAATGAGACACATACAGTTGTGTTCAAAATTATTCAACCCCCACTGAAATTGAGTGTTTTGGCCAGTTTGACATTGATTTTGATCATTCAGTCATCTTGCTTACAATTAAATCAAAGCGGCACATGTAGGTCAGACAAATATAACATAACATTTATAATGAAATAACCACAAATGTCTTTTCTGTGCTCACATCATTATCAGTTTTATTCAACCCCCAAGTGACATTCAATCTTATAACTGTAAAAGGATGTTGTACTAAGTACTAACAGCTTTTAAACGTGAAGCATAGCTTGACACAAGTGTCTTGCAGCGATCTACGGGTATCTTCGCCCATTCGTCATGGGCAAAAGCCTCCAGTTCAGTCACATTCTTAGGCTTGCGCACTGCAACTGCTTTCTTTAAGTCCCACCAGAGGTTCTCAATCGGATTTAAGTCAGGTGACTGCGATGGCCACTCCAAAATGTTCCAGCCTTTAATCTGCAACCATGCTCTAGTGGACTTGGAGGTATGCTTGGGATCATTGTCCTGTTGAAAGGTCCAACGTCTCCCAAGCCTCAGGTTTGTGACGGACTGCATCACATTGTCATCCAATATCTCCTGGTACTGAAGAGAATTCATGGTACCTTGCACACGCTGAAGCTTCCCTGTACCTGCAGAAGCAAAACAGCCCCAAAGCATGATTGACCCCCCGCCATGCTTCACAGTAGGCAAGGTGTTCTTTTCTTCATAGGCCTTGTTCTTCCTCCTCCAAACATAGCGTTGATCCATGGACCCAAACAGTTCTAATTTTGCTTCATCAGTCCACAGAACACTATCCCAAAACTTCTGTGGTTTGTCCACATGACTTTTGGCATACTGCAGTCGACTCTTCTTATTCTTTGGAGACAGCAAGGGGGTGCGCCTGGGAGTTCTGGCATGGAGGCCTTCATTACGCAGTGTGCGACGTATTGTCTGAGCTGAAACGTCAGTACCCACATCTGACAAATCTTTTCTCAGTTCCTCAGCAGTCACACGGGGACTTTTCTCCACTCTACGCTTCAGGTAGCGCACAGCAGTCGAAGTCAGCATCTTCTTTCTGCCACGACCAGGTAGCGTTTCAACAGTGCCCTTTGCCTTGAATTTGCGAATGATGCTTCCTATGGTCTCTCTTGGTATGTTTAACATCTTTGCAATCTTCTTATAGCCATTGCCCTTCCTGTGAAGAGTAATCACCTCTTCTCTTGTCTTCCTGGACCATTCTCTTGACTTCACCATGTTTGTAACCACACCAGTAAATGTCTAGAAGGAGCTGAGTATCACAGTCATTTTAAAGCTGCCTAATTGGTGCTTATTATGCTTTATTGCTGCTCCGTGACATCCACAGGTGTTTTCAATACCTGATTGAAAACACTTGAATGAACCTCTGTTCTTCAGAGTGGTAGTCTTTAAGGCTGGGGTCAGACTTTTAACGTGCGTTCTGGCGCACATAATTACGGCCGCACTAGCAGCAGATGACGGGCAATGATGGCCAATATATGATGTACGGCCGCACAAAAGTCAGGCCGTGCAACGCAAGTGGAATTTGAACTGCGAATTTTCTGAGAACGCTGAACCGCTAGTACTGACGTACTGAGTGCGCAGCTGCGGTATAGCGGCGTGTGTGCGTGATTAGGAGATGTCAGACGCTGCTAATGTCCAGCCAACATAACGTCCAGACGCAAAAAGAGTTTTATTGACGATCCTTACAAAATCATGCCTGCAAATGCGCGTCGTCTGCCCGTTTTTGCGCATTCTGTGAAAAAATACGTCAATGCGTTCGGACGCACTTTTTCACGTTCGCGGGGAAAAATGCTTTCGTCTGACCCTAGCCTAAGGGGTTGAATAATTGTGTCAATGAAGAATTCACAAAAGAAACATTTACTACTGTATTACAAAACCAATTGATGTCATTTTAGTTGCATATGGTTCTTTAAAATGTCCTTGTAGGATTTCATTCTGAATACAATTACAAATGTACACAAAATTCCCTAAAACTCTTTACAGCATTGGGGGTTGAATAATTTTGAATACAACTGTAAGAGAGGTTGAGAAGCACAGGTTGCTGCTTCTGAGTTAGAGAGTCTATCATTGGATGCAGGAAATGTTGAACCAAAGGTTGGTCTGAATCTTCTATTGTATATGATTTCTATGACGCTGCAATTAAAGCCTTGAATGCTTCACCATTTAAGGCTAGGGTCAGACGAGCGTGATTTCTACGGACTGTACGTCCGTGCACACGGACGGACGTCAGTACGGAAGACACAGTAGTGGCCACACAGTCCGTTTATTTATTGATGTATATTTTGACGGATGTAGGAGGGAAAATAAATTAAAAAGCAAAACCATTTTGTCTGTGAAAAATGCTGGACGTATAAATGCAGTCCGTCTGACCACGTTTCATCACTCACACACAAAGCTATGCGGACGTTGCGGACGCAGCGCACTTTGTGCGGCCGTTCTAGTGGTTGTATGTTCTTGCCTGCCTTGCGTCCTTTTGCCGCGGCCGTGGTGTGTCCGCAGTTCAGTGCGGACGTACTTTGTGTAACAGGCTCCAATGGGCTTTCTGTCATGCTATCACGGACGTACTTTTAGGCGCAATCACGGACGTGAACACTACGCTCGTCTGACACCAGCCTCAAAGGACTTTGTGTGCCATATTTTGCCCTAGAAGGCCGCGCTATAGCACCCCCATGTGACCATATATATATAACAACCTTTATTGAATTAAAATAGACAAATATAAAAAAATTTGAGAAAGGATTTTACCAGTAAGGATACATTGAGATTTCTCTCATTTTCAAGTATCTCCTGGGTGGCGAGTATGTACCATTAGGTGTCTTGCCCAAGGGCACTCACTGGAGAGGTGCTCGTCGGGATCGAACCCATGACTCCACAGGCTCTCTAAGATTATCTATCCTATCTAAGGCTGGGGTCAGACGAGCGTAGTGTTCACGTCCGTGATTGCGCCTAAAAGTACGTCCGCGATAGCATGAAAGAAAGTCCATTGGAGCCTGACACATGAAGTACGTCCGCGGCAAACGGACGCAAGGCAGGCAAGAACGTATAACCCCTAGAACGGCCGCACAAAGTGCGCTGCGTCCGCAACGTCCGCATAGCTTTGTGTGTGAGTGATGGAACGTGGTCAGACGGACTGCATTTATACGTCCAGCATTTTTCACGGACAAAATGGTTTTGCTTTTTAATTTATTTTCCCTCCTACATCCGTCAAAATATATACGTCAGTGAAAAAAACGGACTGTGTGGCCACTACTGTGTCTTCCGTACTAACGTATGTCCGTGTACAAGGACGCACAGTCCGTAGAAATCACGCTCGTCTGACCCTAGACTTAGGTAATCACTATAAACATATGTTTGCAAAAGGCAGGGTAGCAGTGCTACCATATACCAATACAACTACAGAACCAAAGTTATAGAAAAGCCATGGATCTAATCTTATTATCCCAGCAGTTCAATTTATAACCTTTTTTTTTCTGGATTTGTTTGTTCTTATTCTGTCTCTCACTGTTAAAATAAACCTCCAATTAAAATTATAGACTGGTCATTTCTTTGTCAGTGGGCAAACCATACAAAATCAGCAAAGGATCAAATAATGTTTTCCCTCACTGTGTATATCTATATATAAATATCCACGACAACCTGTGACTCGTATGGGTGCACCCATTACCCAGCACCGGAGCCGTGAATTGGCAGAGACGGAGTACGGAGATTGTGGATGTTTATATAATATATATTAGGGATGTGCACCGATTTATTTTTTTCGGCTCGTTCAGGTTTTCAAAATTTTTGTTTCAGCCGATTTTCGTTTCGGCTCTTTTTTTGTATTGACTTTTTTTCGTCATATCGGAAATTTTCGGTCTTTTCGGATCGTCTGTTCTCTTCATTTCAAAAGGGTCTATTAGTTTTGACTTCGAATGGTATTTCGGTCGATACGGTATTTCGGCCGATTTCTATCATTTTTTTTATGAAAGATCATGTTTTCTTATGATTATGCATTGCACAACTTTATTTAATCCTATTAAAATGGTATGAAAGGTAAAAAAAATGAACAAAACAATTTAAAAAATGCAAAAATACTGCCCCAAATGGTCTGACTTTAAAAATAAAAACCAGAACAAAATGTTTTAAAGCAGAAAAAAGCTGAACAAAGTTATCAATCGAAAAAAAAAACAGAACAAATTAAATGATTTAAAACAAAAAAAAATTAAAAAAATTATTGCAGCATATGAATCTGCACACTGCCGGGCAGCACCTCTACAGAATAATGCAGCATATGATATTCCGCACACTGCCGGGCAGCACCTCTACATTATAATTAATGCAGCATATGATTCAGCACACTGCCGGGCAGCACCTTTACATTATAATTAATGCAGCATATGTTTCCGCACACTGCCGGGCAGCACCTCTACATTATAATTAATGCAGCATATGATTCCTCACACTGCCGGGCAGCACCTCTACAGAATAATGCAGCATATGATATTCCGCACACTGCCGGGCAGCACCTCTACAGTATAATTAATGCAGCATATGATTCCGCACACTGCCGGGCAGCACCTCTACAGTATAATTAATGCAGCATATGATTCCGCACACTGCCGGGCAGCACCTCTACAGTATAATTAATGCAGCATATGATTCCGCACACTGCCGGGCAGCACCTCTACATTATAATTAATGCAGCATATGAATCCGCACACTGCCGGGCAGCACCTCTACATTATAATTAATGCAGCATATGATTCCGCACACTGCCGGGCAGCACCTCTACATTGTAATTAATGCCGCATATGTTTCCGCACACTGTCGGGCAGCAGCTCTACAGAATAATGCAGCGTATGAATCCGCACACTGCGGGCAGCACCTCTACATTATAATTAATGCAGCATATGAATCCGCACACTGCCGGGCAGCACCTCTACAGTATAATTAATGCAGCATATGATCCGCACACTGCGGGCAGCACCTCTACATTGTAATTAATGCAGCATATGTTTCCGCACACTGCCGGCAGCACCTCTACATTATAATTAATGCAGCATATGAATCCGCACACTGCCGGGCAGCACCTCTACATTATAATTAATGCAGCATATGATTCCGCACACTGCCGGGCAGCACCTCTACAGTATAATTAATGCAGCATATGATTCCGCACACTGCCGGGCAGCACCTCTACATTATAATTAATGCAGCATATGAATCCGCACACTGCCGGGCAGCACCTCTACATTATAATTAATGCAGCATATGATTCCGCACACTGCCGGGCAGCACCTCTACATTGTAATTAATGCCGCATATGTTTCCGCACACTGTCGGGCAGCAGCTCTACAGAATAATGCAGCGTATGAATCCGCACACTGCCGGGCAGCACCTCTACATTATAATTAATGCAGCATATGAATCCGCACACTGCCGGGCAGCACCTCTACAGTATAATTAATGCAGCATATGATTCCGCACACTGCCGGGCAGCACCTCTACATTATAATTAATGCAGCATATGAATCCGCACACTGCCGGGCAGCACCTCTACATTATAATTAATGCAGCATATGATTCCGCACACTGCCGGGCAGCACCTCTACATTGTAATTAATGCCGCATATGTTTCCGCACACTGTCGGGCAGCAGCTCTACAGAATAATGCAGCGTATGAATCCGCACACTGCCGGGCAGCACCTCTACATTATAATTAATGCAGCATATGAATCCGCACACTGCCGGGCAGCACCTCTACAGTATAATTAATGCAGCATATGAATCCACACACTGCCGGGCAGCACCTCTACAGTATAATTAATGCAGCATATGATTCCGCACACTGCCGGGCAGCACCTCTACATTATAATTAATGCAGCATATGAATCCGCACACTGCGGGCAGCACCTCTACATTATAATTAATGCAGCATATGATTCCGCACACTGCCGGGCAGCACCTCTACAGTATAATTAATGCAGCATATGATTCCGCACACTGCCGGGCAGCACCTCTACATTATAATTAATGCAGCATATGAATCCGCACACTGCCGGGCAGCACCTCTACATTATAATTAATGCAGCATATGATTCCGCACACTGCCGGGCAGCACCTCTACATTGTAATTAATGCCGCATATGTTTCCGCACACTGTCGGGCAGCAGCTCTACAGAATAATGCAGCGTATGAATCCGCACACTGCCGGGCAGCACCTCTACATTATAATTAATGCAGCATATGAATCCGCACACTGCCGGGCAGCACCTCTACAGTATAATTAATGCAGCATATGATTCCGCACACTGCCGGGCAGCACCTCTACATTGTAATTAATGCAGCATATGTTTCCGCACACTGCCGGGCAGCACCTCTACATTATAATTAATGCAGCATATGATTCCTCACACTGCCGGGCAGCACCTCTACATTATAATTAATGCAGCATATGTTTCCGCACACTGCCGGGCAGCACCTCTACATTATAATTAATGCAGCATATGTTTCCGCACACTGCCGGGCAGCACCTCTACAGTATAATTAATGCAGCATATGATTCCGCATACTGCCGGGCAGCACCTCTACATTATAATTAATGCAGCATATGATTCCGCACACTGCCGGGCAGCACCTCTACATTATAATTAATGCAGCATATGAATCCGCACACTGCCGGGCAGCACCTCTACAGTATAATTAATGCAGCATATGATTCCGCACACTGCCGGGCAGCACCTCTACATTGTAATTAATGCAGCGCATATGTTTCCACACACTGCCGGCCAGCACCTCTACATTATAATTAATGCAGCATATGATTCCTCACACTGCCGGGCAGCACCTCTACATTATAATTAATGCAGCATATGTTTCCGCACACTGCCGGGCAGCACCTCTACATTATAATTAATGCAGCATATGTTTCCGCACACTGCCGGGCAGCACCTCTACATTATAATTAATGCAGCATATGATTCCTCACACTGCCGGGCAGCACCTCTACAGAATAATGCAGCATATGATATTCCGCACACTGCCGGGCAGCACCTCTACAGTATAATTAATGCAGCATATGATTCCGCACACTGCCGGGCAGCACCTCTACAGTATAATTAATGCAGCATATGATTCCGCACACTGCCGGGCAGCACCTCTACAGTATAATTAATGCAGCATATGATTCCGCACACTGCCGGGCAGCACCTCTACATTATAATTAATGCAGCATATGAATCCGCACACTGCCGGGCAGCACCTCTACAGTATAATTAATGCAGCATATGAATCCACACACTGCCGGGCAGCACCTCTACAGTATAATTAATGCAGCATATGATTCCGCACACTGCCGGCATTGCGCTCTACATTATAATTAATGCAGCATATGAATCCGCACCACGCCGGGCAGCACCTCTACATATTTAATGCAGCATATGATTCCGCACACTGCCGGGCAGCACCTCTACAGTATAATATAATGCAGCATATGATTCCGCACACTGCCGGGCAGCACCTCTACATTATAATTAATGCAGCATATGAATCCGCACACTGCCGGGCAGCACCTCTACATTATAATTAATGCAGCATATGATTCCGCACACTGCCGGGCAGCACCTCTACATTGTAATTAATGCCGCATATGTTTCCGCACACTGTCGGGCAGCAGCTCTACAGAATAATGCAGCGTATGAATCCGCACACTGCCGGGCAGCACCTCTACATTATAATTAATGCAGCATATGAATCCGCACACTGCCGGGCAGCACCTCTACAGTTATAATTAATGCAGCATATGATTCCGCACACTGCGGGCAGCACCTCTACATTGTAATTAATGCAGCATATGTTTCCGCACACTGCCGGGCAGCACCTCTACATTATAATAATGCAGCATATGATTCCTCACACTGCCGGGCAGCACCTCTACATTATAATTAATGCAGCATATGTTTCCGCACACTGCGGGCAGCACCTCTACATTATAATTAATGCAGCATATGTTTCCGCACACTGCCGGGCAGCACCTCTACAGTATAATTAATGCAGCATATGATTCCGCATACTGCCGGGCAGCACCTCTACATTATAATTAATGCAGCAATGATTCCGCACACTGCCGGGCAGCACCTCTACATTATAATTAATGCAGCATATGAATCCGCACACTGCCGGCAGCACCTCTACAGTATAATTAATGCAGCATATGATTCCGCACACTGCCGGGCAGCACCTCTACATTGTAATTAATGCAGCATATGTTTCCACACACTGCCGGGCAGCACCTCTACATTATAATTAATGCAGCATATGATTCCTCACACTGCGGGCAGCACCTCTACATTATAATTAATGCAGCATATGTTTCCGCACAACCGGCCAGGCAGCACCTCTACATTATAATTAATGCAGCATATGTTTCCGCACACTGCGGGCAGCACCTCTACATTATAATTAATGCAGCATAATGATTCCTCACACTGCCGGGCAGCACCTCTACAGAATAATGCAATATGATATTCCGCACACTGCCGGGCAGCACCTCTACAGCGTAAATTAATGCAGCATATGATTCCGCACCACTGCGGTCGGGCAGCACCTCTACAGTATAATTAATGCAGCATATGATTCCGCACACTGCCGGGCAGCACCTCTACATTATAATTAATGCAGCATATGAATCCGCACACTGCCGGGCAGCACCTCTACATTATAATTAATGCAGCATATGATTCCGCACACTGCCGGGCAGCACCTCTACATTGTAATTAATGCAGCATATGTTTCCGCACACTGTCGGGCAGCAGCTCTACAGAATAATGCAGCGTATGAATCCGCACACTGCCGGGCAGCACCTCTACATTATAATTAATGCAGCATATGAATCCGCACACTGCCGGGCAGCACCTCTACAGTATAATTAATGCAGCATATGTTTCCGCACACTGCCGGGCAGCACCTCTACATTATAATTAATGCAGCATATGATTCCTCACACTGCCGGGCAGCACCTCTACATTATAATTAATGCAGCATATGAATCCGCACACTGCCGGGCAGCACCTCTACATTATAATTAATGCAGCATATGATTCCGCACACTGCCGGGCAGCACCTCTACAGTATAATTAATGCAGCATATGAATCCGCACACTGCCGGGCAGCACCTCTACATTATAATTAATGCAGCATATGTTTCCGCACACTGCAAAATAATTGCGCTTCCCATGTTAGGTATAGGAGACGCGAAGTACACTAAGCTCATGCAAGGAACGAGGCGAAAAACGTTTTCACCCTAGTTTAGCGTCCAGATCGGAATATCGATGCCAGACGTTAAAATTCTCCTAGCGCTAACGATTACATATCGAGACGCTACATTAGCACAAACTATTGAACAGTGCCCAACAGCTGCCATGTATTTTTATAGATCTTTTCATTTTATCCTAAAGGCCCAGGAGCTGCATGTGTTTCAGGCTCTTATTGGCATACAAGTATTCATTGTGCAGGTCGGCCATATCCCTAGCAGCTTGATTGGCTTCATGCTGATCAAACGGAGTTTGAGTCAATGAGATCGATAAAGCACATGATCTTGATTAAAATGTCATCCGCTTTCAAAACCGTATCAGAGTTATTCAAAGAGAATTAACCCCGCTTAACACGCTGGAGAAACCCAAGCTTGAATGTTTGAAAAGTGAAACGCTGCTTGCAAAGAAACTACAGAACGAAAATGTCTGAAATTTACATAGAAGATCCAATGAATGATAAGAAAAAACAATTAAAAAAAAAAAAAATTTCACTAAAAAAATCCTAAATTTTTTTTTAATAAAGAGACTTTTTACTGCAGATTATAATAATAAACGGCTTATTAGATATTGAATTAAAACAGGAATATTTGTAACATTGAAGCCTATGGGATTTGCCTGAATAAACCTATCGAAATGAAACCACCGAGCAGCAGGGCAATTTGGCAACTTTTCACTGCTGGTTTTTGTTCTCTGAATAGACGAAGCAGTGCTTCTCTATGGGGATTTCACTGCCCTCGAACAGGCACCGAACAGGCACCGTATGTGCAGGCAATTCGCCAACATTTGGTGAACTGCCTGCTCTCTGAATAGCCGAATGGCCAGGAAATCTCACCGTATGCTGAATTTCACTGTTCGGTTACCTTTCGGCCCCAATTCGGATCCCTTTGAATAACCCTATATGTATTTCTTTTCGCTTGACAATATTGTAAACCCTACACTATGTGCACCAGCAGATGGCAGTGTCTGACTACAATTGGTTTTATGGCTGAATCTATTTAGCTCAATTTATATGTTTTTCTGTTAAATTTTTAAATTACAAAGAAAAGTACAAGAAAGGAAATGAAACCATTAAATAAATTTACTTTTAGGTGTGTAAATGTTTCAATGCAAACTTATCGGGTTAATTATTTTTGTGTTTTGTACTTTAAATGTTGAAAGCCAGGTTTCTTTTCATGCATCTCCTGCAATGGCTGATTGGGCTCAACACGTGGATCGATGTAAAGTCCACTCTGTATCTAGAGTCACAAGTGTAGGGGTAAACTAGGAATTTTCAAATCGGATGTTGCAACAGGATGTACCTTTTTCAGGATAGAGATTTAAGAGGCGCAGAGGGGAGAATGTTTTAAATAAAGTGCTGTAAAGTATTATTTACTATCAGTACTTCATTAGAAGTTGGAGCTTGAGACACCGGACCAATTCCCACAGTCCATGAAACCCAGTTTTGTTTACTGTATTGAAATGAAATATTCAAGTAGTAAGCACAAAAAAGACGGGCACACTCAATAAACGCTGATTACCCATTCTCATAAATCTTTCCTTGTGGGGTATGCAGAGGCAGCTCTATAGGCACAATGTCATGACCGAAGCACTCTGACCCCTGGCAGCCCCCTTCCTGCCTTGCACATGCACAATTCTTGTTCAATGTTTTTCCTTAAAGGGACACTCTAAGCAACATGACCACCTAAGCTATTTTAGGTGGTCATGATGCTCGGAGTATGCTGCCCTCTGTCCCCCCTCCCTCCGCTCAGCGGTTCAGCTGAAAATGCTGAAAACAGCTGAGAGAGGTGGAGAAGTTTACTCCGCCCTCCCAGCTGTCAGTCAGCAGAGCGGGAATCATATTTCCCGCTTCTGCCGACTTTTGCCGAGTAGGAGACGTCATCGTGCTTTCAGCGAGATGACGTCTCCAACTCACCACAGAAGCTGGCGGCTCCCTCTGAGGGTTAGTGTTGCGCGCATCCTCTTGCGCGCAACACTAATCCTCAGAGGGAGCCGGGAGGAAGCCTGCTGATTGGCTGGCTTATGCAGGGCCGGATTAACATAGGGGCTGATGGAGCAGCAGCTCCAGGCCCATGCCCCAGAATAGGCCCATGGAGAAAGGATAACTATGTCTGCATTGATGGACATTTGGACCCCTATATCTCCAACTCCATGGCAGCTACAGCGTCATTTGAGGTATCACTGGAAAGGTCAGAGAATGACCTTTACAATGATACCAAGCATGACCAGGTTTTATGTAACAAAAATAAAATAAATATCTCTTTATTTTTAAGTCTAACAGCAATATTTTTGAACAATGATGCTGCACTAACTCTAGTGTTGAGGTGATGGCACAATCTGTAATCACTGCAGCGAAGTGCACTGGGGGACTTTGGAAACCTGCATCACTAATCTTTACACCGCACAAGGTCTAGTCAGGCCTTTGCATTGATACCAAACGTGACCATGTACAAGAAACAAACTTTTTGTTTTAAAAATTACTTATTTTAGTTCCCGAGCAATGGCATTGTCCATTTGTCACAAATAAAATTAACAATACCACTGCCATTACTCACCTTCTCATTTCCCACGCTGAGAGCAAGGTCAGTGTTTTATAGATAGTCATTATTCGTAAAACACCATCCTCCAAAACACAAGGGAATATTTCATTTTTTGGTTAAAATTGTATATTTTCCCTGAAAAATTTAGTACCAGGTTCCTTTTTTTTTTTATTTACTTTTTTTTTTTAACAAGAATGCAGAATATATAACCAAAGGTTTGGATGATAAAATGTGAAAAAATTATTTTACATGCTGTAAATGATTGAAATCTGAATGAAAATTTACTTACATGGTATCTGGTTAGATATACCCGTATCAGCACAAATAGCCTTAAATTTTTTCATTTCATTAAAATCCAAAGAAAGCCCACCAAAATCTTCAGCTCCAGGCCCATAAAGATCTTAATCCGGCCCTGGGCTTATGTGAGAGGCGCGCATGCGTGCTTCTCACGTAAACCAGAAGCCAAGACGCAGCAAGAAGGACGGGAGCAGAAGAGGAGGGAGGTGAGTATATAAAAAAAAAAACGCCGCTGGAAACAAGAGGATTTTAGGGTAAGTATTACAGTTACAAGAAAAAAAAAAAAAACTAAAGATTTATTAAGGGAATAGGGATAGGTTAGGATAAAAAAACAGGGGGGGGTGATTTTTTGAGTAGAGTGTTCCTTTAAGCTTATGTCATATGCAGGTTCCTAGAAACCCTCTTTGGATGCCCTGCTCTTGCAACAGAGCCTCAGGTGTACTCCATCCCACCGAATGAGGCCTCCTTAGAAAGAAGCTACGCCCTCTCCTCAGGGCTTCAACATCAAAGTCTAACTGTGCATCAAAACAGACTGGCCTCCTGAAGAAAGTATTTTACCAGGAAGGATACATTGAGATTTCTCTCGTTTTCAAGTATGTCCTGGGTGGCGAGTATGTACCGTTAGGTGTCTTGCCCAAGGACACTTACTGGAGAGATGCTCTTGCTGGGATTGAACTCATGTCTCCACAGGCTCTCCCCATGCAGAGCAGTGATGTTACCTCTACTCCACCCAGCCGGTACAATTTTGCCTACTCCCTTCAAAAAAAGTAAACCAGAGAGGGGGCAACGTGTATATATTTATAATGATGATACAGAAACAAATCCTGCCTGAGCCCCGCGGTAAGAAAGCAGATTGTACAACAAATGCTTATGCCGGCTATTGAATACAGAGATGTAGTGTATGCAGCTGCCCCACAAACACACCTCCAGAAACTTACTACATTGTATAACTCATTCTGCCGCTTTGCGCTACAATTTAACTACATGACCCACCACTGTGACATGTTAAAAGAACTAAACTGGCCATCGCTGGAATCTAGATGCACTCTTCACCTTTCCAACCTGGTGTTTAAGAGCTTTTCTGGGAAGCTACCACCCTACCTGAATAGGCTGCTTCCCCCAGCAGTTCCCTCGTTCTATAACCTCCGATCCAGGACCAGCACCTTACTTGCAACAACAATACAAAAAGAAAGTGGCTCGATCCTTATTTTCCTACCACAATTATGGAATAACCTCCCAGACGCCATCAAATCTTCCCCCAGTCTAAAGTCACTCAAGAGCTCCTTACTAACATACCTCAATACAGAATGCACCTGTAAACATGTAACATAATGACTATTTAACAAAAAATAAATATGTCGGAATTTGTTTATTGTTTTTGGTTTTTTTTAATATCTTGCATTGTATTACTTTGAATTTTTACAGTCATTGCAGAAATACAATGTTGTTGAACCCAGGACATGCTTGAAAATGAGAGAAATTTCAATGTATCCTTCCTTGTAAAATACTTTATAAATCACTTATTATAATTACTAGTAAGGTTTATTGGTGTGGAGCTCTGGTATAATCATACACACTGTACATTACTGTGAGTTTTATCACTGTGCAGCTCTAATACGTTGATACTCACTGTATATTTCTGTGGAGCTCTGTGATATGCTCACACACTGCACATTACTGTGCAGCTTTGTGATACACACTGCGCGTTAATGTGAGTATTATTGTTGTGGAGCAATCTGATACAGTGATACACACTGCACAATATTGTGAGTATTATTGCTGTAGAGCTCTGTGATTTGCTTACAAACACAGCACATTACTGTGCGCATTGAAAAATGACATTCTGGCGCCCCTCTCTTCCCCAGGTGAACCAGGCTTGTCAGACGTGAAACACACATGTAATCACACAAGGTCTACACAATCCCAAAGAACAATAGCTTGATACAATGGTGTCATGGAGCTGATGTAACGCTCCATGATTCAAACCCCAAGAGACTTTATGTTCAATTGTATCGTGTGATTTTAAATATTTTACATCGTTTGGTTTTAGTTTAAATTAGTTTAGTGTAAAATGGCATAACTTTAGTTTTAAATATACTTATATTCCTGTAGGTAAATGTGTTTTTGTATAGCCATTAAACAAGCTTTACTGCTGTGTAATTTATGCAACAGGGCTTTTTCCCCTTATCTGGCTGCATATTTGATTCAAGAAGTCTGTCTAGTGTTTTTGTCTTTAATCTGATGTGTTAGAACAATAGATTATGCAAATGTTGTGTGAGCTAAAGGCTAAAGAATGTTTATTGTAAATACCTATCTGACATGATGTAATTAGCATATTGGTAGGACGAGGTGCGTCATTTATGCAAATTATGACTGTTGGATTTCAGTATAAATGGTGGCGTTTTTGTTCATTAAAAGTCAGAGAATCCTGTGGGAACATACAGCTCATCTGGTGTCTCATTCAGGGTACCCACTATCACCCCCAGAAGGCACAGAGCGGCCCTCTGGAAATTCCTAATGGCTACAGGGCAGAGAATCAGAAGCAGGCGGGTCTAAGCTGCTCGAGGCGCTGAGGCCAGCGCTCCCAGTAGCCGGACTGACCGCAATGAAGGGGTGTCTGGAGAGCCAGGACAGACGGAAGAGAACTGTTCTGTCACATTGGTGGCAAGCGGTGTGGATAGAGGCTCTCCAACACCAATACACCCCGAGATGGCCAACTATACAGCCTGCAAGCAGGACACCCTGAAGGAATGAATACTGAAGTAAGGGTCAAAGGCACAAGTGTGGTGCAACCCGGAGCGAGTGGAGATGTGTCCCCGCTGAAAGAGACCGCAGAGGTTTTTGCCTGCTGTGGAAGAAAACCGTCTACAGAGGACTATGGAGCAGGACAGCTCATTTATTCCTTATGAGCAGAGAATCACGGAGGACATTCAGCTGTGGAGACCCCAAGTGTTGGGGCCTCAGCCCACTGTGAGCCATGGAGACCAGTTGGTGCACTGGCTGCGTGCTGCACTTGATCTAGAGTGCAAATACGAGGACTTGCTGCAATGTGTGAGGAGGATTGGGAAGATGACGAGAAGCCTCCCCCATGCTATGTGTTCCACGGTCCTGGCCCAGCATGGATCTACTTTAAGGGGGGAGACAATTATGGCAGTCCACAAGCTGCCAGACATGCAGAATTGTGCGCCATCCAGGGGCGCTACCTGGACGTTTATGAGGACTCTGCCTTTTGGCCCGTGCTAAAGTGTCAGGTGCTGGTTCTGGGGTGGTAGGATTGAGCCCAATATGCAATAAGGGAAACAGAGATTCAGATAAACATATACAAGAGAGGGTTTATTTGGAGTAACATAAAGGCAATAAACAAATATATATCAAGGAGCTGGATAAGAGGAGGAAGGGAAGACACTGAATATATATATATTAAACAGTAACAGATTAACTGAAAGCAAGATGAGAAAAGAGTAAACAAAAGGATAGTACTAAGCTACTCTAAACTATAAAAGGAGACAATATGAGAATGAAGGCGAAGGAGATCGTTAGAAAAAATAGAAAACAAAAGCAGAAGAGTCTTGGCAGGCAGAGGGTCTTGGGCCTGTAGGGGTTCCTGGGAATGCAAGGCAACGGGCTGAGGATTCTGCGAGATGTAGGGCAGCAGTTCCGAGGATTCTGTGGGATGCAGGTACAGAGGGCAACGGGCTGAGGATTCTGCGAGGTGCAGGGCAGCAGGTTGAGGAATCGGCAGCGGGCTGAAGATTCTGCGAGATGCAGGGCAGCAAGCTCTGAGGATTCTGTGGAATGCGGGTACAGAGGGCAACGGGCTGAGGATTCTGCGAGGTGCAGGGCAGCAGGCTGAGGATTCTGCAAGGTGCAGGTTGAGGGTTCGGCAGCGGGCTGAAGATTCTGCGAGGTGCAGGGCAGCAGGCTGAGGATTCTGCAAGGTGCAGGGCAGCAGGCTGAGGGTTCGGCAGCGGGCTGAAGATTCTGCGAGATGCAGGGCAGCAGGCTCCGAGGATTCTGTGGAATGCAGGTACAGAGGGCAAGAAAATACTGGAGGAGACAAAACAGATTAAGGTTCTAGGCAGGAACAGGAGGTAGCTCCCTGTCAGCTTGGTATTCACCAAGGCAATGCAGAAGCAAAGTTACTTGGGTGCGGTTTGGCTTTATGCAGGGAGCATCAGATGAATTAGGCAACACCTGAGTGTTGCAGAGGAGAGTCCTGAGAGTCTTAGTACTACGAGGCGGCGCTAGATTTAGGCTTTTTACGGCGCTGGCATCTCGGGGCATTACATAAAGGGACTCACGGCTGAGGAATGGGCACTCGAAATGGACAAAGTTTGCAGACTGCAGGCCAGCTACAAGTCTTCGAGACCCCTGGAGGAAGCCTTCCCCCACCGGGAAGCGGAAGAAAGAGGGGTGGCCGAGTTAAAGCAGAGCAGAGGGAAATGCTGTTACCCACAGATTACAGCACTAAACCATCTCCCAGCGTGCAGTATCGGGGCACTGGAGAGACTGGCACCCAGGCTGTTCCCCTCATGAGAGATGGGACCACACAGCTTGTTACAGGCTGAGTTGGTTGCTGCTCGGGCACAGATAATGGCCCTGACAGAGACATTGCAAGAGCATCAGACCAAACTGCGAGTGGTCACGGAGGAGAGAGATTGTCGCTGCATGGAAGTGCAAGAGCAGGCGGCCAGTATACAACAATTGTTGGCCCAGCTTCGGGCCTGCGAGGGCTTTACCCACACCGTACACACGGAGCTCAGTGGAGCCCACACTCAAATAGAGAAGCTGGAGCACGGCTTACGTTCAAGGATTGAGCAGCTAGAGGCTGAATGGCGAACGGGAGCTGCTCTACACATAGAAATAACCGCTTTTAAAATTCGCCTGGAGAACTGCGAGCAGGAATTAGAGCGGACACAGCTCTCCCGGGATACTATTCAGGCATGGGCCTGGGAGCAGGAGGAGGAAATACAGCTGCTCCAGAACCAACTCCAGCTGTGCCAACACCAGCTACTAGAAGCAGATGCAGCTCGGAAGGAGAGCCTCGCTCAAACCAAGGCAAGCGAGATGGAGGTGAGCCGTCTGACACACCAACTAGGTGTATTGGAGCAGGAGCATCAGGGCACTGTCAGCCACCTGGAGGCTGACCTAAACGGAACACGAGCACAGTGCCGACAGCTCCAGCATGAGTTGTCCCTGGCACAGGCTGCCAGCACCCATGTGCCCACCATGGAGGAGAGCAGCACAACAGGGAGTCAAGGCATTGCCCCTGTTATATTTGGCATAGAGGAATAGAGGAGCGATTGTACCCAGTGTTGCTGGAGGTGGATGCTGTGCTGGCATCAGAGTGTGCCTTGTCCCCGACAAAGATGGAGACCCCCCCCCAGTACTCCACCCCCTATGAACCAAGATGCCGCCAGAGAGGGGACCACTTCTTACCTGCCTAGAAGACCAGCAGAATCGGTCAGTGACTACCCTGAGAGGCAATCAAAATCCTGGCCCCCAGGAAGAATTGCGCCCTTTTGGGATCGTGGGGATTGCCGTGGGCTGGGCCCTTTTTAAATGTTCAGGAGGGGGGCATCAGCAGAAGGAGACTGGGAACTGTGACTTCTGACTGTCTTTGGGTCCTGGGTCCGCAGAGGTGCCCTGGACAGAGCAAGATATAGGGGGTAATTTCAGGGTGCCCCCTAACAACATTTTATGCCTGTGGACTGTGGTGGCCTGTTGCCTGGCGCACTGGACAAGAGGGTTGGCTTGCCTCTTGCCCCGGGACTATGGACCCACAACCCTCCACTGACTGTCAGACCCCGCTGACTTATGTGCCTGGAACTTTGAAGATGGCACAGAAAAGGGACAAGGTGAGAGGTCTCGTCAGTGACAAGCAATCCGTTTGGGATCTAAGCTTGCCCTGCCGTTCTGAAAGGGGGGACATTTGTCATGGAGCTGATGTAACGCTCCATGCTTCAAACCCCAACAGACTTTATCGTGTGATTTTAAATATATTTTACATCGTTTGGTTTTTAGTTTAAATTAGTTTAGTGTAAAATGGCGTAACTTTAGTTTTAAATATACTTATATTCTTGTAGGTAAATGTGTTTTTGTATAATACAGCAGTAAAGCTTGTTTACTGGCAATTTATGCAACAGGGCTTTTTCCCCTTATCTGGCTGCATATTTGATTCAAGAAGTCTGTGATAGTGTTTGTCTTTAATCTGATGTATTAGAACAATAGATAATGCAAATGTTGTGTGAGCTAAAGGCTAAAGAATGTAAAGAATGTTTATTGTAATTACCTATTTGACATAATGTAATTAGCATATTGGAAGGACGAGGTGCGTCATTTATGCAAATTATGACTGTTGGATTTCAGCATAAATGGTGGTGTTTTTGTTCATTAAAAGTCAGAGAATCCTGTGGGAACATACAACTTGTCTGGTGTCTCCTTCAGGGTACCCACTATCACCCCCAGAAGGCACACAGCGGCCCTCTGGAAATTCCTAATGGCTCCAGGGCAGAGGAACAGAAGCAGGCGGGTCAAGCTGCTCGAGGCGCTGAGGACAGCGCTCCCAGTAGCCGGGCTGACCGCAAAGAAGGGGTGTCTGGAGAGCCAGGACAGACGGAAGAGAACGGTTCCGTCACAAATGGTCTATCAAACATATTCTTTAGGGGAGTTGGTAAAGGATACAGTGATCCACGCAGTAATCATATTGGCCATAGTAACAGATAAGCATAGAGAATAACGATATTAACAATAACAGTATCCACATAACAGACACCCTTTAACCTTGTAGGCACAGGGTGACTTGGGCATAAAAGAGGGTTGGGGAATAAAATAACCAGTCAGACCCCCCCAGAACTCATAGTGCCACAGCCCCCAAACGTAATGCCGAATCCAGGTACCCCCAGGCCAAAGTGACTCTCTTCACAGTAGCCACTCCCCATGGCTATACAGTTAGATATTAGCCTTTTTTCATGGTTATGCAGTTCGATAGTAATCTCTCTCCCCCCCCATGCTTTTGTAGCCTCTAGGTCTAGTACATGCCATATCATTCTGTTTTTCTGCTGCTTTGGCCCAGCTTGTCTCTACCCATGTTGCTCTTTGTGGACACTATTCCCTAGTGATCACTAACGTTAGCATTTGGCTGCGTAAGCTTTACTGCCATCATAAGTGACTTTAAAGGCATGCCCCCCCCATATTACCTTTCTAACGCTAAACCCATAAGAAATAACTTAGCCGATTTTGGTGATTGCACTAGCTTCCACAAGCTTGCTGTACTATGCGCATCCTATACTTAACATGGGGAGCGGAATTCGTAATTAGAGTTTTACCACAAGAGCAAGATCTACCAGGGCTCGCAGCCCAGAAACGCAAACCTATGGACTCCAGGAGGTGATGCTCACGGTGGCGTGGAAGCATTACTGCGAGTATCCTAGCGTTTAGTGCTGTGTTCCAGGGCAAAATGCCAAGGCCACACCTTCCCCAGAATATCATGCTAAAATGGGGGCGCTACAGGAAAATCTGCAGGCACAGATTTTCCCTGTTAGCGTCCTCATTTTAGCGCAAAGAAGGGAATAGTGCCCTGCATTGCCTTTTTTTTTTTTTTGCGTATTTCTGGCCCCCTTGCTTTCTTCGGCTTATTATTTTGTCTATTAGCCTGGCCATTACCAGGACCATATTATGCTTTTGCTCTGTGTGTTAGGGTTATTCTGTGTTGTGACAAAATGTATTGCATAATCCTGCAACATCAATATACCACATATCTATTAAAGTGGAGTGCTTTGAATTTTGCATGTTGTGTTTATTGGTCTCAAAAACACCCTTATGAAAAATGCATTTTCAGGGTGAGTGCAGCCTTTCTGGTTTTGTATACTACATATGGAGGACTGACAATTACGGATGAGCCGAACACCCCCGAGTTCGGTTCGCGCTCGAACTCGAACTTTCCAAATGTTCGGATTCGAACTTGTATTGAGTTCAAGTCAATGGGACTGAAAATTAGATTTTTAGAGTGCCCTCCAAGAGGGCATATATGCTAGATATTTGCCATAAAAGGTGTATGGGGGTCCGGGAAGTGCCCTGGGGGACAGGAAATCTCCTGGTGTTCATTTGAACCCCGTGGCAGCTAGGGGGTCATGGAGGGTGTCAATCGAAAGGCCTGAGCATGGCCTTTCGAATGATACCCAACATAACCAGGTATAAACGTATTTTTTTGTTATTTTTATTAATGCAGCAATATTGTTCACATTTCAATTATAATGTGAACAATGATGCTGCACTTATGATTTTTTTTTTCTATGGTGTGCGTTTGCTAAAAATCACATAATTCCTCCCCAAAAATTTAAGTCCCCATTTCTAATTTTTGTAGAAGCGCATCCCATAGAAAATATAACCGCAAATGTTCATGTGATAAAAGGTGAAAAAAACAACACTTTACATGCTGCAGATGATTAAAAATTCAAGTTTTATTGCATTTTTTTGTTATAATATACAGGCAGAACATGACGTATACATATATTATGAATCTGCCGGAAAGAACGATATATAATATGTCTGGGTTGTATAATAAAATGTGGCTTCAAATCGCATTTAAACATGATGAGCGAAAGCGGTAAAAATTAGCTCAGCACACAGAGGTGAAATGCCTCAGTAGTGAAAGGGTTAAAGGAACAGTGAGTTTTCCATAAAATAAGGGTTAAAAATAAAAACAAAAAATTCCTTCAAATATCGTGCCTAGGAGGTCTCCATAACCTGCCCGTGAAGGTAGGTATGGAAACATCGCCATCACAGACCCACACACGACACCTAGCACTCCCAGTCTGCATAAAAAGAATCAAATTCATGAGACCGGACTAATTAGAAGCACATGTTATTTCCAAATACTAATTAAACACCTGTTGTTTACGCCATTTGAAAGCACAGGTAATTTAGAGGTGAGAATCTTTGCACCTAGACATTATTTGTTAATTCAATATCTAATAAACCGTTGCTTATAATATTCTGCAGTAAAGAGTCTCTTTATTTCTAGATTTTTTTTTAGTATATTTTATACTTTTTAAAAAAAAAAATTTTTTTCGAACACGCCAAAAATTTCGAACTGTCAATGTTCGAATCGAACTCCGAACAGCTCATCCCTAATTATTAACATCTGAAAGCTGATATAACTCTCCGTGGCAGGGCTTGACTAGCAACAATGCATTATACATGTGATTTAAGTACTTTACCTGGATCAGTTCAACATGATAATAGAAACATTTTTTCGGCTATCTCCCATTATATCCTAGCTTTATCAAGTTATTCCTGTTTTAAAAGAAGAGACTGTGGACTTCTCCCTCTTGACCTAAATGTATGCAGTTAATGTTAGATGAACGCAGTCTGAGCGCACTCTGCATGCATAACGGACGGATGTACTGACGGAAGATAATGTAGAGACACCACACGTTCCGTTTTTTTTAACGGATGTAGAACAAAAAAGGGAAATATGGGAAACAAAATGAATTATTAAAATACAGGTACAGTCAGCCAGACCAAAAATAACTTCTGAGCCTCAACGTTATGGACGTCGTAAATGCACTGCGTCTGACGTTGCAGCATAACGCACACAGGCCGCTACAAGGGCGTGGCGCACACTGCAAGTCCATCTTAGCGGTTTTACGTTCTTGACTAACTTGCTTCCGTTTGCCTTTTGCGTTGTGCGTGCGCAGTTCGGTGCGCACGTACTTCGTGTGTGGGTCTCTGATGTTCATGATTCTATGCTATGAGGGGCGTTAAACTGTGCGGCAACAAGGACGTGATCACTGCGTTAGTCTGACACGGGCCTTATTCAAAGAGAGTCGCATTGGCCCCTGAATTTCCAAGTGCAGTGCAATTTCATGGCCATTCGGCTTTTCAAAAGCTGGCAATTAGCCAAATATTGGTGAATTGCCAGCGAATTATGGTGATCTTCAACGGCAGTGAGATCCCCATAGAGAAGCAACAGCACTTTGGAAGTTGTTAGTTTATACAAATTTGTAACTGCAACTGGTTAACCTATTCAGAGAACACCGAACAGCAGAGAAATGTCAGTGAAATGCCCTGATTTTCAGTGATTTCATTCAGCAGGTTTAATCAGGCGAATCCCATAGGTTTCAATGTTAAAAATATTCCCATTTTCATTGAATATTTATCAAACCATTTACTTTTAATCTGCAGCAAAGTCTCTTATTTTTTAGGATTGTGAAGTTATTCTTTTGGGATTTTTTTTTAAAGCATTCTTTTTCTTTTTGTAACAGACCTTTTTAATAATAATATTATTCATATGGGCTTATGTAATTTTCAGGCTTCTTCATGCAGTAGTTTTTTTTTGCAAATGGCTTTGTTTTTTTTGTTCTTTTTTTACCCTGTTCGTTGGCTTTTTCCACCGGCCCTTCAGAGGATCGTCGGCTTTTTTCGGATGTGGTTGGGTGCGTTCGGCTTTTTTTCGCATCACTGACTTTTCGAATCAGTGGTTTTGCAGTTGTTTTTTGGATGTGGTCAGCGGCTTTTCCCCGCACTTCAGGGACCCTGCAGTGAATGCTGAATTTTATCACAGGAAACGGAGGCTCATATTATAATGCCAAATTCTTTTAATACCACTTCCAGCAGCAAGAAGAAAACAAACTTTTTCAGGGACACCTCTGTAACAAGTAATGGTAGTGTCCATAGTCCTGGCAACCCCCTATGAATTGTCTAGCCCACTCCCAGGATCTCCTCTTTTTCTTGCTGCTTCCAGGAGTGAGATGAGTATTTTTCTCTGTCTCTGATAATTTCAGTCTATTGCATATTGTATTGTTATAGTTAGCATATCTTTCTATAATTAATATATATTTTATACACATAGTTATTGTATACGTTTATTGACTATTCTGTTATATTTCATATATTTGATATTTTTGTCGCCGTTCATCAGCCACCCGCAGCTCTTCCGCGGGGGGGGGGGGGGCTGGTGTTATTGGTGGCCTCAGTATATCCTATCCGCGCTCCGGGGTTTGGGGGCACTTTCCCCAGCGCTCGGATCGTTTTCTAGTTAGAAATAAATTTCACCTCACGAGCGGCGGCCATATTTGAGAGTGCGCGCGCATCCCGCGACTGTTGGGCTTTTGGCACGTTTTCCGGCGGCCATTTTAGGTCTCACTGCCGCGTGTGATTCTCGCATATAAGCATGTCGCTGCATGCTCGTTCCGCATCCCAAGAGAGGGATCTGCAAAAAAGCCCGGCGGAACTCTCAGATGGCCCCTCCGGATACTCCCCCGCTCCACCCCAGCTGGTCAGGGAGTCCCCGGGAGCCCCGCCGATTGATTCCAATGAGGTCCTGTCAAAATCCCTCACAGATTTTGCCTCAGCGATGGGGACCATGTCTGCAGCGCTGACACAGCTTTTGACTCCTACTGGCCCTCCACAAGGTACACTACCCATTGCTGCCATGAATCAGCCTGATCCTACCTCTGAGATACCGCAGGCCTCCTATAGGGCACCTCCTGCGGTGCACCGTAAAGCTTTGGCGAAATCCAAGCACATGAAAGCTCATTATAAAAAGAGAGCATATGATGGTAGGGATACCCCTACAAAAGAAAGCATGGGATGGCCCCGCAAACATGCTTCCCCGAAAAAACGGCACAAGCATGAAAGGTCCTGGAAGAGGGCCAGAGCTCAGACAGTTGCCTCCAGCTCTGACACCTCCAGTACCTGGTGTAACGTTGGGAGCTTCCAGCCCTACCTGTGTGCTTGAGGGCAGCATGTCTGTGTCACGGATCCCTCTGATTACCAAAAGTGTGGTCCCTTTACGCAGACCGCTCTCTACCCTTCCGATCCTTGAATGGTCGGCAAAACTAGGAAGACAATTAACCAGGCAATAGATAGACAAGAGGTAACACCAGACAGAGGTATGGAATAGAGTATTGTCACGAATCCTTCTGACTACCAAGATATTGATCTCTTGATGTAGCTCCCTTTCTACTCTTCCGATCCTTGAATGGTCGGCAAAGCTATATAGACAATGAAGCAGGTAACAGATAAAGAAAGGGAAACACCAGACAGGGGTACAGAACAGATCACAAGTCCTCCCTAGGACTTTAGTAATAGCAGAGGTAATCTGATGCGTGCTTAGGGTGCCACATAGACTGACCTCGGTACCAACGTTAAGGGCAGAACCTAGAGCAGAGTAAATGCCAATACCAGGGGTTATACACAGGAGGGTTCGTTCGCCAATGCCAAGGGTCATACACAGGAGGGTTCGTTTGCCAATGCCAAGGGTCATACACAGGAGGGTTCGTTTGCCAATGCCAAGGGTCATACACAGGAGGATTCGTTTGCCAATGCCAAGGGTTATACACAGGAGGGTTCGTTTGCCAATGCCAAGGGTCATACACAGGAGGATTCGTTTGCCAATGCCAAGGGTCATACACAGGAGGGTTCGTTTGCCAATGCCAAGGGTCATACACAGGAGGATAGCCAAATACACAAGAGCTCTGCGGGAGGTGAATACCACGTCAGGGCACCGGTGTAATGGTGAGACTGGGTTTTAAACCCGGCGGGTCCGCGTCATACCGCCAGGCCCCGCCCCTCGGCGTCCCACGTGAGCGCACCCGGAAGCGTTTACATTCGGCGCCTGGCCAGCGAGCAGCGAGGAAGCTGCTGCCAGGCGCCCCATCCCCTGACCCACCGTGACAGTCTGATGCTGCTCGCTGACCAATGCCCGGTTTAAATGGAGACAGGCAGGGAGGTGGTTGCATGAGGCGCGGCTTGAGTGGGGGGCGTGGTCTGGTGAAGGTCTTTAAAAACCCTCAGTGTATTCTCAGCAGTTGCCAGATCGTGGTTATCCATACCTGAGCTCCTTGTACCTGACTGCTATATTGAATTAACCCGTTATTGACCTCTGCTTGTTTCTGACTATTCTGCCTTCTGTTGCCCTAGACCATTTTCTTGTACTACGCCACTGCTCTGATATCGACCCGGCTATTCCATTTGACCATTCTGAACTCTGTATTCCTGATTCTGGCTCGGCTGACTACTCCCTGTGTTGTTAACCCTTTCTGTCTAGCTAGTTTACCTGGCCAATTCTAAGGACCAGACAGTTAGAGATCTTTCACGGCTACTCTGTTGGTAGCTTCTGGGCTCTGTGGAGTGTGGGGTGTTAAGTACTGCGTGGTGGGATCTGGGAACCGTGACATTACGATCTGGCCACTATGGATCCCGCAGACTTAACACAGCACTTGGCTAACTTTGTATCCAGACAGGATGAGCAGGATCATAGGATGGACCAGTTTGCTATTGCCTTACAAACTATCCTGACTCGTACGGCTCACCTGGAACCAGCTGGGGTTGCACCCCCGCTTGATATACCTGTGTCCCCTGTCATTCAGACATCCCAGGTACACATGACCGCTCCTATGAGGTTTGACGGTACTCCCTCAGAGTGCCGGGGATTTTTGTTCCATGTGGATATTCATTTTAAATTAAATCCACAGATGTTTTTCTCTGACATTGCCAAAGTGGGGTTCATTATTAATCATCTGTCTGGCAGAGCATTGACATGGGCGACTCCTTTATGGGAGGCAGAGAAGCCTATCATACGGGATTATAAAGAATTCATAGCCGAGTTACAACGTACATTTAATCCTACCAGAAAGGCCACAGTAGCTGGCAAATCCTTGTTCCGCATACGTCAAGGGAACAGGACTGTTTCTGATTATGCCATAGAATTTAAAACCTTGATCTCTGATGTGAACTGGACAAATGAGACACTGGTTCTGGCTTTTATGGAGGGGTTATCAGAGTCATTGATGCATGAATTGGCTCCACGTAAACTACCTGAGGTATTGTGTGAACTCATTGATTATTGTATAGATCTGGATAATCAGATAAGGGACAGAAGGACTCCAAGAGAGAAGCCCAAGAGACCGTTACCTAGGTTGGCCCCTGTCTTTCAGGCACCACCAAGAGAGTCATCTCCTCCCTCTGAGCCTATGCAACTAGGCCGTACTAGGCTTACAGAGGAAGAGAGAACAAGGCGTTTTCGTGAGGGATTGTGCCTGTATTGTGGTTTGGGGGGTCATGTACGATTTCAATGTCCTACTCGTCCTAAAATACATGATAAGCCGGAAAACTACCGCACCTAAGGCAGCTGAGGAGACAGGCCTTGGGTGTGACGTGCATGTCTCCTGTCAAAGACACTAAACTTATGTTACCAGTATCCTTGGCTTGGGAGACCAAGACCACACATACTACCGCTTTTTTGGATTCTGGGGCTGCTGGCAATTTTATCGATGTTAACTACGCTTCTTCCATTTCTCTACCTCTGGTTGTAAGAGAGACACCCTTAGCCGTCGAAGCCATAGACGGCAGACCGTTATCCTGCCCTAGGATTACTCACGATACGGTTACAGTGGTTCTTACCACTGGTTTCTTGCATAAAGAAGAAATCATATTTCAAGTTATCCATTCACCTTCCAATCCTGTTGTACTTGGTTTCCCTTGGTTGGTGGAACATAATCCTGTTATTGATTGGGCTAAGGGAGAGATACTGTCTTGGAGTCCTGCTTGTTTTGGGACTTGTTTAATACCCATTCAGCATGTCGGTGCCCTGAACACACCCACAGCTCCTCCATTGTCTACAGAGGTTCCTGACCAATACGCCGACCTCAGGGCTGTATTTGATAAAAGAGAGGCAGAGAAACTGCCTCCACATAGACCATATGATTGTGCCATTGATATTCATCCTGGTACCATGCCTCCTCGAGGCAAAGTATATCCTCTTTCCAAAAAGGACAACCAAATTATGGAAGAGTACATAAAGGAGAATTTGGAGAGAGGTTTTATCCAACGTTCCTCTTCTCCAGCAGGGGCTGGGTTCTTTTTTGTGTCTAAAAAATAGGGAGATTTACGCCCGTGTATCGATTTTTATAGGGGGCTTAACAAGATCACCATTAAGAACGTGTACCCTATCCCTCTCATATCAGAACTGTTCGACAGGTTAAGGGGGTCAGCAGTATACACAAAACTTGATTTAAGAGGAGCTTACAACCTGATACGTATAAAGGAGGGGCATGAGTGGAGAACAGCATTTAACACCAGGAGTGGGCATTATGAATACTTGGTCATGCCTTTCGGTCTTTGTAATGCTCCAGCGGTATTCCAGGATTTTATTAATGATGTGCTAAGAGATTTCTTACAAACCTTTGTTATAGTATACCTAGACGATATATTGATTTACTCTCCCGATCTGAAAACCCACCATGCACATGTCAGACAGGTATTAGCAAAATTACTGGACAATGGTCTTTATTGCAAACTAGAGAAGTGTTTATTCGACATTACTACTGTGAAATTCCTAGGGTATATTATCACTCCAGAAGGTTTTGAGATGGATCCTTCTAAACTCACGGCCATCTCAGAATGGCCTCTCCCTCAAGGTCTCAAGGCCATACAGAGGTTTCTGGGGTTTTCCAACTATTATAGGAGATTTATCAAGAATTATTCCGCTGTAGCCTCCCCTATCATTAATATGACACGTAAAGGTCTGAAGAACCAGATCTGGTCTTCTCAATCCAAACAAGCATTCGAAGCCCTCAAACAAGCTTTCACTTCCGCTCCCGTGTTACGGCATCCTGATCCCAGGATTCCGTTTGTTCTTGAGGTTGATGCTTCTGAGATAGGCATTGGGGCTGTCCTGTCTCAAAGAGAGTCTCCAGGAAAACCTCTACATCCTTGTGGGTTCTTTTCAAGAAAATTATCACCAGCAGAACGCAATTATGATATCGGTAACAGAGAATTGCTTGCTATCGTGTCTGCCCTATCAGAGTGGAGACATTTGTTGGAAGGTACTCTTGACTCTTTATTTATAATTACTGATCATAAACCTTACGTACATCGGGGATGCTAAACGTTTGAACGCGAGACAGGCCAGGTGGTCTTTGCTACTGTCTCGGTTTAATTTTGTATTGACTTACAGACCAGGTGACCGCAATGTAAAGGCTGATGCCTTATCTCGTCAATATGACCCGTATGAGTCTAATACACAAGACCACAATCCTATAGTTCCTCCTGAACGTATTGTGGCTTCCACAGTCTTGTCTGTCTCCTCGCCTTTCCTGGAACGCCTCCAGGCAGTTCAAGTAGGGGCTCCACCTGACAAGCCTCCAGATATGTTGTTTGTACCTGAAAAGGAAAGACAAGAATTACTCATAATGTTTCATGATTCTAAACCAGCAGGTCATCCTGGTATTACTAAGACGCTTACCAGTATCTCCAGACAGTTCTGGTGGCCCACCATGCGACAGGACGTACGTCTGTTTGTTTTGGCTTGTCAAGTCTGTGCCAGAAGCAAAACCAGTAAATCCTTGCCTGTCGGTCTATTGCAGCCTTTACCCATGCCTAAGAGGCCTTGGTCTCATCTATCTATGGATTTTATTGTGGACTTGCCGAAGTCCAAGGGTCATACTGTGGTTCTGACAGTTGTAGACCGCTTCTCCAAAATGGCTCATTTTGTCCCTCTACCTAAGCTTCCTACAGCCAAAGAACTGGCGGTTGTATTTGCTAGAGAGATTGTACGAATACATGGGGTTCCGTCTGAAATAGTCTCTGACAGAGGAGCCCAGTTCGTCTCTCGTTTCTGGAGGGTTTTCTGTGCAGAGATGGGGGTGCGATTGGCCTTCTCTTCAGCATATCATCCACAAACCAATGGGGCAGCAGAGAGGGCAAATAAGGGTCTCGAGCAGTACATACGTTGCTTTACCACACAACAACAAGACAATTGATCGGAGTTGTTGCCCTGGGCTGAGTATGCACGTAATAACGCCGTTAACGAGACCACTGGCCACTCTCCTTTTTCTGCCATCTATGGTTTTTTCCCTCCGGCTCTACCGCTTCAGTTTACTGAACAGGCCATCCCGGGTCTCGATGACCATCTCACTCAACTGCAAGAGATTTGGAGACAGATTCGAGAAAATATGGAGCGCAATGTTGCTGTCCAGAAACGCAAGGCTGACAGGCATAGGTTACAAGCTCCCTCCTATAACGTGGGGGATAGAGTTTGGTTGTCCACTAGGAACGTGAAGTTGCGGGTGCCTTCTATGAAAATAGCACCTCGGTTTATAGGTCCATATAAGATCATTCGCCGCATTAATCCTGTGGCTTATGCTCTTGCCCTTCCTAAACATCTTCGCATGCACAACATCTTCCACACCTCCCTACTGAAGCCATTGTTGTGTAACAGGTACACGCGGGTCGTTCCTCCTCCTCCACCTATTCAGGTTGATGGTGAATCTGAGTATGAGGTTAGGAGGGTTTTGGATTCTAGGCTGTGCAGGGGCGCTCTGCAGTACTTGGTCGATTGGGTGGGTTATGGTCCAGAAGACCGGTCCTGGATTCCAGCTTCCGACATGTCTGCCTCTAGGTTGGTCAGGGCGTTCCATGCCTCACACCCCGATCGCCCTGGTGGTCGTCCTGCCGCTCATCCTGTTGGTCGTCCGGTGGCCTCCCGTGGAGAGGGGGGTACTGTAACGTTGGGAGCTTCCAGCCCTACCTGTGTGCTTGAGGGCAGCATGTCTGATGCTGCTCGCTGACCAACGCCCGGTTTAAATGGAGACAGGCAGGGAGGTGGTTGCATGAGGCGCAGCTTGAGTGGGGGGCGTGGCTTGGTGAAGGTCTTTAAAAACCCTCAGTGTATTCTCAGCAGTTGCCAGATCGTGGTTATCCATACCTGAGCTCCTTGTACCTGACTGCTATATTGAATTAACCCGTTATTGACCTCTGCTTGTTTCTGACTATTCTGCCTTCTGTTGCCCTAGACCATTTTCTTGTACTACGCCAGTGCTCTGATATCGACCCGGCTATTCCATTTGACCATTCTGAACTCTGTATTCCTGATTCTGGCTCAGCTGACTACTCCCTGTGTTGTTAACCCTTTCTGTCTAGCTAGTTTACCTGGCCAATTCTAAGGACTAGACAGTTAGAGATCTTTCACGGCTACTCTGTTGGTAGCTTCTGGGCTCTGTGGAGTGTGGGGTGTTAAGTACTGCGTGGTGGGATCTGGGAACCGTGACACCTGGACTCTTTCCTCAGAGTTCCTCCAATGACAGCTCCAGGGCAGTTTCTCCTGCACCTCCGGTCAAGAAGACCGCACTGGCCTTGTACTCATATGCTGCATCTGAGGATGATTTTTTTGAGCGAGTCCTTGAAACACCCCCGATCTGCGGAATGGGTGGCATCCCCTAAAGTGGATAAGATGCTTTTGAAAAGGGTTCGAAAACCTCTCGAACGCAAGGTCCGCTCCCGTCTCCGTACGGAGTGTCCCAGACCGATAACTTCTAAGAACATACTTCAAACTCCGGAACTGAGTGAACAAATGGCACAATTTATGGCTAACACGGGCTGGAATCTCCGTAAAGGGGTTGATTTTTCCTTTCGGTCCTGCCAGGACAAGTTGCTCGACGTGTTCGGTCCTTTTTCCCCACTATTGGAGGCGATTGAGCATGCTCATATCTCGGGAATCGCTCCCAAAATTTCCACCCTCCGGGGTTGGGCTCACCGTACACTGTCCCTCCTCGGGAATGCCAATACAGCACTAGCTACCGAGCGCAGAAAGTCCATCCTGCTGCGCATTGACCTGGGCTTGATTTCTCTAGCCTCACATGACCCAGGCCCAGATGCAGAGGGTGATTTGTTCGCAAAGACTATTATTCCTGATATGAATGCTTACTCAAACTCCTTCACGACTATCACCAACGTAAAAACCAAGATGCGCAAGGTTTTCAACCAGCCAAAAGGAGTTTTTGGCCAGGCCGGCAGGCGCAGGGGTCGACTGCCCGGCCGTTCCTCTTACGGTTCCTCCAGAGCCTCCACAGGCCCCTATCAACAGAACCAAGTCCGTTTCTTCCCTCAAGTTCCCCGAGGCGGACGTGGACGTGGTTCCTTCCGCTCTCGTCCTCCAAGTAAGCCCATTACCTTCTATTCCTCCGAGTCACGTGGGTGGCAGGATTGCTCATTTTTTACTTGTTTGGGCACAGATTACGTCAGACGCATGGGTCCTACAGACCGTCCGGGGTTACCTCATCGAGTTTGTGTCAACCCCGCGTCAGCTTACGCCCCCGACCCCTCACGTGGAATCCTGTCACGGGGCGACGCTTATAGACATAGAGATGCAGGCCCTCCTAAGGAAAGAGGCCATTCAACCTGCTCCTCTGAATCCTCAGGGGTTTGTAAGCAATGTGTTCCTAGTCCAGAAAAAAGGGGGTTCCTTCAGACCGGTTATCATGTACCGTCATTTCAAAATGGAGGGAATCCATTGTCTACGTGATCTTCTCCAAACAGGAGACTGGATGGCGAAGGTAGATCTGACAGATGCGTATCTGACAGTCCCCATTCATGTCGATCGTCACTTTCTACAGTTTCTATGGCAGGGTCAACAGTTTCAGTTTACGTGCCTCCTGTTCGGCCTGTTGTCCGCTCCATGGTGTTTCTCCAAACTGCTACGTCCTGTCATGGCTCAGTTACGATCCAGGGGAGTTCGATTAGTGATCTACCTGGACGATATCTTGGTCATGGCGGCGTCCCGCGACAAATTATTGCTCCACCTACAATGGACAGTACACCTACTCACCGCTCTGGGTTTCCTTATCAATCAGGAGAAATCGATTCTGATTCCCACCCAGAACATAGAATTCCTGGGTTTCGTTATCGATTCTCCAGCGGCGTGCCTCAAGCTCCCTCAGCGCAAGCTTCAGGATATTCGTAAAGAACTGCGGAAGACCTTGACATGCCCAAGTTTTACAGTACGCTACTTGGCTCGAGTGATTGGACTTCTGTCCAGCTCTATTCAGGCCATTTTCCCGGGGCCCCCTCCACTATCGGGCCCTACAGCGTCTGAAGACGAGAGCCCTGGTTCGTGCCCAGTCCTACTCGGATCTCATTCACCTCGATCAGGAATCCAGGGAGGAGCTGGAATGGTGGCTCGTCAACATGGAAGCCTGGAACGGTTGAGCCATCTTCGGTTCCGAACCGGACCTTATTATCGAGTCCGACGCCAGCGCACAAGGCTGGGGCGCAAGATGCGGTTCCGTCTCCACCGGCGGCAAGTGGGCACCGGCAGAAAAATCCATCCACATCAACTGCTTGGAACTCCTCGCAGGGTCTCTGGCGATTCGCAGCCTCTCCGGCTCCCGGTCCAACTGCTGCATACTGCTCCGCATGGACAACCTTTCGGCAGTTCGATACGTCAACAAGCTTGGAGGCGCCCGATCACGCCCGTTGGCCGCTCTAGCGAAGACCTTCTGGGAATTCTGCCTTCACCGACAGATTCATGTACAGGCGGAATACCTTCCGGGACTTCACAACACCGTCGCCGATTGGTACTCACGATTCTTACTGGACTGCAGCGATTGGCAGCTTCATCTCTCGGTGTTCTCTCGATTGTCCGGGCTGTGGGGACCTCTATCCATGGACCTCTTCGCTTCCAGGCTCAACACACAACTCCCCCGCTTCTACAGCTGGCATCCAGACCCGGAGGCAGTGGCGACGGACGCTCTCCTGCAGGATTGGCCCCAGGGTCGCCACTACGCCTTTCCTCTGTTTGCTCTCCTGGGGAGGACTCTTCTTCAGATTCGCAGGAGCCAGGCATCAGTGGTATTGATTGCTCCGTGGTGGGCAACGCAGACCTGGTATCCTCACCTCCTCGATTTAGCACTGGATTTCCCCAGGTTACTCCCGATGGATCACAGATTGTTGTCAGACCCTCAATGCATGCCTCACCCACTCATTCTGGACGGACAGCTGCATCTCATGGCGTGGTTGCTGTCAGGCGATCCGTGTCTCCCGCTGCAGTTCCGGCACGGTTGGCTTCCTCCTCGCTGCCTCATGGGCACCAAGCACCCATCGAGCTTACAGACACGCCTGGGCGATTTGGACTGGCTGGTGCCTGGGACGAAGTATGGATCCTGTTTCGGCCTCTGTCCAATCCATTCTCCAGTTCCTCTCCGACCAATATGATGCCGGTAGAGCCTATAGAACGCTGAACCTGTATCGCTCCGCTATCTCCGCCAATCATCCTCGCCTGGATGGGACTGAAGTCGGCAGACATACTCTGGTCTGCAGGTTACTTCGAGGTGTTCGTCTCTCCCGTCCTCCACAACCCCGTTATACTTCTGTATGGGATGTTTATTTAATTTACTGTTGTCGTGGCCGGATAACCCGGCTCTGAACATTAAACAATTGTCTGCAAAATTGGCTATGCTGTTCTGCCTCATTTCATGCAGGCGTGTGTCGGATGTGAGGGCTTTGGACGTCCACGCCCGATCCTTCCGCCCCCGATGGGGTGGAGTTTCGGGTGTCTAGACGCACTAAAACCCTTTCTAAGAGTATCTTTTATCCATCTTTTCCATCTACTCCGTTGCTCTGCCCAGTGCGTTGCCTGCAACAGTACGAGTTGGTCACGGCTGCGGTGCGTCAGTGTCCTGTGGGCCCTCTATTTGTGGCCCTGTACCGCCCCTTCCAACCGGTGTCTCCACCACCCTGGCGCGTTGGCTCCGCTGGCTTATGTCCCTTGCTGGGGTTGATGTCTCTATCTTTGGGGCTCACTCCGTGCGGGGCACTATGGCTTCTCGGGCCCTCACAGTGGGTTGTAGGTTGGAGGACATTATGTCGGCCGCAGATTGGTCCCGGGAATCCACGTTTCGGGATTTCTATTTCCGCTCCGACGTTCATTGGGCTGCCTCTGTTCTGCCTTAAGCTTTGAACTGGCATTATAATATGAGCCTCCGTTTCCTGTGATTAAAATTCCGGATTTCCCTAGTACCATGACGGGAAGTCCTAATTTTATTAAGGATAAACGGAGGCGAGTATTATTCTCGCCCTGTCTTTCTGACCCGCCCTGTTAGTTTTGCTTGTATTATTTACCATTCTCATAATAAACTACTTGAGTTCCATATGAATACCTGGTATTGTGTTTTGTACTCTTGCGCGCCCGCCGTCTGTACAGTTGATCGCTGGCGGCGTGGCGCTCCTGCCCTTTGTTGCTCTGCTGCTGTTATCTATGTGCATCTGTTATAGTTGCCCGTGACTGACGATTTGTGTCTCTTCTTTCTTCCAGCTACTTAAGTTGCTGAGTTACTTGGCTGGGGCCCGTTGCAGTCTTCCTGGCTTCCTTCGCTTCTTCTGATACATCTGTTTCTGTAATCCAGCCGTTTCGGTTTCCTCTCCGTTCTGGGTTCAAGTTCGGATGTTCAAGTTTCTGGTTTCATGGTCTGGTGTTTTAGGATTTCAAGTTTCAGTGTTTCCTGTCATCGTTCCCAAGAAAGAGAGGATCCTGGGAGCGGGCTGGACAATTCATAGGGGGTTGCCAGGACTATGGACACTACCATTACTTGTTACAGGGGTGTCCCTGAAAAAGTTTGTTTTCTTCTTGCTGCTGGAAGTGGTATTAAAAGAATTTGGCATTATAATACTCGCCTCCGTTTATCCTTAATAAAATTAGGACTTCGTGTCATGGTACTAGGGAAATCCGGAATTAACCGCAGGAATTTGATTCCCCGACGTGCAGGGAACGAAAGAACACCGCAAATATTTAGGCTCGGTGATGCCCTAGGCAGGGGTGTAGTGTGGGGGGCACAGGTGTGGTTGCTCTGGGCACAATATTCTTGGGGCGAAACATTTCAAAAGAAAATTCTGCCTCTAATAATTTGCACTTTAAAGAATTACCGGCAGGTACTCAGTATCGGCACCTACCGGCAGGGCCGTCTTTAATATTGACTGGGCACTGGGCAAACATTTTCTTGGGCCCCTCCATGCAATTTTGCTCTCCACCACAGGGCAGATGCTCCTACGCTAGGAGGAAGAGGACATCCGCAGACAATGGTAAAAGTTCTGCTGATCTACGCCAGCCTGTGGAGCTCTTTGACACGCTCATACACACCGCATATTATGTGTCCACAGGTTGGGGGCCCCAGGCGCTGACAACCCATGCTACACCACTGGCCGCAGGCGCTCCACATTGTGCTGCCTCCTCCGCTCCCCCACATCAGATATAAATTACAGAAGACACAAACCTATCAGGGTTTATTAATTTATTCCTAAGGTTTATTAGAGTCTGAATTCTGAGTTTCACTGGTTTGTTCTGCTGTTACACACCTGCACTTGTGAAATCTATTGGTCCTCTCATAGAATCTGCTGCCATGGGGGTGGCCCAGGCCTGGTTGGCACATGCAGTAATACTGCCCTGGGTGCACTGTCAGATGGGATTTCACACTGACACACAGCCCCCCCCCCCCCCCCATGTTAGCACTAACAGATACTGGAAGTCACGTGATATGGCTGTGCCCTGTAACACACAGGAGACATTGCTATGTGTCCCTAAAGCCCAGGGCTCTGCCAGTCCCTATAGACCTCACAAACTCAGGTTCAAACAGGCTCCTCCCACTGTATTTACATAGTGCCGCGTCTCGTCTAATCCGGGTGAAGAGGGCGTGTCCGTGTGGCTGGGCGTGTCCCGTTCGGTGTGAGGCGACTGCGAGCCCCTTGCCGAGCGCTGGAGGTGCCAGGCTGTGGCTGACATGGCATGAGCTTCCCTCACAGAGAACACCGGCGGCACCTGCAGCACCAGGGGGAGGGCACCGACTGCCCTGCTTCACCACTGATAGCCCTGTGTGACCACTGAAAGCCCTGTGTAACCAGTGACTGCGCTGTGTGCGCCGGAGACAGCACCGTGACAGCAGGAGCCCCTGCTCACCACTCACCGGGAAGGAGCCATAGAGCCCGGGCTCTGATGCCAGCATGTCTGTAGCGGGGCTGAAGAAGCAGTTCCATAAAGCCAGCCAGGTAAGACAGGGCCAGGGGGGACAGGGGCTATGAGACCACACACACC
>CM019065.1:98182062-98293671 GCA_009667805.1 Leptobrachium leishanense
TGTGGAGCTCTTTGACACGCTCATACACACCGCATATTATGTGTCCACAGGTTGGGGGCCCCAGGCGCTGACAACCCATGCTACACCACTGGCCGCAGGCGCTCCACATTGTGCTGCCTCCTCCGCTCCCCCACATCAGATATAAATTACAGAAGACACAAACCTATCAGGGTTTATTAATTTATTCCTAAGGTTTATTAGAGTCTGAATTCTGAGTTTCACTGGTTTGTTGCTGTTACACACCTGCACTTGTGAAATCTATTGGTCCTCTCATAGAATCTGCTGCCATGGGGGTGGCCCAGGCCTGGTTGGCACATGCAGTAATACTGCCCTGGGTGCACTGTCAGATGGGATTCACACTGACACACAGCCCCCCCCCCCCCCCCATGTTAGCACTAACAGATACTGGAAGTCACGTGATATGGCTGTGCCCTGTAACACACAGGAGACATTGCTATGTGTCCCTAAAGCCCAGGGCTCTGCCAGTCCCTATAGACCTCACAAACTCAGGTTCAAACAGGCTCCTCCCACTGTATTTACATAGTGCCGCGTCTCGTCTAATCCGGGTGAAGAGGGCGTGTCCGTGTGGCTGGGCGTGTCCCGTTCGGTGTGAGGCGACTGCGAGCCCCCTTGCCGAGCGCTGGAGGTGCCAGGCTGTGGCTGACATGGCATGAGCTTCCCTCACAGAGAACACCGGCGGCACCTGCAGCACCAGGGGGAGGGCACCGACTGCCCTGCTTCACCACTGATAGCCCTGTGTGACCACTGAAAGCCCTGTGTAACCAGTGACTGCGCTGTGTGCGCGGAGACAGCACCGTGACAGCAGGAGCCCCCTGCTCACACTCACCGGGAAGGAGCCATAGAGCCCGGGCTCTGATGCCAGCATGTCTGTAGCGGGGCTGAAGAAGCAGTTCCATAAAGCCAGCCAGGTAAGACAGGGCCAGGGGGGACAGGGGCTATGAGACCACACACACCCCCACACACATCACACACAGCCACCCTCATCCACACACATCACACACAGCCACCCCCCACATCACACACAGCCACCCTTACACCCACACACATCACACACAGCCACCCTCAGCCACACACAGCCTCCCTCACACATCACTCACAGCCACCCCCACACATCACACACAGCCACCCTCACCCCCACACATCACACACAACCACCTTCATCCACACACAGCCACCCTCACCCCCACATTACCCTCACGCACACACATCACACACAGCCACCCTCACGCGCACACATCACTCAGTCACCCTCACTCACACACATCACACACAGCCATCCTCACTCACACACATCACACACAGCCATCCTCACCCCCACACATCACACACAGCCATCCTCACCCCCCACACATCACACCAGCCATCCTCACCCCCCACACACCACACACAGCCACCCTCACCCCCACACACATCACACACAGCCATCCTCATCCACACACAGCCACCCTCACCCCCACATTACCCTCACGCACACACATCACACACAGCCACCCTCACGCGCACACATCACTCAGTCACCCTCATTCACACACATCACACACAGCCATCCTCACCCCCCACACATCACACACAGCCATCCTCACCCCCCACACATCACACACAGCCATCCTCAACCCCCCACACATCACACACAGCCATCCTCACCCCCCCCACATCACACACAGCCATCCTCACCCCCACACACATCACACACAGCCACCCTCACCCCCACACACATCACCACACAGCCACCCTCATCCACACACAGCCACCCTCACCCCCACAGAACCCTCACGCACACACATCACACACAGCCACCCTCACGCTCACACATCACTCAGTCACCCTCACACATCACTCAGTCACCCTCACACACATCACACACAGCCATCCTCACTCACACACATCACACACAGCCATCCTCACCCCCACACATCACACACAGCAATCCTCACCCCCCACACATTACACACAGCCATCCTCACCCCCCACACATCACACCACAGCCATCCTCACCCCCTACACCACGCACAGCCACCCTTACTCACACACAGCCACCCACATCCCCCACACATCAATCTCACCCCACACACATCACCCTCACCCAACACTCATGACTCCCAGCCACGTGACCATACAGCACCACACTGTCCCCAAGTACATTACACACATCCACCCTGTTCCCTCTCACATCACACACACCTCCAACTCCACACACATAACACACAAACACACATCACATACAGGCACCTGACCTCACACACATCACACACAGCCACCCTCACCCAACACACATAAAACACAGCCACCCGAACCCACATCACACATACACATTACACTCAGCCACCCTGACCCCACATACATCACAAATACAGCTACCCTCACCCAACTGCACATCACACACACATTACACACGGCCATCCTCACCCCACACAAAGCCAATCTGACCCCACACACAATCACTCTGCCCCACATACCACATACAGTACATCACAAACAGCCGTTCTGATGACCTTCCATCTCCTACACATCTTTCACAGCCATCCAGACTTGCCATCTTGCACACATCATCCTCAACCATCCTGGCCTGTCATGTCACACACAGATGAGCGACTGCCATTGTTATATCCATTGGCACTAGGCTGGCACAGCTCCCTGTGTGTGTAGGCATCGTTCACACCCAGCAAATCTGAAGCTTCCTCCATGTAAACACAATTATTCATATGGCCTGTGTGTGGTGACAGCAGGGGAGGCTGCGACCATCTTCCATCCATTCTCACTGTCCTGTCCAGGAAGAACCAGGAGGATCAGGATGAACACATTGTATCCTGGATCTGTATTCCTTATCACAGTCTGTCTCCTGTATCTGTGGATATATCAGAGAGCTACAGTTGTGTTCAAAATTATTCAACCCCCACTGAAATTGAGTGTTTTGGCCAGTTTGACATTGATTTTGATCATTCAGTCATCTTGCTTACAATTAAATCAAAGAGGCACGTGTAGGTCAGACAAATATAACATAACATTTATAATGAAATAACCACAAATGTCTTTTCTGTGCTCACATCATTATCAGTTTTATTCAACCCCCAAGTGACATGCAATCAAGTACTTAGTACAACATCCTTTTACAGTTATAACAGCTTTTAAACGTGAAGCATAGCTTGACACAAGTGTCTTGCAGCGATCTACGGGTATCTTCGCCCATTCGTCATGGGCAAAAGTCTCCAGTTCAGTCACATTCTTAGGCTTGCGCACTGCAACTGCTTTCTTAAGTCCCACCAGAGGTTCTCAATCGGATTTAAGTCAGGTGACTGCGATGGCCACTCCAAAATGTTCCAGCCTTTAATCTGCAACCATGCTCTAGTGGACTTGGAGGTATGCTTGCGATCATTGTCCTGTTGAAAGGTCCAACGTCTCCCAAGCCTCAGGTTTGTGACGGACTGCATCACATTGTCATCCAATATCTCCTGGTACTGAAGAGAATTCATGGTACCTTGCACGCGCTGAAACTTCCCTGTACCTGCAGAAGCAAAACAGCCCCAAAGCATGATTGACCCCCCGCCATGCTTCACAGTAGGCAAGGTGTTCTTTTCTTCATAGGCCTTGTTCTTCCTCCTCCAAACATAGCATTGATCCATGGGCCCAAACAGTTCTAATTTTGTTGCATCAGTCCACAGAACACTATCCCAAAACTTCTGTGGTTTGTCCACATGACTTTTGGCATACTGCAGTCGACTCTTCTTATTCTTTGGAGACAGCAAGGGGGTGCGCCTGGGAGTTCTGGCATGGAGGCCTTCATTATGCAGTGTGCGCCGTATTGTCTGAGCTGAAACTTCAGTACCCACATCTGACAAATCTTTTCTCAGTTCCTCAGCAGTCACACGGGGACTTTTCTCCACTCTACGCTTCAGGTAGCGCACAGCAGTCGAAGTCAGCATCTTCTTTCTGCCACGACCAGGTAGCGTTTCAACAGTGCCCTTTGCCTTGAATTTACAAATGATGCTTCCTATGGTCTCTCTTGGTATGTTTAACATCTTTGCAATCTTCTTATAGCCATTGCCCTTCCTGTGAAGAGTAATCACTTCTTCTCTTGTCTTCCTGGACCATTCTCTTGACTTCACCATGTTTGTAACCACACCAGTAAATGTCTAGAAGGAGCTGAGTATCACAGTCATTTTAAAGCTGCCTAATTGGTGCTTATTATGCTTTATTGCTGCTCCGTGACATCCACAGGTGTTTTCAATACCTGATTGAAAACACTTGAATGAACCTCTGTTCTTCAGAGTGGTAGTCTTTAAGGGGTTGAATAATTGTGTCAATGAGGAATTCACAAAAGAAACATTTACTACTGTATTACAAAACCAATTGATGTCATTTTCGTTGCATATGGTTCTTTAAAAAGTCCTTGTAGGATTTCATTCTGAATACAATTACAAATGTACACTAAATTCCCTAAAACCCTTTACAGCATTGGGGGTTGAATAATTTTGAACATAACTGTATCTGTCCACGTCTGTTGTTTATTTTGCTCAGTCTTACAGTTGTGAGTTTCCGCAGGAATCAATCTGTCCATTCTTTGGCCGTGATAACGTCATCTCTCCAGCCCCTGTAATTTTGCCATAATCTACACTACCCGCCACTGAGCCTCAACCACGTATTGTTTGCCACTAATCAGCACCCGATATTAGGCAAATTACCGGTAATTGTTATTGGTCTTTTATTTGCGAATATTGCTGGTAATTGGCCAGGGCGGCTCTGCAGGCACGAACCATGAAGACCCGCAGCTCAGCGCCGATTTTGAATAGCAGCCTGACATCTTGGGTGCCAGCCCTCACCGTAGGACTGCCCCGAATTTATCGCACATGAGCATGATGATGTCAGAAATGGGGCGTTCCTCCCATCACGCAGGAAATTCTCTACACAGATTTAAGGGTCTTTTGGACCCCTGCATCGCATGTCTGCAGGGGTCCGCAACCTTGTCCCTCCAGATGTTTTAAACTACATTTCCCATGCGACTCTACCCAGTGGTGTATTTAGGTTTTGTGCTGCCCTAGGCCTGACTAAACTCGTGCACCCCCTAATTTAAATTTGACGCACCCCTTCCTGTCAAGGGCACACCTTCCTGGTTAATCCCCACCCTTCCTCTTTAAGCTCCACCTTTTCCTCTTAGAGCTCCGCCTTTTCCTCTCTTTATATTAAAAGTGGATACCAAGTGCCTACTTGTGTATTTTGTATACCATTTCAAATATATCTATTGAGATAAAGAAAATTTATGAAATGTTTAAATTCAAGCATTTTTACAAAGAACAGCCACGCATGTCAAGTAAACGGGATCACAGTCGCTCTAATTGGTTGAACAATAAAATCCACAGAAACGTGCACTGCATATGAGCGTATCACAGAGCTGCACAGCAATAAAACCCACAGGAATGGGCACTGTGTATGAGCATATCAGAGCTGCACAGCAATAAAACCCACAGTAATATGCAGTGTGTATGAGCGTATCCCAGAGCTCCAGGGCAATAAAACTCACAGTAATATGCAGTGTGTATCACCGAATCCACAGCAATAAAACTCCCAGCAATGCAATGTTTGGTGTGTGTCAGCGTATCAGAATCCACAGCAATAAAACTCCCAGCAATGCAATGTGCGGTGTGTATGAGTGCATTAGAATCCACTGCAGTAACACTCCCAGCAAACCGAGTGTATATGAGCACACAGCAATTATGCTGTGGAGCCATCTTGTCAGCAGTGGGGTGCCACTGTCAGAGGGTGCACTGTAGCTTTGATTCCCTTCCCGGTGGGTGTTCAGTCCAGAATAGAGTCTGTGTTAACAAAAGGGCGGGCAGCTGCGCACGTGCGTTTCACGTGGTTCAGCCAGTCATGTGGTACTGAGACTCAGTGAAATGCCCTGATGTTCGGTGATTTCAATCAGCAGGTTTATTCAGGCGAACCCCATAGGTTTCAATGTTAAAAATATTCCCGTTTTTATGCAATATCTAATAAATCATTTATTATTTTAATCTGCAGTAAAAAGTCTTTGATTTTTTTTTTTAGTACCTTCTAGTCATTTTTCAGATTTTTTTTGGGCAAAATTCCCCCCCTTTTTTTAATAGCAGTTTTTCTTTTTTCTGTAACAGAACTTTTTATTATCAATCATAGGATCTTATATGTAAATTCCAGACATTTTCATTCAGTAGTTCTTTTGAAAACAGCAGGCCACGGGTTGGCGGTGGCAGCATTCAGCTTTGGGGACCCTGCGGTGAATGGTGAATTCACTGCAGGGTGGGGAAATTTTATTCCCCCGAAGTGCAGGGAACTACAGAACACCAAAAAGTTGGCATCATTTCGGTGCTCTGTGAGTAACCCATTTAGTGGTGAGGTTTTTTTCTGCCCCCTGGAAAGTGAAATTGAAAGTGTAAATTAGTGAAATCTCAATGTATCCTTCCTGGTAAAATACTTTGCAAAAGTAATATTTTTTATTTTTTTATTTTTAGGGGTGGGGCCACCCAGTGCGGGCCGCCGCCCCCTGGAAAGTGCCGCCCTAGGCCTGGGCCTAGTCGGCCTAGGCCAAAATACACCAGTGACTCTACCAACCTAATGAGGAGCTGAGCATCACCGGAAATGTGGTTCCAAAACATCTGGAGAGCCAATGTTGGTGCCCCTGTCCTACGAGATCATGTGAGGTATCATTGCAAATGCCTGAGCCTGGCCTTTCCAATGATTCTAGACGAGGCCATGTTGTTCGTAAAAATGAAAGATTCAATAAAAGTATATATTTTTTTAAACTGAGTAAATGAAGTGGGCATAGTGCAATGTTTTAATAAAAACTTTTTCACATAGTTAATGGCATAATGTCAGATTTGTGTTGTTTTTCACAACTTTAAATGTACAGAATATCATCACTTGTTATTGGCCAGAAAAGCTGCTGATGGTCAGTATCGGCTCTGATTGGATGATATTGGTTTATCCCTATTAGCCACATGGCTTCTATTTGTACCAAATACAGCTGATACACATATCAGCACAGATCCTATCATTATTCGCTTAGTTACTCCGATATTCTTATTTATGGTAGAGTAATAATAATAATAATAATAATATTTATTTACAAAAGCGCCAGCATATTCCGCAGCGCTGTACAATAGGCACAGTATAGACAGGGTTACAATACATTTGACAAACAGTACAGGAGGAGATGAGGGCCCTATTCCCGTAGGAACTCACAATCTGGGAGGGTTGGGGTTGGAAACAGGAGGAGAGGACTGTAAGGTGAGAGTGATTGATGGTTGCGTCAGTGAGTTGGGTGGTAGGCTTCCCTAAATAGGAACGTTTTAAGGGAGCGTTTGAAGGAAGAGAAGTTAGGGGAAAGTCTGACAGTACGAGGGAGAGCGTTCAAGAGAGTGGGGGGCTGCGCGTGAGAAATCATGCAGTCTATCATGGGAAGAGGTAATGCGGGGAGAAGCTAGGCGCAGGTCACTGTTTGACCTTAGGGAGCGGGCTGGGGTGTATTTGGTGATTAGTGAGGACAGGTAGTGGGGAGCTGAGTTAGTGAGGGTTTTGTAGGTAAGGAAAAGGATTTTGAACTTAATTCTGCAGTGGATGGGGAGCCAGTGAAGGGACTCGCAGAGGGGAGCGGCAGAGACAGAGCGGCGGGTGAGGTGAATTAGCCTGGCGGAGGCGTTCAGGATGGATTGTAGGGGGAGAGGCGGGACAGAGGGAGGCCAGATAAGAGATTATTGCAATAGTCGAGTCGGGAGATTACCAGGGCGTGTATGAGTTGTTTTGTGGTGACAGCGGTAAGAAATGGCCGAATTCTGGAAATATTACGCAGTTGGTATCGGCAGGAGGAGGAAAGAGACTTGATGTGGGGGATGAAGGAAAGAGCAGAGTCAAGTGTAACTCCAAGACAGCGAACTTGGTTTGATGGGGAGATGGTGATACCCTCCACCGTGATAGAGAAGTCAGGAGGTTGGGAGGCATTGGAGGGAGGAATAAGTAGGAGTTCAGTCTTTGACGTGTTGATCTTTAGGTGGTGGGAGGCCATCCAGGAGGAGATGCCAGATAAACAGTCACTGACTTTTGAAAGGACAGGGGGAGAGAGATCAGGGGTAGAGAAGTAGATCTGAGTGTCATCAGCGTAGAGGTGGTAATTAAAGCCAAAGCTGTTGATGATTTTGCCCAGGGAGGAAGTGTAGATGGAAAAGAGCAGAGGACCAAGGACAGAGCCTTGAGGTACACCAACAGATAGAGGCAATGAGGAGGAGGAGTTACCGGCAAAGGACACACAGAACGACCTGTTGGATAAATAGGAGTCAACCCAAGCAAGTGCAGTGTCACCGAGACCCAGAGAGTTGAGGGTCTGTAGAAGGAGGGGGTGGTCAACAGTGTCAAAAGCAGCCAAGAGGTCAAGCAGGATGAGAATAGAATAGTGGCCGTGTTTTTTAGCAGTTAGGAGGTCGTTGGTGACTTTGAGGGCAGTTTTAGTTGAGTGTAGGGGATGGAAGCCAGATTGCAGGGGGTCAAGTAGGGAATTGGAGGACAGGAAGAGGGAGAGGCGGTTGAAGACTAGTTTTTCTAAGAGCTTAGAGGTAAAGGGAAGCGGGGATACAGGCCGGTAGTTGGATGGAGAGTTGGGATCGAGGGATGGTTTCTTTAGTAAAGGGGTAACTAGCGCGTGTTTGAAGGCGGATGGAAAGGAGCCAGTGGAGAGAGATAGGTTGAAGATGTGTGTGAGAGCAGGGGTGAGGGGGAGGAGGAGAGGGGAGGAATTAGATGTGAGGGAATGGGGTCGAGCGGGCACGTGGTGAGATGTGCGGAGGACAATAAGAAATTGACTTCCTCCTCAGTGGCTGGGAGGAAGCGGCAGAGGGTGGCAGAGGGGACCTCTGGGAGTGGAGGTGGCAGATAACTATCTTGTGTTGGGATGTTGCTTCTGATAGTTAGAGTTTTACTGAGGAAGTAGTCTGCCAGGTCTTGAGCGCTGAAGGCAGCTGTGGGGGGAGGTGCAGGTGGGTAGAGGAGGGTAGTGAAGGTGGACCAGAGCCGTTTAGGGTTGGAGGACAGCGTAGATATAAGAGATGAGAAGGATTGTTTGGCCAAGTGGAGGGCAGAGGTATATGACCGAAGAATAAACTTGAAGTGAACAAAATCAGCTTCAGAGCGGGATTTCCTCCAGGCACGCTCTGCGGTGCGGGAGAATCTTTGCAGGTAGCGAGTCTGGAGGGTGTGCCAGGGCTGAAGCTGGCGGCGTGGGGCCTTACAGAGTCGAAGAGGAGCAAGAGTGTCTAGAGCAGAGATAAGCGTAGTGTTGTAGTGATTAGTGGCAGCATCAGGGCAGGTGAAGGATGAGGTGTGAGGGAGGTGGTGAAGTAGATTGGAGAATTGATGGGGGTCCACAGCATGTAGATTTCTGCGAGTGTGTGTGCGGGGTGGGGGAGCAGGGTGTTTAGGAAGTCCAGATAGGTTGAAAGAGAGAAGGTGGTGGTCAGAGATAGGGAAAGGGCGACAGTTGAACTCAGAAATGGAGCAGAGGTTTGGAAAAGACAAGGTCAATAGTGTGACCATCGCGGTGGGTAGGGAGGAGGGAGGATTGTGTGAGTCCAAGGGAGGACATGAGTGAAAGAAGTTTGGAGGCAGCAGGGGCGGAAGGATCATCAACGGGAATGTTGAAGTCCCCGAGAATTAGGCATGGAAGACTAGAAGACAGGAAGTGAGAAAGCCAGATAGCAAAGTGGTCAAAGAACTGGGAGGTTGGTCCCGGTGGGCGGTAATCAACAATCAACTGCTGCACCAACTGCTCAACGTTTGCATGTGCCCACTTTTTGATTGGATTTATTAGACATTCCCATTTGCCATAAATAAACACAACCCGTGTTCTAATTTCTAATATTTATTTTATTTAAATGCCAAACGTCGTCCTGTTCTGCAGTGATGTCATATTACAGCAGCGGATATTTCCTGGCATGGATTTGAATGATGGGGGTGCATAGGTCCAGCCAGGATCAATGGCCCGATTGATAATGTGTGACTTTCATTTTAAGTGGTTGTAAAATAAATGACAGTGATTAGGCTTGCAGTCCCCGGAGGGTCATGTTGCTGCTTGCCGATCAGTGTAATACAGCGCAGATGTTTCTGCCTGCTGTTGGTTTACACTGGACGGGTCGTTCATTTCATCGATGTCGTTTTATTGATGATAGAGTTTAGGTACAAGTTTGATTTAGCTAAAATCATTCATTTGGCATGCGCTAAAAATGCAAAATTACCCAAGGAGAAAAAATGCTGGTCGCACTGCAGGATTTCATATGGCTCCTTTAATGGGAGAGAGGAAATGCAGCGTTTCAGCTTGATTCATGAGCCTTCATCAAGTGATAAATGCTTGTTTATCGAGCCGAAGCATTATTATTATTATTATTATCATCATTTATATAGCGCCAACAGTTTCCGCAGCGCTTTGCAATAACCAAAGGGAACAGGATACAGGTGAACGGACATAGGAGGGAAACACTAGCAGGGTTATTCAAAGAGAGGTGAAAAGCAGGAGAAGGGCTGGAGAATGGAAAATTCTAGGTTAAAATAGCCGATTTGGAAAGTGAGCTAAATGGGAGAATTTTTCTGGTTTGGCTATTTTGACCTAGAATTTTCACTTCTCCAGTCATTCTGCTTTTCAACTCTCTTTTTATAACCCTGAAGTGTAGAGGGCCCTGCTCATAGGAGCTTACAATCTAGAGGGATCGGGGTTGAGGACGACAAGAGGAATTTTACTGGTTGGCAGGATCATTAGTGCCAGTGGTTTGGGAATGGTGGGGCAATGGAGGAGGCTTCAATCATGTGTGAGTAGGTGAGCAGAGGGATGCGTTTCATCGTACAGGAAGCCAATAGAGGGACCGGCTGAGGGGGGAGGTTTGTGAAGTGCGTCTGAGAAAAATAAGCCTGGCACCTGCATTCATTACAGATTGCACAAGGGGCGATACGGGAGTTGGGGAGGCCAATAAGGAGCAAATTGCAGTAGTCAAGTCGTGAAATGACAAGCGCATGAACCATCACCTTTGCGGTAACTTGCGTCAGAAAGGGGTGGAAGCGGGCGATGTTCTTGAGTTGATTAGTAACAAGATTTGGTCACTGTCTGGACGTGGGGAGAGAACGTTAAGTAATTTCTTTCTCTTTGGCTGCGAACATTGGGAGAGTCTTCCCTGGCATGTGTTTCTACTAACCCGGAGGTCCGCACCCCAGGCCCTCCAGATGTTTTGGAGCTACATTTCCCTTTGAGACCCAGCCATTCTGATTCCATGCTGAGTATCATGGAGGAGGTAGCTTGAAAACAACTGGACGGTCAAGGTTGCTCACCTCTTCACTAACCTCTCTAAGAGATTTCCTGGAGAAGCTCTATCAGGTGCGTTTTTGTGCCGTACATTAAGGTCCCGTTCACACTGTGCGATTTATCGCGCAGATTTTGCTGCGACGTCGTTACTTTCAAATCGCACAGTGTGAACGGGGCCTAAACTGTTAATGAATGTTGTGCTGGCGAATATGTGTGATAATTAACACTTCCATAAATAAGACATATTCTGGATATCTGCGACGGGCGGCCGCGGCTCTGTTTTCTCTACAACTGGGAGTTTTCCTAGACCGAAGCTTCTTGAAAGAAGAGAACCTGTGAACCAATTTTCTGGATGCCTGCATGGACGCCAAGGGTTCATCTTATTTATATATTCTGTAGCAAACATACGTGTGCGCTACTGTCACGGTCACCGCGCGTCTACACTTCAAGATGCTAACTTAAAAAAAAGTAAAAACACCGGAAGGAGTAATGTGTATTACAAAAAATGACATATCAATTTAAAACCCATAGAGAATGCGTGGGTAGAGGTTAATTCATTTTAAGCACTTCATACGAAATCCTGGCACAGGCAGCCTCTGGTTGCTGTTGCCAAATATTTCTTCAGCCATTTAAGGGGTTATTCAAAGAGCACCGAATTGGCCACAGTATTGCACCAAATTATGAATTTCCCCGTACAGTTCAGTTTCGTGGCCATTCGGCTATTCAGAAAGCTGGCGATTCACCAAATATTAACAAATTGTGAGCAAAATACGCAGGGTAATTCAAAGACCATCAGTCAACGCACGTTCGGTGACTTTTCGTTCTCTTCAATTCGGTTCAATTTGGCGATCCCATTTCGGCGACCCTGCGGTGTATTCAGCAAGCACCACAGGGTCCCCGAATTGCAGGGAAAGGTCTCCGAAAACTCACCGCAAAACGAGGGCAAAGAAACTACTGAGCGAAAATGTCTGAAATTTGCATAGGAGTTCCAGGGAATGATAATAAAAAGGTCTGTTACAGAAAAAATAAGTAAAGTTAAAAAAAAAATCCATAAAAATGCTTTAAGAGTCTCTTTATAGATTTTTTTACTGCAGAATTTTATAATGAACGATTTATTAGATATTGAATTAAAACTGGAATATTTTTAACATTGAAGCCTATGGGATTCGCCTGAATAAACCTGACGAATGAAACCACCGAATGGCAGGGCATTAGGGGAACCTTTCACTGCTGGTTTGTGTTCTCTGAATAGACGAAGCAGTGCTTTTTAGGATTATTGTCCTGCTGAAAGACCCAGCCACGTTTCATCTTCAATGCCCTTGCTGATGGAAGGAGGTTTTCACTCAAAATCTCACGCTACATGGCCCCATTCATTCTTCCCTTTACACGGATCAGTCGTCCTGGTCCCTTTGCAGAAAAACAGCCCCAAAGCATGATGTTTCCACCACCATGCTTCACAGTAGGTATGGTGTTCTTTGGTTGCAACTCAGCATTCTCAACTCGTCGTGTCATGCACGCTTGCACAGGGCTTGTGACACGGTCACGCTTGATACTAGAGGTGGTACGCTTATATCTGTTTGTGGCTCCCAACTATTCCATCTCCAGCCACTAATACAGTGTCTAGGTAGGAATAAACCCGGTTGCAGGGAGCTGTGTAAGGGATGTTGGCTTGTGTCAATTTTCTTATGTCAGGGTTGGATTAGGGCTGTCAATAGGATATTTTGCTCTTTTCATTTGTTTTTAATAAAAAAAGGAAAACAATATGGGGATTTAGTTATACCATATGGTTGTTGTATCGTGTTACGCCCAGTTCTCTAGAGAACTTTTGGAGAAGTGAAAATTCTAGGTCAAAATAAACGATTTGGAAAGTGAGATAAATGGGTGAATTTTTCTGGTTTGACGTAAAATTTTCACTTCTCCAAAAGTTCGCCAGAGTTTCACCTTTCTCAGAGTGTCACCTTTTTTATCTATGTAATATATATTAGGGATCTGCATGGCTGAGAAATTTGTTTTGTTTCGTTATGTTTTTAAATAATTTTGTTTTCGGCATTTCGTAACTAATTTAGTTTCGTGTTTCGTTTCGGATCGATTTTTGAAATTTTCCAATCAAATTGAAATTTCGAATCGATTCGAATTTCATATATCAATTCGCATTTTGGATCGCTAAATAAAACCCCAATTAATCAAATTTTTTGCTGTTAAAAGAAAAGCTAGGGTTAAATTTTAAGCTGTGTCACAGATTTAGTATTTGAGTCAAATTAAACATTGAAACAAATTTAATTTGTTTCATAAAGTCCTTTGCTGACTATTACTTGTATTTTAAGTTAAGATCAATTCGATTAGTTGATATCAATTTGATAGTTCATTTCAAATTCGATAGTTGATATCAGTTATTCAAATTTTTCTTTTATGATGCTGACAGTGTAAAACGAAATAAATTCGTTATACACCGTTTCGTTTCAAATTCGTTTCATAGCGATTCGTTATTCGGAAGTACTTCCGAAATACGTATTATCAAATTTCGTTACAAATTCCGAATATTTCCGAAACGAATGCACATCTCTAATATATATATATATACAGATGTAGGTAGATACTCCTGGCTGTGGATTTAATTACATTGCAGGTCCATTATGCAGCAATTCGCCTAATGTATATGGAGCTACTATAAAGCGGTTGAGACAGAGCGAATTGGGCCTGAAGAAGGGACTGTCCCACCTAAAAAGGTACACGCTGCAGGTATCCGTGTGGTTTGGGCTTCTTTGCACAGAGACTCCTTAACATCAGTGCAGTGTTGGTGGCATCATTGTATTTGGGCAATTATCATGACCTGCAAAAGTGATAAACGTAAACCTTTAATGTCTGATGGGTGTTATATGTATAGTTGTATAAAATAGGCATTGTCATGATAGGTGGATCTGTAGGGAAGTTGGGAGTGGTGAAATCTGACGTCATTCTGGGGTCAAGAAGGAATTTTTCCCAATATGTCGCATATGGTGAGAGCTACAGACTGGGTTTTTTGTCTTCTTTTGGATCAACGGCAGTAGGTGATGTGGGAAAGACTGAACCTGATGGACGCATGTCTTGTAACTATTTTATAAATACTTTTTCAACTTTTATTTTAGCTGCCCCCCCACCCCGCTTCTCTAAACAATGCAGAGCATTCATATAGTGTAATAGTCTCCTGTCCTGCTGGAACCACCTGATCGTCAACTCTGATAGTGGAATCAATGCTTTTGCTACAAAACACATCTTTTTATGGCCCAGACTTTTCTAGCTATTCCTCGCAAAACTCTGTATAGCGAAGAAACAAATCTTTGCAGGCTACATTGTTTTTATTCGAACGTACAAGCAGTTTCCTTCTGAGATCTGTCGTGCATCATGCCGTTAACAAGGTCGCTGACCATGTGCAAAACACTCTAGTCTCTGAGGATCTTTTACTGAAGGACCAGAAGACAATGCCTTTCACTGACTGTCCAATGCCATCATATTCTCTAAGACGATCTTAATATCCTCCAAAAGTCATGAAAAGCATTTGTTTCAGATGTACTGTATAAGCTGTTCCTGCAGGAGTCTGTATCATTGCACGGTGCGATCAAGTTAAATTAATGGTTCTCGTGAGGTTAATCACTCAACCAGGAGATGAGAGCTAAAATTGAGAAATAAAATGGTAAACCTTATACAATATATTTTCAGCATGGCTTATTTGGTCTATAATGTGCAGTTCCCTTTGTTGATTCTCCACAATTCCTCTGACAGGTTAAGTCTGTAGGACGGATCTTTTGCTCACAGCTGTCACTCGCCCCTGCGGCATGCCACATGGAAGTAAAGGTTGTTTTGTTGTTTTTTTTTTTTTTTATAGGGAAATATCGAGTATGTGTCAGCAGAAATATACAAAGCAAAGCTAGTACATATGTAAGGAGTGATTCCTTGTTAAATGAACTCCGATTATATTGGGCATGACAGGATCCCTGAAGGGCCCCAGATCTATGGTATAATTTAATCTGGAAATTATGTAGAGCAATTTATCAGGACAAAATGTCAGTAGCAGAAGGAGGAATGTGAGGGGGGGGGGTGTCCACATTTTAGCGGTGCTGGATGCCAAAGATCTGTTGCCCAAACAGACGTCCTTGCATTTGGTAAACAGGTAAAAAACATTGACATAGTAGAAGAATTTACAGGCTAAGAAGAAACTGATTTGCCTTTTTTTTTTTTTTTTTAGAACAAGATAGTACAGATCTATAAAACATTCGGCTCACAGAGCCAATAAATGTGGCTGTCACAGATCCAATAAATCTGACTCCTACACACTACACATTGCTGTATCACAAAGCCCTACAGCAATAAACTCACTGTAATGTGCGGTTTGTGTGAGCATATCACTGAGGTCCACAGCAATAAAACTCCCAGTAATGTGCGTTTTTTGTATGAAAATTTTACAGAGCTCCAGAGCAATAAAACTCAAAGTAATGTGCGATGTGTATCAGAGAGCTTCACAAAATAAAACTCACATTAATGTGCAGTGTGCAATAAAAACCTCAATGTGCAGTGTGTATGAGCATATCAGAGGTTCACAGCAATAAAACCCCCAGTAATGTGCAGTGTGTATGAGCGTATCACAGAGCTCCACAGCAGTAAAACTCACATGTAATGTGCAGTGTGTATGAGATCTGCAGAATTGGAATCAGTTAGCAGCAGCTTTTGGGTGCCTGTAAATATTCGTTTAGCCCATTGGTGCGGTAATTAACGTTAGGATCAGTAAGGTATTACAAAGTCCTAACGTTAATTACAGATTGCCCTCCACATGTTATGTATAGGATGCGCAGAGTACAGTAAACTCACGCAAAATAGCGCAATCACCGATGCACTGCATTTTTTTTTAACTGTTTAGCGTTGGGAAGGTAAAATGGGGCACGAGGTTAAGTCACTTCTCCTAATGTTAACACTTACTCACCTGAATGCTACAGTTAGGGCCGTATTCCCTAGTTAACGCTAAGTCTCTGAGTTGACTCTCGCCATGTTTCAGGGAGATTTGTGTCATCTGAAATAGAAAGCGCATGAAACACCCTTGTAGAGCAATACAGATAATTGTAGAGCAAAACTAAGCTGTCTAAACAATAAAAGATACAAAATATATATATTTCTGCAAGGAGAGTGCAGGACAATGATTCTGTTTTAATATGTTACTTATTTTATATTAATTATACAATTATTAGGGCTCTATTACATTCTTCGCGCAAACGTTAATGCATGAGCAAAAACGCATTAACGCGAGGGTTAAAACCCTTTGCACTGAACGTCATATTACAAAGTCAGCACAACAAACGCGCGCATTCGTCTTAACGCGGGTGGACCTGCGCGAACCCCTTTGCGAGTAATGTACGTTGCGCGTCCTATACTTAACATTGTGAGCGCAAATGCGTTTGTGTGCTGGTACGCGGATGGTATTACAATCTGTGCGCAGTTTTTTACGCACAGCGTTTACGCACATAATTTTAACGTCTTTTAAAAGCTGGTGGTAACGTAAATCTGAATGTCCTGGCCGAAACCAAATACACCAGCCCAAAAAAAAAAAATACAGCACAGTATAGTTACACATCCTACACATACCAAACCAATAAAATGGAGAAGTTGTGCGTGGTTTTTATTATTGCTGCAGCATATATACTCAGATTGATTTTTGACAGGCGCAAAAACTGAACGGGAGACAATTGTGGTTCTTAATTCTGATTGGCTGAATCGCGTGAAAAAACAGTCTGAACACCGATTTCTGAGAGCAAAGTTAAGGCGCGCGTGTTTTTGCGCGTCCTTTTTACACGTGCAATTTTTCAATGGATGAAAAAGTGTGCGCGGATTGTAATACCAGCGTTAATTTACGCACGTTAACGTTTAACACTTCACACACAAATTAACGCGCTGTGCGAGCTTTTTTGCACAAAGATTGTAATCGGGCCCTTAGAGTGTATTATGTCCTGTAGGGCACCCATGTATCAAATTACTACGCCATAAAACACAATAAAATCATACCTTTTTGAATTTCATGAAACCATGATAGTTAAGGTATAGACACACCACTGCACTAAACAATATTTACATACTTGATCAAAAGTAATCTTTTTCTCACGGAATAAATATTGCTTTTAAAACAATAGGTATATAGCCATGGGATGTGCAGATATTATTTTTGAGGTAAAGAAATATTGTTTATCGGGGTTATGGGAATTCACGTTATTATTTTTTTTTATCGTTGTTACTTTGTTTTGTGCGTCCCTCCTCCCTCTTTTCATTGTTTACTATTAGCAGAAGGCCATTTCAAAATATCTGCTGAGCGATAGAAGCACTTGTTACATTTAATGTTATTTTACAAAGAAATTGGAACACTCGCAGCAATGTTGACCTCTTTGGAAGGATCAGTTTAAAGGCGATGGTTCCTCTTACTGTTCCAAGTATTCCCTTGATGTCGTCACATGTATTCATTAAATCAAGACCCACGGAGAATAGTGGTGCTTCGATCACTTTCATCTTCGTGTGTCATAACCAATCCTCTACAACAAGGACGCTTTATCGTTTTTGTGTCCAAATGTATCTTGGCACCAGGAGGGTGTTGGCATGGCAGGTGCCCAAATTTACCTTTTGTAATTGTGTCAATAAAAGGATGTAAATGGGATATTGTTGAGGGCAGAGTGGGTGGGAGGTGGCAGCGGGCGCTGCACATTCCTCGTTGTTTGTGTGTTGGATGTTAATTCTTGTTTCTTACAACATGTCAAGTAACAGCTGTGAATCTGAATCATGAATGCGAGCTTGGCAGCGGTAAGTGTCAGGGGAAATATGGCCTAGTTGCTATTCTTACAAGTCTAAATCAGGATCAGGGCCAAGGAGGAGTAACCTTTTTTGTAGGAGTGATTTCCCCAGCAGCTCTGTAAATGTGATTATACAGAGATCAATACTATTTACAGAGGTAGGAATACAGAGGATGTCATTGATGACAATAAGAGCCCAGCAGCCGCCTGCATCATGGGAGATTCTATATAATATAACCATGAAAAATGCTGAATATTGCCCTGTTGCCCATTTTTGCAGCATAACAGGATATGAGTATAGTATGTTCTGTGTACTTATGCGCTTAAAACCAAACGACGTGATTAATTAGACATTCAAGGTTTTTTTAATAGATTAGGTCCAGTCTGGGAAAAGAAGCATATTAGCAACTGAAACGATTTATTTTCTGCCTGCAAAGAGACCTTCGATCTGTCATCCTTATCTCCCTGGATCATAGTATTGAGGGGCCTTTGCCACTGCCTTCATAGTTGAAGATGAGGGTGGTTGCAGACGCCAGGAGGCAGGAAACCAGCTTAAAATGCAGGTGTTAACCTGAAAAGGTAGTAAGTGTCATTTGACAAAGATTTAAAGAGAAACGTGATGCAGTTGGTAGGTGATAGAATATATTTTGGGTACACTTGACCACCACAAAAATATCCCTTGGTAGAACAAGATTGAATCCTGACGAAACATCGCACCATGGACATTCAGTTTGTTCATGCATACCGATTTACACCATGCTGACGCTGCTTATCCCTTCAAGATGACATGCAACGCGTGTACCATTGCTCAGGTGCTATTATGGCAGCATACAAATTTGAATGATTCCTTTATTTTTATTCTTTTTGTAGTTGCCTTTTTTTCTATTATTACCTTGTGTGATCAGAATTGATCGGTGTGTTATAATTGCAAACAAAGCCACTGTCAGCTCACACTATAAGGGTTATTCAGAGAGCACCGAAATGTCGCAGACGTTTCGGTGCTCTATTGTTCCCTGCACTTCGAAGAATCAAAGTACCCCACCCTGCGGTGAATTCAGTATTCACTGCAGGGTCCCCGGATTGCAGGGAAAACCCGCCGGAAAAACCATGCCGAACACGCCGGGAAAAGCCGCCGATCACAGCGCAGAGCAGCCGCCAGAAAAAGCCGACAAGCTGACGAATGGGGAAAAAGAAAAAAAAACCTGTGCGCTTGAAAGTTTCAAAATTGCAATGCTGTTTGCAAAAAAACTACTGAACGAAAATGTCTGGAATTTACATATAAGGTCCTATGAATGATAAAAAAAGGGCTGTTACAGATTAATGAAAAAACACTTTAAAAAAAGGATGGTAAAAAAATGTTGGAAAAAAAATCCCGAAAAATGCCTAAAAGATCCTAAAAAATTCTATAAATAAAGAGACTTTTTACTGCAGAATAAAATAATAAACAGTTTATTAGATATTGGATAAAAATGGGAATATTTTTAACATTGAAATCTGTGGGGCCTGAATAAACCTGTCGCATGAATCCACCGAACAGCAGGGCATTTCACTGATATTTCTCTGCTGTTCAGTGTTCCCTGAATAGATTAACCATTGCTTCTCTATGGGAGATTTCACTGCCGTCAAACAGGCACCGTACTTGCAGGTAGTTCGCCAAAATTTGGCAAACTGGCTGTTCTCGGAATAGCCAAATGACCCCGAAATGTCACCGTACGCTGAAATTCAGTGTCCGGTTACATCTCGGCGACATTTCGGCGCTATCTGAATAACCCCTTATCTTATGTTTATATTGTAGGTACTTGATGTTTCACCGTACTTTTTTAATGCAATATTATGTGCTATATGTATATTGAAAAGGACAGTCCAGCTTGAGGCTGACTCATTTTCTCAATACATAAATAAATAGAATTAGGAGCGTCTCCACTGCTTCCTCCTCAGACTAGAAAGTGGCAGGATCAGCACAACAAATCACAGCCAATCCTAACCAATCTATTGTGCGATATAGTGGCTTAAAGCGAACTTAAAAATCTACAGTTTGATCATTATAACACGGAAACAAAGCCGGACACCTTTATAGAAATACAGAGATCAGGTGCACCAAACCCGGGTGAGGCTGACTACCTCAACACAGTACAAAAACCAGCACAAAAAAAACACAGATTTATTGGGAATACTTGGCAAAATTTTGGCTCTACAAGAGCTTTTCTCAAGCTTGCAGCTTGAGGCCGATTATGGAGGATTCAAGGTCCAGTCATCACCAGACAACATAACCAGTAAAAATATGAAAAATATTTTAATGTTTGGAATGTTTACTGAATGGCATTGGAGAGCAAGAGAAAATAGAATGTATGAAGATAAAGTAATTTACCCTTCTCTAGGCTTCTTGCCTTTTGTGAAATATTTGAAGAACGTCTGGGGGTGGTGTTTGCATTCCAAGTAAACTATCTGCTGGGATAATGAATATTCTGGGATAATGACAGGGATAGCATTATTGGGAACCTGTCTGTATGAATTATGGCGTCTAAAAACGTATTAACCTCTCGTTAAATTTATATTGTATACTTCATGATTTCTCCACAAATCAAAGAGCAATCCGATATATAGCTTTTAAATTATATTATAATCAATGCCAGATAAGTATGAAAATGCCTCTTAGCATGTGTGTGATTTAGATATATATATGTGTAGCACATGAGCTCTGTAAAGTAGTTTTCTGAAATGCTGGGATGTTTAAATGTCTCCCACAATTCTAAACTTGATAAATATATATATATTATACAAGGGTTGTGGTGGAGGACAAAAAGTGAGATAAAAAGCCTCCACGTTATAATTAGTTATGTTTATTATTATTGCAGAAATCCTCCACCACAACCCTTGTAAGTACTGATTTAACCTACGTTTCCAAGCATCCACTGCAACTGGTCATCATGCCTAGCTCCTAGCTGATGAGGATCCAACAAACCCGAAACAGCGCTGTCCTAGGAGTGGCTTTGACCAGTTGCATAAACCTTATATCTGCTAGAAAGCCACAGTGTGGCATAGCATTGATTTTAGGGATCTGTGTAATAACAGACCCAGGATGCATAAAAGTGAGACAGAGGCCATTTGCTTATCCTGCCCAGAATTCCTTGCTGCATATGGGGAATGTGGCACAGGTGCTCTGGGATGCAATTCTTTGAATTGCTGTGATGTGCAAGTGCTCATTGCATGTGATGTACAAGCGCAAGTGATCTGCTTCTGCAATAATAAACATATATATATACAGTGATACCTCGGATTTCGAGTAACCCAGTGTGCGAGCGTTTCGCACCGCGAGCAAATTTTTTCAAAAGTTTTTGTCTCGGTTTACGAGCGCCGTCTTGCACTATGAGCAGTGCGTGCGCATCGTTGCGCATGCGCGGCAGGGGCACTTTCAGGGAGGCACGTTAATGCACATGCGGCAGAAAGGAAAAGAGCTGGGGAGAAGACAGGAAAGACCCACACTCACTCACACCCACCACAAGGTACAGCTATACAGTACAGTATGCAGAATATGTACAGTTGCAATAAAAAGTATGTGAACCCTTTGGGATTACGTGGAGTTTTGCATGCATTGGTCATAAAATGTGCTCTGATCTTCATCTAAGTCACAACAATTTGAAAAACAGTCTGCTTAAAATAATACAACACAAACATTATGTTTTCATGTGTTTATTGAACATAACATGTAAACATTCACAGTGCAGGGTGGAAAAAGTATGTGAACCCCTAGCCTACTGACTTCTCCAAGAGCTAATTGGAGCCCGGAGTGAGCCAACCTTGAGTTCAATCAGTGTGATATTATTGGATGTGTTGCTGAAAGCTGTCCTGCCCTTTAAAAACACACACCAGTTTTGGGTTTACTGGTTTCAAGAAGCACTGCCTGATGTGAACCATGCCTCGCTGAAAAGGTCTCTCAGAAGACCTACGATCAAGAATTGTTGACTTGCATGAAGCTGGAAAGGGTTACAAAAGTATCTCCAAAAGCCTTGATGTTCATGTGTCCACGGTAAGACAGACTGTCTACAAATGGAGAAAGTTCAGCACTGTTGCTACTCTCCCTAGGTGTGGTCGTCCTGTAAAGATGACTGCAAGAGCACAGCGCAGAATGCTTAATGAGGTAAAGAAGAATCCTAGAGTGTCAGCTAAAGACTTACAGAAATCTCTGGCACATGCTAACATTTTTGTTGACACATCTACAATAAGGAAAACATTAAACAAGAATGGAGTACATGGGAGGACACCACGGAGGATTCCATTGCTGTCCAAAAAGAATATTGCAGCACGTTTGAAGTTTGCAAAAGAGCACCTGGATGTTCCACAGCACTACTGGCAAAATATTCTGTGGACAGATGAAAACAAAATTGAGTTGTTTGGAAAAAAAACACACAACACTATGTGTGGAGAAAAAAAGGCACAGCACACCAATATCAAAACCTCATCCCCACTGTAAAACATGGCGGAGGGAGCATCATGGTTTGGGGCTGCTTTGCTGCCTCAGAGCCTGGACGGATTGTTGTCATTGATGGAAAAATGAATTCCAGAGTTTTATCAAGACATTTTGCAGGAAAAGGTAGGACCATCTGTCCACCAACTGAAGCTCCGCAGAGGATGAGTGATGCAACAGGACAATTACCCAAAGCATACAAGTAATTCAACAAAAGAATGGCTTCAACAAAACAAAATACACCTCCTGGAGTGGCCCAGTCAGAGTCCTGACCTCAACCCGATTGAAATGCTGTGGCATGACCTTAACAGAGCGATTCATACCAGACATCCCAAGAATATTGCTACACTGAAACCGTTTTGTGAAGAGGAGTGGTCCAAAATTACTCCAGATCGTTCTGCAGGTCTGATCTGCAACTACAGGAAACGTTTGGTTGAGGTTATTGCTGCCAAAGGAGGGTCAACTAGTTATGAAGTCCAAAGGTTCACATACTTTTTCCACCCTGCACTGTGAATGTTTACATGTTCTGTTCAATAAACACATGAAAACATATAATGTTTGTGTTGTATTATTTTAAGCAGACTGTGTTTTTCAAATTGTTGTGACTTCGATGAAGATCAGAGCACATTTTATGACCAATTCATGCAAAACTCCACGTAATCCCAAAGGGTTCACATACTTTTTCTTGCCACTGTAGGTGTATAGCAGAGCTGCAGAAAACTCCCAGCGTTTCATGAAAACCATAGCCCAGCAGCTTTGGCTACCATTGCAGTTTCCCCCTACAAGGAGGAGGTGGCACTGGCAATCTGGCCCTGTCCTCTGTCCCTCCTGTGTGTATCACCACACATTACAAAGCTCCTTACTAACATACCTCAATACAGAATGCACCTGTAAACATGTAACCTAGTGACTATATTTCCTACATATTTTTTCTGTTAATCTGTATATTTGTGTTGTTTTTTTTTTTAATATCTTGCATTGTATTACTTTGTATTTCTGTAACTGTAACACTTCAATGTTCTTGAACCCAGGACATGCTTGAAAACGAGAGAAATCTCAATGTATCCTTCCTGGTAAAATCCTTTATAAATAAATAAATAAATAAATACTGTGAGCTTTATTGCTGTGGAGCAGTGATATGCTCATAGAAACCACACATTACTGTACTGTGTTTTATTGCTGTGGATTCTGGTATACGCTCATATACACCGCACATGACTGAGTTTTATTACCGTGGAGCTCTGTGATGCACTCTTACACGTGTTTTTTGCATTTCATTGTTTCATTTCATTGTTACTGCAACAATGCCCCCGATAGTTTGTTTAATTTTTCCTTTATACTGTGCAGTATTTTGCATTACTGTAATCATTTTCATATGAATAAATAGTTGTGGAACCAATCGTCAGAGTTTCCATTATTTCTTATGGAGAAATTTGCTTTGGTTTAAGAGCGCTTTGGGTTACAAGCACGATTCCGGAACGAATTATGCTCGTAAACCAAGGTATTACTGTATATTATGGTGGAGGGCAACAGGTGAGATTAAAAGCCTGCACATAGCAAATGATAAAGTTTATATTCTAGAGAACTGATTTGCACAGAGCTCATGCACCAGCTGGGTGGAGTAGAGGTAATGTCACTTCTCTGCGTGGAGAGAGCCTGTAGAGACATGGGTTCGATCCCAGCGAGCAACCTCTCCAGTAAGTGTCCTTGGCAAGACACCTAACGGTACATACTCGCCAACCAGGACATACTTGAAAACAAGAGAAATCTTAATGTATCCTTCCTGGTAAAATCCTTTCTCAAAAAAAAAAAAAACTCTGGGTAGGACATACAAATGATTTCACCAATTTCTCACTTTTTTGCATCCAGGGTCTGTTTTAACACAGAACCCTCCTTGTCAGTGCAATGCCATGGCATACTAGATGGCTTTTCAGCAAAGGTCAGGTTATGCAATGAGTCACAGTCACTCCTGGACCACTGTTTCGGTCTTATTATGCCCTCATCAGCAGGAGATAGGCCGTGACACATTGCTGTTTGATGCTTTACTCGGAGGGCAAATCTATACACATTTATGTTATGGTGGAGGGAAAAACATGAGCGGTGCTTGGGCCTCGATGGGATGGACTGATGTGGATCTGGAATAAAATGGGACACTGATTGTCTATCGACATTGTGGACCTGGAGAAGTCCAGTGCATGGGTGGGGGATATGCTTTTGCCTGGGGGGGGGGGTGTCATGGATCCCCGCACCTGGGTCCTGAGGTTTCTAGTTACACCATAATACACCAACACAGTCTTACATATACTAATGATCCATGCTTTATATCTACAAACTAGGCACCAGTACCACTTAAGTGTAATGACCAGCATTGTGATGATGATGATGGTGTATCCTTACGTAACAACTCTATGTAGTCATCATTTCATGTGAGCTCAGTTTTAAACTATTATTAAGAATTGTGGAAAGACAATAACTCAATGTGCATATTGATGCGCCAATCACTATGAACGCTTAACTTTCATTTTGCAATAGTCCTGGTGGTAATAGTGTACTGTTTTTTTTGGCTTTTTTTTTTTTAAGAGTAAGCAGGAGACAATATCGTCTCTTATCATCAGCAAATATATATGCGCTGCATCGTTCTGTTTGTATTCATTTAAAAGGAATACTGTACACCAGGGCTGTCAAACTCCCAACCTCCCAGATGTTAATGTGAAGTAAGGAAATGGGGACAGTGCTTCAACTTAAAAGGATGCAGTGTATAAGTGATGTGGTAAATATGGAATAATGCTCACAAGCAATGGTAGGTCCCTTGAGGATTAGGCGTAGACTAAATCAATCAAAGTCTTCAAAATAGGAGGTCCTCAAAAACAAAAACAAAAAACCCCCCACAGATAATGGTACAGTATTGCACAGCATATACTGCTATAGTAATGTTGTATATTCACTACTCACACTTTACGAGAGCTGCTAGCTCTCCTATGTAGACCTCACAGGTGTTCAGGGCCAACCTGTTCGCCTCATACTCTCGCACTCAGACCAAATAGAATTGAATCTCCAGCAGAAATATTCCAGGGTAGCCGCGTGTGTAATCCTAAGTATAGGAACAAAGGTAACATAAAGGCCAGATATGCTGGAAAAATATTTATTAAAACAATATATAAAAACAATATATTTTATATATTGTTTTAATAAATATTTTTCCAGCATATCTGGCCTTTATGTTACCTTTGTTCCTATACTGAGGTTTACACACGCGGCTACTCTGGAATATTTCTGCTGGAGATTCAATTCTATTTGGTCTGAGTGCGGGAGTATGAGGCGAACAGGTTGGCCCTGAACACCTGTGAGGTCTACATATGAGAGCTAGCAGCTCTCGTAAAGTGTGAGTAGTGAATATACAACCTTACTATAGCAGTATATTCTGTGCAATACTGTACCATTATCTGTGTTCTTTTTTTTTGTGTTTTTTTAGGTCCTCCTATTTTGAAGACTTTGATTTAGTCCACGCCTAATCCTCAAGGGACCTACCATTGCTTGTGAGCATTATTCCATATTTACCACATCACTTATACACTGCATCCTTTTAAGTTGAAGCGCTGTTCCCATTTCCTTACTTCACATTTTGCAATTTGTTCTGGTGACGGGAGCACCACAGTGTGGGAATATAGGGAATCCTTAAAAGTGTATATCTAGCGCCACGGAGTATAGCCATTTTTCCCAGATGTTAATGCCTACAATTCCCGGAACTCTTTCAATGTAATAGATGGCCAGGGAATCATGAGAATTGTAGTTCAGAAACATCTGAGGGGGCTGGAGTTTGACAGCCCTACTCTACACAGTGTGACCACTCAATGTTATCTGGGTGTTCACAATGCGCAGAACTCCCTGCCCCTCCAAATGAAAGGCTAGTTCAACTATCCAAATACATTGGCTTAGCCCTACCCAGAACCTGAGCATCAATCTCAGGTTTCAGGGCTTCATGGCCTTTGGGAACTATGTCCCACCAATGGCTCTCATTACCTGCCTGGTAGCATGCCACTTTAGGCATGGGTGAATATTTAATCATTCTGCTTTCTCTATCCGTCCGTTTTAATCCCCTGGTATCCCTTTAAGCTTAATGTGTGTACTCCTATGTAATGTTTCTGCAAGCTGAACATTTCAACAAGTTTAACCATTATTAACAATTTGACAAGAAAATACATCAATTTGCAAGGTATAGGCTAGGGATGAGCTGTTCTGTTCGGACGGTTCGGAGTTCGACCCGAACTTAGCCTGTTCGATTAGATCGCAAACACCGAACATTTCCGGGTGTTCGCCGCATGTTCGACCACAATGCATTTTCCCACTGGCCTGAAGCTCGTAATTGGCTACAGCCTTGCACCTGACCAGAGGTCTGGTGCAAGACAGGTTCAACAGTATACCAATCACGGCTCAGAGACCTGATTGGGCAAATTTTGCCCAATCATGGGCTCACAGAGCTAAGTCCAGCAGCACACTATATAACGTTTCCACGCGCCGATTCTGCACGCATTTCAGAGGAGATTTCAGAGGAGATAGTTGTGTGTTGTTACTGCCGGTCTGCCACGCTACTGGGGGGGGTCTGGGGGGGTCTCATTTCTACCAAATATCAGGGAATTTAGGTGATGTGTGTCTTGTCACTGTGCCAGCAAGTTTTTTTGGGGTTTACAACTTTCTTTAAAACATTTGTGAATTGAGGTGATCTGTGTCTTGTCACACAACCAGTACCACACCGTATTTTGGGGCTCACTAATTTCTACAAAACATTTGTGAATTGAGGTGATCTGTGTCTTGTCACTGTCTGCCAGCTATCAGTGTGTCTCACTGAGTTATACCAGAGTTCTTTAAATCTTTATATCAGAGTTGAATCAGAGTTCTGTATATATTAATTTATATATCACTCACCATGTCTGAAAGCACAAAAAGGACAGGCAGACGCTCCCAGACACAGATAAGAGGGCAAGCAGCCCCTGTGTCGGGAGGCTGTGCCTCTGGTCATGGTGGACGTGGTGCATCCTCTGCAGGGGCACGCTTGTCCTTTCTAACTGGTGCTGGCCGTCTTAAGCAGCAGCAACATACAGAGGACTTGGTGTATTGGCTAACCAGGCCATCCTCATCCTCCGAGTCCTCTGTCAGCCAGGCTTGTAGTGCTTTACAGTCCACCTCAGCTGCCAAAGCATCTAATGCAGCCTCCATGTCCACAGCTACTCCTGCCGTAGCCTCGCTATCACACATGGAGGAGTCAGCTGAATTGTTTGACTACAATGAGAGTGACATGCTGCTTGAGGATGCGCAGCAAGTACAGTGCTCTGATTCAATCTCTGAGGTTGAGGAAGGGAGTATAATCAACCTAGAGGAAGGGGGTGCCAGTGATGACACACAAATAACTGGCACTCATGTTGCCCCAGCAGCTGCAGCATACTGCCAAGTTGGCTCCAGTGACGAGGAAATAGGGGGTGATGATGACAATGATGATGAGGTCACTGACTCCACCTGGGTGCCTGATCAAACAGAGGAATTAAGTGAGGATGATCAAACAGAGGAATTAAGTGAGGAAGAGGGGGAGGCACAGCAAGCACGAGGCACAACATCCTCTGTGACCAACCATAGCACTAGCCAGTCCAAGACCTCACATGTCAGAGCTGCTCCGGTGCAGAGCGCTGTTGTCTCAAAACACACATGCAGGAACTCTGCTGTCTGGGAGTTCTTTAAGAATTGTGCAGCAGACCCCACCGTTGCTATTTGTAATCTATGTCAGATGAGGCTTAAGCGTGGGAAAGACACCGGACGCTTGGGTACCACGTGCTTTAGGCGATACAGTTGTGTTCAAAATTATTCAACCCCCACTGAAATTGAGTGTTTTGGCCAGTTTGACATTGATTTTGATCATTCAGTCATCTTGCTTACAATTAAATCAAAGAGGCACGTGTAGGTCAGACAAATATACCATAACATTTATAATGAAATAACCACAAATGTCTTTTCTGTGCTCACATCATTATCAGTTTTATTCAACCCCCAAGTGACATTCAATCTTAGTACTTAGTACAACATCCTTTTACAGTTATAACCGCTTTTAAATGTGAAGCATAGCTTGACACAAGTGTCTTGCAGCGATCTACGGGTATCTTCGCCCATTCGTCATGGGCAAAAGCCTCCACTTCAGTCACATTCTTAGGCTTGCGCACTGCAACTGCTTTCTTTAAGTCCCACCAGAGGTTCTCAATTGGATTTAAGTCAGGTGACTGCGATGGCCACTCCAATATGTTCCAGCCTTTTATCTGCAACCATGCTCTAGTGGACTTGGAGGTATGCTTGGGATCATTGTCCTGTTGAAAGGTCCAACGTCTCCCAAGCCTCAGGTTTGTGACAGACTGCATCACATTGTCATCCAATATCTCCTGGTACTGAAGAGAATTCATGGTACCTTGCACACGCTGAAGCTTCCCTGTACCTGCAGAAGCAAAACAGCCCCAAAGCATGATTGACCCCCCGCCATGCTTCACAGTAGGCAAGGTGTTCTTTTCTTCATAGGCCTTGTTCTTCCTCCTCCAAACATAGCGTTGATCCATGGGCCCAAACAGTTCTAATTTTGTTTCATCAGTCCACAGAACACTATCCCAAAACTTCTGTGGTTTGTCCACATGACCTTTGGCATACTGCAGTCGACTCTTCTTATTCTTTGGAGACAGCAAGGGGGTGCGCCTGGGAGTTCTGGCATGGAGGCCTTCATTACGCAGTGTGCGCCGTATTGTCTGAGCTGAAACTTCAGTACCCACATCTGACGATCTTTTCTCAGTTCCTCAGCAGTCACACGGGGACTTTTCTCCACTCTACGCTTCAGGTAGCGCACAGCAGTCGAAGTCAGCATCTTCTTTCTGCCACGACCAGGTGGCGTTTCAACAGTGCCCTTTGCCTTGAATTTGCGAATGATGCTTCCTATGGTCTCTCTTGGTATGTTTAACATCTTTGCAATCTTCTTATAGCCATTGCCCTTCCTGTGAAGAGTAATCACCTCTTCTCTTGTCTTCCTGGACCATTCTCTTGACTTCACCATGTTTGTAACCACACCAGTAAATGTCTAGAAGGAGCTGAGTATCACAGTCATTTTAAAGCTGCCTAATTGGTGCTTATTATGCTTTATTGCTGCTTCGTGACATCCACAGGTGTTTTCAATACCTGATTGAAAACACTTGAATGAACCTCTGTTCTTCAGAGTGGTAGTCTTTAAGGGGTTGAATAATTGTGTCAATGAAGAATTCACAAAAGAAACATTTACTACTGTATTACAAAACCAATTGATGTCATTTTAGTTGCATGTGGTTCTTTAAAAAGTCCTTTTAGGATTTCATTCTGAATTCAATTACAAATGTACACTAAATTCCCTAAAACCCTTTACAGCATTGGGGGTTGAATAATTTTGAACACAACTGCATGAACAACTGCCACACATCCCGTTGGCGCAAAACTTTGCGTAGGTCCTCCTCCTCCTCCTCCTCCTCATCTGACTCTACCCCCACTGTATGTCCTGCCATGTCATTGCCTACAACCTCCACCGACAGGGATGATGCTACAGTAATGGATGTACCAGGTCCTTCCTCACAATGTGACATCATCCCAGCAGCTGAAGATTTATGCAGTCAGATTATGTTGCCGCAGCTGCTGCAGCGTAAGAAAAAATATAGTCCCAACCATCCCCAAGCACAGTGTCTAAATGCCAGCTTAGCAAAATTACTCGCATTGCAGCTGCTGCCTTTCCAGCTGGTGGACTCTGCTCCCTTCCGTGAATTTGCTGAATGTGCTGTACCACAGTGGCAGGTTCCAAAACGCCATTACTTTTCACGTAAGGCCATTCCAGCACTATACCAGCACGTGGAAGACCATGTTATCCAGTCATTGGGAAAGGCAGTCAGCAGCCAGGTGCATTTCACTTTAGACACGTGGTCCAGCAAGCATGGACAGGGTCGTTACATTTCCTTCACGGCACTGGGTAACTCTGATTGCAGCTGGGAGGGATCCAAGACGGGGCTCTGTGCTGGAGCTTGTTCATCCACCACGCCTCCAGAAAGCTGCTTGTATGAGGTCTGTCTGCTCCACCACCACCACCTCTCCCTCTTCCTCCTCCTCCTCCTTCTCTGTCTCTGGCGAAGTGGCAGTTAAAGCGACGCCTGACAGGGTCTACGCAATGGCTCAAGCAAAAAGATGCCATACTGTGCTTGAGCTGGTTTGTTTAGGGGACAGGAGCCACACCGGGCCAGAAATTCTGTCAGCTCTGCAGGGGCAGGTGCAGAGATGGTTAACACCACGCCAGCTTGAGCTCGGAATGATCGTCTGCGATAATTGCTGCAACCTTCTCTCCGCCCTACGCAAGGGTAAATTGACGCATGTACCATGCCTAGCACACGTCCTAAATCTGGTGGTACAGCGTTTCCTAACCAAGTACCCAGGGCTGCCAGAGCTTCTCATCCAGGCCAGAAAAGTCTGCAGCCACTTCAGACGGTCATTCCCAGCAAGCGTTCGCCTGGCAGAAATTCAAAGAGAATTCCACTTTCCCACAAACCGTCTGATTTGTGACATGCCCACCAGGTGGAACTCGACATTAGCAATGCTGCAGCGTCTGCGCAAGCAGCAGAGGGCCATCAACGAGTACCTGTGTGAGTATGGCACAAGGACAGGTTCAGGTCAACTTGTTTTTTTTTTCCCCCTGCAGTGGCTGATGATCAAGGATGCATGCACTGTACTGTCACCATTTGAGGAGGCAACAAGGATGGTGAGCAGGGACAGTGCATGCATCAGTGACACAATTCCTTTAGTGTTCCTGCTGGAGCACACTCTGCTGGGAATTATAGATGTGGCTCTAGAGGCAGAGCAGCGGGAGGAAGAGGAGGCCTTCCCTAGCTCTCAAGGCCCCAGTCTTTCCGCAGACAGCATTCCAGCGGGTCCTACTCAGATCAGACAGGAGGAGGATGAGGAGGAGGAGGAGGAGGCAGAATATTTAAGTAGTGGGGGCATTGAAGGTGGGGATTCCTCAAGGGAGGGTTTTGTGTGCCCAGAAACACAAGGGCTAGTGCGTGGCTGGGAGGAGGAAGTGCACGATACGGTCATCCTCATTGACCAGGAAGACTCGGAAGCTAATGCCATCTCCAACCTACGCTGCATGGGCTCCCTAATGATGCAAAGCCTGCTAAAGGACCCCAGGATTCGTGCTATCAAGGAGAGGGATCATTACTGGTTGGCAACCCTTCTTGATCCACGATACAAGGGGAAAGTTGCAGAGCTCATCCTGCCCGCACAGACGGAGCACAGGATGAAAAAACTTGGACGCTCTAAAGCGACACTTTTGTAACACCTTTTCAGGCACTGGTAGATTACCAAGTGCTGACACACGTGCTTCTGAGGCTGCGGATGATCAGAGGAATAGTGGTGAAGGCCAGGGCCGCTTGACTTATGCATTTTTAAATTTTTTTAGTCCTCGACGCCCAGGGATGTCAAATGTAGGCACCCATTGCCAGCGTCTTCACCATATGGTGCAGGACTACCTAGGGGCAAGGACAGACCTGGATACCTTTCCAGCAGATGATCCACTGGCTTACTGGGTGTTGAGATTGGATCACTGGCCAGAACTTAGCCAATATGCTATGCAGCTACTAGGTTGCCCTTCATCTAGCTTGCTTTCCGAAAAGACGTTCAGTGCCGCTGGAGGTTTTGTCACAGACAAAAGAGTGCATCTGTCCACCGACTCTGTAGATCGGCTGACATTTATTAAAATGAATCAGTCCTGGATCAGCAGCTATCAATCCCCTGATGCTGAAGTAATGGAATAGATTGGGGATGTCCTCTTCTGCATTCACAAAACCTCCAGCACTGAACTCTTCCACAATACCACAAAAGGGTTACGGTGTGAAGGCACTTGCTGCCATGAAAGGCACAATATTTGGCTGCACTGACACCTGTGCCAGATTTATATCATTTAAATTTTTTGGACCGCAGGGTCCAACCCTGCACTCTTCCACAATACCACAGAGGGGTTACTGTATTATGATGGCACTTGCAGGCCTGGCACCAAAGGCACAATATCTGGGTGCACTGACGCCTTGACCAGATAAAAAACTTTTCAATATAGGACCACATGGTCCACCCCTGCATTCTTCCACAATACTACAGAGGGGTTACTTTATGATAGTACTTGCAGGCCTGGCACCAAAAGCATAATATTTGGGTGCACTGCCACTGACGCCTGTATCAGATTCATATCCTCAGAGGGGTTACGGTGTGACGGCACTGTTGGGGATGCTAAAGGACCAATTTTGAAGCACCTAAGTTTCACAATAATTTAGCCAAAAAAATCAGTAAACTTTTTCTGCGTGTACGAAAATGTCTCCTCTTTTCATACAGACTGCCGCCCCAAGCAGTTGTTTATGGAATAGCATTTACCGTCATATAAAACGTCATTTTTTGGTTTTAAAGTGTTTCGATACATCCTAGAAATCCACCACTTCACGGGCAGGTTATGGGCACCTCCAAGGCACGATATTTGAAGGAATTTTTCGTTTTTATTTTTAACCCTTATTTCATGGAAAACTCACTGTCCCTTTAAAAACGTTTTTTTAAAAACCCTTTTTGTCCTTGTTTCCTGTCCCCCAGGGCACTACCCGGACCCCCATACACCTTTTGTGGCAAACATCTAGCATATATGCCCTCTTGGAGGGCACTCTAAAAACCGAATTTTCAGCCCCATTGACTTGCATTGAGTTCGAGTTCAGGTTCGGACCCGAACTTATAGGAAGTTCGGGTTCGGGCCCGAACCGAACTCGGGGGGTGTTCGGCTCATCCCTAGTATAGGCCACGAGCTAGCAATAAAAACTGAGCATGGATGGGAAAATATGTTGCTGGTCCTTAAAGTGCACCTATACAGCCAAGGGGCACTTTTGCTGCGATATCCCACCATAGGATAGGGGGGGGGGGGGTTACAGGTCATTGAGATATCTCATCCATTGATGGGATATCACTGTTTCCACTCACCTAGAAATATGCGATAGGCGCTCAGCAATGACGGCCATTGTGATTTTTCTGTTGTATTTGATATATGTTGCGGTTAAAGCCCGAAGTGTGGTTAATCCTAGGATTACCCAGGTAATCGTGACATTCACCAGGCATTATTAGCAAAAGTCCGAAGTGAAATTAAATTTCGGACTTTACCCGGGTAATCTGCAAAGTATCCAGAGGCCTCTGGGTACCACGGTTTTTTACACTGTTTTAACCTGGTAATTCGCACATTACCCTAGTGTTGCTGGATAAAATGTGATGTGCAACGAAACATCGGACTTTATCCGGGTAATCTGCAAAGTATCCAAACGCCTCTGGGTTCTCTGCTTTTCTTGAGTTTTCAGCAGGTAACAGTTGACTGAATTCCGAGGATTACCCGGTTAAAGCTGCAAACTGTTATCTGACTGATAAGAAAATTGTGTTTTTTGTTATTTTTAATGAAATTGTATCCACAGTCACAAAACACACTAAATACCCGTCATGTAACTCTGTGCGTTAATTGTCTGAAAATTAATTTATGAAGATAAAGATATTATATAAAGAGTAACCTAATGGTTATTTTTCATAAATGATATATAAGCACATATGACACATAATAAAGATCATGTAACTCTTTCACATTCATATAAGAAACATATCCTGTTACTCTGTATATTCATTGTATCCTTAATACATTGTAATGTTTGTCTTTTGCCATTTCCATTGATAATATCCATAGATAATAGCAAAATTCACTTTTACCCAAGCGGGGTTGGATGCTCTGCAGATTACCCAGGTGAAGCTGTGGATAGTCCTCAGATTACCCGGGTGAAGCTTCAGACTTGCACATTATCCGGGTAAAGTGGGAAGTTTTCAGCTCTTCCAGACAGTTACCCAAGGGCAGCTGTTAGTCCTAAGATTACCCGGGTAAAGTCCGAATTTTTCATTTATTTTTTTTAAGCTTTACCCAGCGGTTTTGGGTAATGTCAGGATTACCCGCACTTCAGGCTTTACCCGTAATATATATTTTGAAGTAGATTATTTTGTAACTCGTGTCCTTTTATCTTGTACATGAGCCTTCACCCCATATGCAAACTGCAGAGGATGATCTAGTTGATTTAAATAACTTGTTACTGGCTGCACAATGCACAGAGTCCATCTCTTTATGTATTTATCTCTGTCCCTTGTATCGATTTTTAAAAGTAAAAGGCCACGCTGAGCAATGTGACCATTAAATGTTGTTTGAGAGGTCACAGAGCCTTGTATGCCCCAATACATCTTCTCCTCCTGGCGAAAGGGCTGAGAGGGCTGAATCAGGCACTGAATTGGCAGGCTGCTCATTCTAGCATTCCCCACCCCTTTCCCTGTTGTCATGTGACATGCTGCATGTCACAGGAAGCCAGCAGCATGTCACATCTCGAGGATTGCAAAGCCATCCGAGCGCAGGATTCAGGTTACTTTAAATAAAAAAAAATGATTGAAAGGTTAAACATGAGGAGGGTATTGAAGATTTAACCCTATAATATCCCTATTTTAACCCTTTAGCATCCCTTTAAGCAAGACAATATATTCTTTTAAAAAGAACAGTTTAGAGAAAATCAGCAGTAACAGGCTCTAAACTGATATATAGGGACTTTGTTTTAAGTAAAATTGTTCATGTGAAAGGAATGTGTGACGATGAACTAATGTAACGTGTGCCTGGAAACACGCTTACTGCCAGTGATTTACGGGTGTTTTAAAACAGAAACCTATATGTGTATTTCTGTATCTAAACATCTGGCTTATTGTAGTCTTGGAAAACCCTTATTAATAGCAGTTCTGTTTCTACTCAAAGTATTACAGAATAAACAAAAAATCCTTTTGAATGGGTTAGGCTGGCCTTCCACTGACACCGTATTTGTGCGATCATCCGATATCATCAGAAGTCGTCCGACCGATCCTACAACATGCAGGTGAACAGTGGCGACCAGGGCCGGTCCAAGCTACTGTGCTGCCGTGGGCGAGGTACAAATGCAGCTACAAATGGCCACTCACAATGATGTAGAGTAAAATAAGACCAACATCCTCCAGTATTGCTGCAAGGCTGGTGTCACATCAGTGTTGGATCCATCAGGTGTTGCAGGATTTCGAAATAAATGATATATAATAATAGCACCAGACATCAAATATAAATGTAATAAAATTTATTCACTTACTCTTCATAGTAGATAAAACAGCATGGCAAACTGGAGGCAACATAATTTTGCTCCTGAGGAAGACCATTTATGGTTGAAACGCGTTGAGCTTATATGCTTTTATCCTGTTGCCTCCAGTTTGCCATGCTGTTTTATCTACTCTAAATAGTAAGTTAATAAATTTTATTACATTTATATTTGATGTCTGGTGCTATTATTATATATCATTTATTCCGAGATCCCACAACACCTGATGGATCCAACACTGATGTGACACCAGCCTTGCAGCAATACTGGAGGATGATGGGCTTATTTTACTCTACACCATTGTGAGTGGCCATTTGTATCTGCGTTTACCTGAACCTGTGGGATATTACCCTATATATATTTTGTCTTAATTAATTATACAGAAATAAATATTTGTGTTTATACCCATTGTATTTCTTACAGTAAATAACCGATTTGGCCAGTAGATGGTGCCATCTACTGCTAAATTGTGTTGCAGAGATTTGAGCGGCTGTGTATTTTCTTTTTTTCCCTGCATCGGCTGCTGAAAGCATCTGAGGCTAGGGTCAGACGAGCGCATTCTGTGCGGACTGCGCGTCTGTGCACAACGGACGTACTTTCTGACTGGCGACAAGGTAGTGGCCACACAGTCCGTTTTTGTGACTGTTTTTTTTTGACTGTAGATGGGAAATAAAATTTAATATGAAAAACTATTTTGTCCGTCAAAATGCTTGACGTCAAAAATGCAGTCCGTCTGACTTTGTTCCATCACTCACACACAAAGCTATGTGGACGTTGTGGACGTGGCGCACTCCGCACGTCCATTCTAGCGGTTTTATGTTCTTGTCTAACCTGCGTCTGTTTGCCGCGTCCGTTGTGCTTCCGCACTTCTGTGCGGACGTACTTCGTGTGTAGGTCTCTATTGATCATCATTATATGCTACCACGGATGTTAAAATGTGCGGCGACACGGACGTGAACACTGCGCTCGTCTGACCCAAGCCTGAAAGCCTGATATTTCAGATCTTTGAGCAGCCGATTTTACAGCTTTAGCTCTTTGGGCATTATGCCACAGATCTAAAACTTTGGGGGCACCTTCTGCAGCCCAAAAGCAAATGAAATTCGTTTGCAGAAAACTAATTTCATTTGCTTTTGGGCTGCAGTTCAGTATATCGAGATCTCGATATCGGGGCACCAGATGGTACCTTTTGAAGCCAAAAATATCTCTATCGGTAGTAAAGGGGTTAAACAACTGGACAGAGGCTGCTGACAGTCTCTCAAACCTCTCAAACAGGGGCCTGGCATGATGGTACTTGTGTGGAATGACTGTTTGCAGACTCAATTCAGGTGCATACTGGTATTCCACACAAACACATTCTTACAGTCACATCCATCCATCTACTAAGAACATGCTGACCTTAATTAAAATGAATTGGGTTCATAACTCTAATTGCGTAACAAGAAGCGCCTCACAGTTGAACATTGGTTTAAGGCCATAACGCAATGATCCCGTCCATGTCGGTACAAAGTTTAACATCCGTCATAGCATAGAATAATGATCAATAGAGACCCACACATGAAGTACGCGCACCGAACAGCGCACGCACAACGCACGTGGCAAACGGACACAAGTTAGGCAAGAACGTAAAACCGCTAGACAGACGCACAGAGTGCGCCACGTCCGCGTAGCGTTCTGTGTGAGCGATGACACAAAGTCAGACGGAGCGCATTTGCGATGTCCAGCACCTTGACGCACAAAATGGCTTTTCATATCATTTTCCGATTTTTATCATTTTTCATATTAATTTTGTTTACCATAATTCCCTTTTTTCTATGTCCGTCAAAAAAATGGACCGTGTGGTGTCTACAGTATCTTCCGTCAGTACGTCTGTCCGTTATGCATGCAGGCAGAGTGCGCTCAGATTGCGTTCATCTGACATTAGCCTTTAGCAGGAGTTCACAACCTTTGCCCTTCAAATGTTTTGAAACTGCATCTCCCATGTTGCTCATGACTGAGCATCATGGGAACTGTAGTTCCAAAACATCTGAGGCCACACTAACTCTAGGTCTGCTTCTGAAGACAGGATAAAAAAAATTAATGTAGAGAGCAAGAAATGAATTAATCTAGCCCCTTCTTAAAAAAAAAAAAAGGCCCCACCCCCATTATTGTTGTCGTCATTTATATATAGCGCCAACAGTTTCCGCAGCGCTTTACAATAACCAAAGGGAACAAGATACAGATAAACGGACATAGGATGGAAACAAGAGGTGTTATCGGGCCCTGCTCATAGGAGCTTACGATCTATAATTGACATCACAGCAGAATTAATAACAGTGTTACAGGCAGAATATGGGTTAAATGTAACAAACACATTCCTGATATAACAATTTTTTACAGTTATTATGTTTCAAGGTTACTTTGGAGCTGCTGCGTGTGACGGAGGCCTCAGACACAGTGTCTCATCTCCACAATGAAATCTGCAGAGAGCTTTATTCTCATGGTATCTTTCCATTCCTGGTGGACGTGCTGGGTTGGGAAACAATGATATGCGGAACCCTGTATTTCAATGTTAATAATAGTTTGGACTTCTTTCGGGAAGTCATTAAAGAGGTCTACGGTCACTCCCTCACTCCCACATACATAGAGTTCAGTGCGCGCGCTCGCACACACATGCACACGTGCGTCTGGCATTTTAGATGATGAAATAGGAATACTTTCATTGTTTCTCTGTACATAGAAGCGTTTGAAATTATCAGCGTGCCCAGGTAAACATAAGCAGCTTGATTGGTGTTGGTTACGTTGCTTGGTAGGCGTCTGTGCATTTATTTTGGCAACAGCAGAACAAATTTTGGTCCATGTGATGGTTTTAACAATATTCTGTTTAGCAATGTTTGGAGGGCAGTTTGTAGTGCCTTCCTACAACAGTTCTAAGTTGTTAAAAAAACATTAGAATCCTTTAATGAAATCAGGTCACTCTATTACATATTCCCAGATATATTCTAGATAGATTTGGCCCCAAATTTCTCCGTTATGCCTACTGCCATCCCAAATCCAGTGCTACCTCCCCTCGGAAACAGTATGTTGAATTTTCAGGGGTTTTTGGTGTTTTTTTCTTTTTTTTTGTTCAGGGATTGAGTCAATAGACTTAGCTATAATGTAGAAGTGAATTTAATTGATCGTTGTCATTGCCCATGGTCACTAGGGCTGCGAAGTAAAGGTCTTCTCATCCTCCAATCAGCTAGACTCTACTGGACAGCGTTCTGGCGGTTAGGCTTGTATAATTAAACCCACTATGTTGGCGTGCCTTCTTGACACAAAAGATTGAATTTTAGGTATTAAAATAATAGTTGTTTTTTATATGTGTAGCGCAGGCTACTTGAACTGTGTGTGTATTACTGTGTTTAGCTGTGTCCCAGGCTTGGACACAGACATGCAGCCTGTCACAGCTGCGGAGGGCTTTCCCCCTCCCTTTTTTCCTTTCTCTTCACTGTAAAAGGAAGTTTAAGACAAGACGATGCAAAGGATTCTGGAACATGTAGTTTCAATTATAGAGGGCCTAATGTAATTTGTCAGGAAGAGAACTACACCTCCCAGCAGTGACAAAGGGAGTCCGGCGTTTTCTAAGAGGGGAAGTGCACGTGCAGAGCAGAGAGAAGTCAGAGATGGTGAGACTGGCAGCGTGACCGGTCCTGTGTTGCGGATCGTGCATGCAGCTGCCCTCGTTCGTTCAGCGAAGGAGAGATCCAGTTTCCCTCACGTGTTGCCAGTACCAGCGGATCGTGCGTCCGGCTGTCCTTGTGCATCCAGTGAAGAAGGGGTCCGTCTGCCTTCGTGTGTGTTCCAGTGACAGAGGGAACGACCGAGTACATTCTGTGGAGAAGATATCCAGCTGTCCTCGTGCATCCCGCGAAGAGGGATCCGGCTGTCCTTGAGTGATTCCAGCGCTAAGAGATAGCGATCAAGCTACCGTCCAGCAAGGGAGGGGTGAGCGTATCAAATGGAGAGAGGTATTCGGCCATCCTGTGTGAGTTGATATTGCTAACTTTATTGTCTGGCCTAGTTCTACTGCCCACGCATTTGCAGCTAAAAGGAGGATCGCTGCAGTTACAAACCTTGTTGTTCTGTGACACTTTGCGAAGATTTCTTTCTCACTTTGTGGAATACAAATATGGTTTCATGTTAAAGGTACCCAACGATAGAAGTCAAAGGGCCCCAACGCTAGCAGACTGAGAGCTTGAGTAATTTCCACTGGCCAGTGGTTAGGCAGAATTTACAAGGTTTCGATTATTGTCGATAATATAACTGCATTGAAATATGGTAAAGATTGTCCTCTCGTTCATTCATCAATGTGTTGAATAGTGATGCTAAATTAACTTTTTCAGTACTGTTATACTGTTGATTACTTTGTCTTACAAAGGGTTTGCTCGCTAGTCCTAATAAACCCCTTTTTATTTAACGTAATCTTGTCCTGGTATTTCTTGGCGCCAAAGGTGGATGTGGGTTGTCACGGAACGGACATGAGAGCTCTTTTCAGCGAGCCACAGGACTAAAGACTGAACCCTTTTTAAAGACCATTTTTCCTGTTTTTGTTTTGGTTTTGCGTGTGAGCCTATGGACCTCTTATTTTATTGCTAGATGTGGTTTTATTGGTGTAATGTAATGAAAATGTATCCTGTATGATGTGACTGTAAAAGTATGAAAGAAACCGTTTGTATGTGTTTTTCCCCGTCGCCATTTTGCTCATCCCAGCATGGTTTCACAGAACAAAGGATCTCATGCCCCAAGATGGAGGATGCAGTGGGCCAGAGGATTGGCCACTGTTCCAAGACCTCATCTGCCTAATCCCTTGGACAATGGGGGAGCCTGAAAGGGCAAGATAGAGGATACAGCAAGCCAGCTGATTGGAGGCTTTTCTAAAACCTCATCTGCCTAATCCCTGGACAATGGGGAGGCTGAAAGGGACCTGATAGGGAACAGGAGGCTGGGAAAGGCGCCAATCAGTGCTGGTTGTGTGGGTGGGGGAGTTGGTAATCTGTTTGTGTGAAGTTGTATAAATGTTGAAACCCATAAAACTCAGTTGACTGTTTTAAAGCATACAGCCACGTCTGGTGTCTTCATTTCAGAGCTGCAATCACTATTGCAGGAGACACTCAGCGGTCTCCTGCATCACCACTCAACCCAGGAACGGGATCCCCAAGGCAACACCGCACCATCTCTACAGACGCTGGACCAACGCCATTTCATCCTCCAGGCCGCTCGAGACGCCGAGTGCCGTGCCACTCAGTAGTCGGCCCGGACCCCATCAAAAGGGGGGGGTCAGATAGAGCAGGACCGCAGGCGGACTTCCATCCCGCCACACTGGTGGCAGCGGTGGGATAGCTCTTTGAACCCCCAGAAAAAGCACTCAGCATGGCAGGGTACGCCAACTACAAAAAAGACACCCTGCAGGGCATCCTGGAGAGCCGAGGAGGCACCCCGGGCTCAAAAAGTAAAGCCGCCCTGATCGTGGAACTGCAGGAAATGGACCAGGGAGCCGTGGGCACGCCAACCTTACCACCCACCCAGGAATGGGTCCCAGAAGATCCCTTCCAAAGGAAAGTGCGGCAGCGGCTAGCCCTCTTCGGAGCCGCCCCGTCAGAAGCCGCTATACACAACGCCATCCAGGAGGTCCGGCAGGAAGAGGAGCAAGAGAAGGATCGTCAGCACGAGCTGCGGATGGCGGTGCTCCGAGCAAAAAGGACTGAATACCCTGCCCCTGAACCCTACCCTGTAGAACCCTGGTTCGAGGTTGACAGCTCGACTGGAGCTTCATCCAGGGAATCTACACCCCCCAGCGATACTTCTTTTTGGACTTACAGCTCGCCTGGAGTTTTAATTGAGGAAACCGCACATCTCAGCGACCCTTGGATGGAGGCTTACAGCCCGCCTGGAGCTGCATCCGAGGACGCCACACCCCCCATCGAGTGGTGGTGCCACTGTTCCAGCACCCTCGCAGACACGAGTGCTGAATTCCCGAGAAGGCTACAGGCGGGCCTGGATCGGTATCATGGATCTACAGTTGAGCCCTCTGGGCTCGAGTGGCGGGACGAGATCCGCCAAGAACTCTGGTACGAGGCACTGTACCATGAAAGGGACTACCATGGTGTCAATGTTCCCTCCGACGCTGCCATCTACCAAGTGCAGTACAATGCCAGAGCAGCATTCCTGAAAGGCCGACCCCCAGAGGAGTGGGAGACAGAGCTCCAATACCTGGTTCAGCAGGAGATCGCACAGGACGCCGCTTACCGGGCGTCCCAGTGGTTAATAGGCCCCCTGCTACCCAACACCATCGACGGTGCCTCCACCGCAGGCCTCCACTACGGCGGCACAGGGCTGCTATACGAAAGGATGGCCAACGACCCCTGGTTTGGAGAATAGTCGGAGTGGCGGTTGGAGGAAATACTGGAACGCCGGGAAGAGGAACTCTCATACAAGAGCAAGGACTTCGAGATAGAGGAACTGGAGTTCCTGGTAGAGCGCGAATGGGAGCTTGAGAAGGCCTACAGAAGGTTGTTGGATGACGCTCCGCAGTCAGGCCTAAGCCCCATGACCTGGGACTGTCTGGCAGAAGAAGCAGACAGTCCAAGTGACACGGAAGTATTGGAGCCCGAGATGCTCCCATGGGTCCCTGTCGGGACCACAGACGAGCCGGCCAGGTCGGAAGAAGCACGGCAGGTGCCCAGCGACCAGAATGGGCCACGTAAAGGGTCCGAGTGGCCCAGAGAGGACATTATCCTCCCGCCCCCGCAAGAAGACACTGTGGCAGTGTCCGCTTACCCAGCAGAAGAGCTGGCAACGTGGCCGAGTGCTGCTGGCCTCTGCCCATCCTCCACCATCTGCCCCGAGGAGCAGAAGGGGGATACCCTCGAGCTGCTTATCCCGCAGCCGCTTACCCCATCCAACCCCCTGGACTTTGTTCCTGTACCCACCTCCCCAGCAGAAGAGCTGGCAACGGGGCAGAGTGCCGCTGGCCTCTGCCCACCCTCCATCGTCTGCCCCGAGGAGCAGAAGGAGGATTTACCCGAGCTGCTTACCCCGCAGCCGTTGACCCCATCCAACTGCCTGGATGTCGTTCCTGCGCCCGCTTCCCCAGCAGAAGAGCTGGCAACCGGACAGAGTGCCGCCGGCCTCTGCCCATCCTCCACCATCTGCCCTGAGGAGCAGAAGGGGGATACCCTCGCGCTGCTTATCCCGCAGCCACTTACCCCATCCAACCCCCTGGACTTTGTTCCTGTACCCACCTCCCCAGCAGAAGAGCTGGCAACGGGGCAGAGTGCCGCCAGCCTCTGCCCAACCTTCCCCGCCTACCTCGGGGAACAGAAAGAGGATACACCCGGGCTGCTTATTCCGCAGCCACTGACCCCACCGGAGATGGAGGACGCCATTCTCCTGCCCGGGGACCCTTCCTCAGCCTTGAACCCCCCAGCCGAAGCGCTGGCAATGGGGCAGAGCCTGTTTCAACTCTGCCCATCTCCACACCCCTTTGGCCCAGAGGCCCCATGCAGCCACTGTTTTTTCCAACGGCTGACCAGGGCACTCGGGGCGCGTGCATTTAGCACCCATTTTTCCCAGGTGCGCGATACCTCCGGAGGTGGTACAGGCAGTACCCCTCCCCGACCACAGGACCCTTATTCCGGAGGGGGTACCCCCAAAGACTTGTACCCCCAACACGCCAGGCACTGCCGCAAGGACAAATGGAGAAGCCTGGTGGCTCGCCTCCTTCCCACAGACTATGGGCCACAAAGACTGCTCCGACTTCCCCGAGTCGACCCGTGTGGGTCCAACCGTGTCCGTCGGACTCTAGAAGGGGGGAGAAATGTCACGGAACGGACATGAGAGCTCTTTTCAGCGAGCCACAGGACTAAAGACTGAACCCTTTTTAAAGACCATTTTTCCTGTTTTCGTTTTGGTTTTGCGTGTGAGCCTATGGACCTCTTATTTTATTGCTAGATGTGGTTTTATTGGTGTAATGTAATGAAAATGTACCCTGTATGATGTGACTGTAAAAGTATGAAAGAAACCGTTTGTGTTTTTCCCCGTCGCCATTTTGCTCATCCCAGCATGGTTTCACAGAACAAAGGATCTCATGCCCCAAGATGGAGGATGCAGCGGGCCAGAGGATTGGAGGCTGTTCCAAGACCTCATCTGCCTAATCCCTGGACAATGGGAAGGCTGAAAGGGACCTGATAGGGAACAGGAGGCTGGGAAAGGAGCCAATCAGTGCTGGTTGTGTGGGTGGGGGAGTTGGTAATCTGTTTGTGTGAAGTTGTATAAATGACCCTGTTGAAACCCATAAAACTCAGTTCACTGTTTTAAAGCATACAGCCACGTCTGGTGTCTTCATTTCAGAGCTACAATCACTATTGCAGGAGACACTCAGCGGTCTCCTGCATCACCACTCAACCCAGGAACGGGATCCCCAAGGCAACACCGCACCATCTCTGCAGACGCCGGATCAACGCCATTTCATCCTCCAGGCCGCTCGAGACGCCGAGTGCCGTGCCACTCGGTAGTCGGGCCGGACGCCATCAAAAGGGGGGTCAGAGCAGGACCGCAGGCGGACTTCCATCCCGCCACATGGGTAATCACTGGAGTGAGACAGAAGGCCCGTCAAATTCAGCGGCTCTCGCGGGAGTAGCGCTACATATGTATACTCACTTTTTTGGTTATCTTTTTTTCAATGCGTCCTACAGAGCAGGGTTACCCCTTTCTACATACAGGGAGGAGTATTAGTGATCATGGTAGCTGTAGCTACTTTTCTTTTTCTGACATCCTCGTTGGCACAATCTACACAGTGGGATTTACTTTAGTTTTGTAGAAACCTCCAGTTTTATCCAACCTATTGAAAACAGAAAAGAGTTGACCACAGCAACACTCACCGCCAGAGCTGGTGCATCCAATAGGCCAACTAAGCAATTGCCTAGGGCAACACTAGAAGGGGGAGCGCCGGTATGAGCTAATATAACTGCGGGCACTATGGCAGGGGTTATGTCTGTTTTGGGCTGATGCAGAGCTTGCAGCAGCCCTCTCCTGCCGTTAGCCAAGGACGGCTGATAGTTGTGAGAGCTCTCTAGCTGCTAGCACGCTCTGCCTGCAAGCTCACTCCGATGTCTCACAGCGAGAAAGGTTGCCGTTCCCTGGTCTAGATCCCACAAGAGTGTGAGACGTTCAGTTAGGTCCAGAAATATTGGGACATCGACACAATTCTAACATCTTTGGAAGCATATCATATCCTGCAGAGATCAGAGAGAAATCAGCACTGGGTTCAAGTGAGTTTTTAAAGGAATCTAAAGTGTTAAAACGAGAGAGGGAGTATGGAAGGGGTCAGGAGGGGTTAATGTTTAACCACTCCATTTCCTACCCTCTATTGTTTTAAAGCCTATAGTGTCCCTTTAGCAACATATAGGTGCCTGTCATGCCAATGTAAGAGGTTTTAAAAGTGACGGTCATTGAAACATAGCATGAATGGTGGGCACTGACTTGCTTTTAACATAAACTGTTACGGTTTAAACCACATTGTCTTTCACAAGAACCATAAAAGGAGGAACACAGGGTACTCATCATGCAATCTTTGCAGATTTCATATTCGAGCCAGATGAAATCATTTTACCGAGAGATGCATAGCTCATGATATACATTGGCGAACGTCTCCTCCAGCTACATCATGTTCAGTCCTATTTTCGGCACGGGTGTAATAATTCCTGGGAAACTATTGTCCTGAGGAGCTTTTTATTATTATTATTATTATTCTTTATAAAGCGCCAGCATATTCCGCAGCGCTGTACAATAGGCACAGTATAGACAGGGTTACAATACATTGAACAACATTTGACAAACAGTACAGGAGGAGATGAGGGCCCTATTCCCGTAGGAACTCACAATCTAGGAGGGTTGGGGTTGGAAACAGGAGGAGAGGACTGCAAGGTGGGAGTGATTGATGGTTGCGTCAGTGAGTTGGGTGGTAGGCTTCCCTAAATAGGAACGTTTTAAGGGAGCGTTTGAAGGAAGAGAAGTTAGGGGAAAGTCTGACAGTACGAGGGAGAGCGTTCCAGAGAGTGGGGGCTGCGCGTGAGAAATCCTGCAGTCTATCATGGGAAGAGGTGATGCGGGGAGAAGCTAGGCGCAGGTCACTGTTTGACCTTAGGGAGCGGGCTGGGGTGTATTTGGTGATTAGTGAGGACAGGTAGTGGGGAGCTGAGTTAGTGAAGGTTTTGTAGGTAAGGATAAGGATTTTGAACTTAATTCTGCAGTGGATGGGGAGCCAGTGAAGGGACTCGCAGAGGGGAGCGGCAGAGACAGAGCGGCGGGTGAGGTGAATTAGCCTGGCGGAGGCGTTCAGGATGGATTGTAGGGGGGAGAGGCGAGACAGAGGGAGGCCAGATAAGAGATTATTGCAATAGTCGAGTCGGGAGATTACCAGGGCGTGTATGAGTTGTTTTGTGGTGACAGCGGTAAGAAATGGCCGAATTCTGGAAATATTACGCAGTTGGTATCGGCAGGAGGAGGAAAGAGACTTGATGTGGGGGATGAAGGAAAGAGCAGAGTCAAGTGTAACTCCAAGACAGCAAACTTGGTTTGATGGGGAGATGGTGATACCCTCCACCGTGATAGAGAAGTCAGGAGGTGGGGAGGCATTGGAGGGAGGAATAAGTAGGAGTTCAGTCTTTGACATGTTGATCTTTAGGTGGTGGGAGGCCATCCAGGAGGAGATGCCAGATAAACAGTCACTGACTTTTGAAAGGACAGGGGGAGAGAGATCAGGGGTAGAAAGGTAGATCTGAGTGTCATCAGCGTAGAGGTGGTAATTAAAGCCAAAGCTGTTGATGATTTTGCCGAGGGAGAGGGTGTAGATGGAAAAGAGCAGAGGACCAAGGACAGAGCCTTGAGGTACACCAAGAGATAGAGGCAATGAAGAGGAGGAGTTACCAGCAAAGGACACACAGAAGGACCTGTTGGATAAATAGGAGTCAACCCAAGCGAGTGCAGTGTCACCGAATCCGAGACCCAGAGAGTTGAGGGTCTGTAGAAGGAGGGGGTGGTCAACAGTGTCTAAAGCAGCCGAGAGGTCGAGCAGGATGAGAATAGAATAGTGGCCGTGTTTTTTAGCAGTTAGGAGGTCGTTGGTGAATTTGGTGAGGGCAGTTTCAGTTGAGTGTAGGGGACGGAAGCCAGATTGCAGGGGGTCAAGCTTTGCTATAGATCAATGGTTCCCATCCGCGGACCACGTGTACCCATAACAGGCCAGGTTTTCCAGATATGTGAAGCACAGCACAGCTGATCTGATTTGCTGCTCAGTGATTGCAGGATTCCGTCTGCATTTCCCCAAGGTGATCTGCAAAACCTGGCCTGTTAGGGGGACTTGAGGACCACGGTTGGGAACCACTGCTCTAGAGCAATAGTTTTATATTTGTGGCTGAGGATTCAAAACATTTTTGGGGTGTATAGATGTTAATCTTTGCCATCCAGTCACCATTTTTTCCCTATAAAATCAGTCATTATTCCTGATATGGCGTTGCTTGGACAGTAGTGTCCAAAGGACCCCCCCCCCATTTCAGGCCTGAAACTGACATCATCGCGTCTGGCAATGACGTTAGTGCAATGGCCGGGGCCCATAAAACCGTCGGGCCGGCTTCAAGGAACCCCGGGCAGAGAAGTGAGTTTAAGGAGAGGGGGCAAAGGACCACTGACGTACATAGTATGCCCTTGGTCCTTAAGAGGAATTTTCCCCAGGACGTACTATGTATGTCAGTGGTCCTTATGGGGTTAAAGTCTTTGAATGTATGAATTGCTGTGCTCTCCTTTTGGTTTGTTGTATTTTTGTGTCTTGAAAAGCACCCGCTATATATATATATATATATAATATTCTCTCATTGATGCTGTTTAAGATGTCACTGACTAAATTAAATTTTCTCACCCAGTTACAACAACTTCCACATGCTCAGCTCACGTCAAACCTCCTTATAGGCCATATGTGCTTTTACCTTTTTTACCGGAGATATACTTTATAAACCCTGCATCTTCCCACACACCGGCAGATACGCAGTCAGTTGCACAATGGAATACTTTTCCTTGAATTGTTCATCCCTCTCCTCCTATATTTCAGCTCTCGTCTCATGCACTGCAGATATTACAGTGAAATGATAAAAACAGGCTTCCAAGGAAAAATGACGGTTGTGAAGAAATTATAGACAAGAAATCGCGATTGGTTTCAGTTCCTCACTGATACAGCAGATCTATTTTGTATCTTTCTATTTTTAAAGATGATATAGATATAAAATCCATCATAGGCTACTTTTGTAAACAGTATTTTATTTTATTCTTAAATTTTTTTTAATGCACTATTTATTAATTACCACAGACTAGGAATATCTTTCGAATTCTATGTCGTGATCCATGTCAATTCATAGAATCCCGTGAAGCAGCAAATCTAGGTATAGAATACTGTTATTACCATGTGTAGTTAACGTATAGATAATTAGGGCTGAAACAACTAATCGATTTAATCGACAACTAATCGATGATTAAAATAGTTGTCAACTATTTCCATTATTATTATTAATCGGCTGTTGATTAATCGTCCTGTGTGCAGCACACACTGTTTAGATTCAGACTGAGTTAAACGTAAATAACCTCAGCTTCAGAGCTGATTGGAGAAGACGCGCCGCTGCTTTAGGCTAAGATCAGACTAACGCAGTATTAACATGCGTTTAGCAGCACTAAATCACGGCCGCGCTAGCAGCAAATGACGTCCAATGCCGGGCAGCATACGAAGAACAACCGCACAAAAGTGCGGCTGCGTAACGCAAGTGGCAAACAAACGCATTTTTTCGAGAACGTGATACCGCTAGTACTGACGTACAGAGTGCGCTGAGTCCGCTAGCGGCATGTGTGCGTGATTAGGAGACATCAGACGCTGCTAATGTCCGGCCAACATAACGTCCAGACACAAAAAGTGTTTTATTGATGATCCGTACAAAATCACGGACGAAAATTCGCATCGTATGACCGCTATCGAGTATTCTGTGAAAAAATGCGTCCATTCGTTCGAACGCACTTTTTCATGGACAACGCGAAAAATGCGTTAGTCTGACCCTAGCCTAACTAGGTATGAATTTAGTTCTAGGGTCATGTCCGACACAACCAGTTTGTTTTTACTCCGTTTACAACAGTAGCAGAACTATAAAAACAAACAATAGGATACTGCCACCGGGTGAAGGAGCTGAGATGCCTGTGTTTTATCCTTACTTGAAGCTGGAGTCCTGTGCCACCACCCCACCCTCCCTGCCACACCCTCTTTTGTCGGGAACTGCTATTTCCTCCCTTTGGTCTGGTCCCTTTCCCCAAACTCACTCCCACACTCAGGTCCGGTCTTTTGCCCATACCCACTCCCTCTCACACTCAGGTCAAGTCACTTGAGCAAAGTCACTTCCTTCCACCTCCAGTCCCTCCTCCCACTCAGTCTGTTCACGAAATTATTTAAAAGGGACGCTCTACGCACCCTGACCACTTTAGCTTATTAGACCCGATTTCATGCTGACGTCATCATCTATGACCAAGTGCTTGTAGCTGCGTTCATTTTAGAAAGCAAACATGAGCTTAAGCTGCGCATGCAGCATCAACCCATCCCTCTGACCAAGCACTCGCAGCATCAACCCATCCCTCTGACCAAGCACTCGCAGCATCAACCCATCCCTTTGACCAAGCACTCGCAGCATCAACCCATCCCTCTGACCAAGCACTCGCATACCTTGTGTGAAAAGTACGCAAGATATGCAATTTACATTTTTACATACGAAAGTTTCTTACACTACACTTCTGCTTCTGAAAAAAGGGGGAGGGGTTGTGGTAATTTTTTTACATAAAATTCCTTTTAAGTAAACAATTTTTTTTTCTTTACCCCGATGAATCAATTAAATCGGCCAACTAATCGATTATGAGAATAATCGTTAGCTGTTAAAGGCACATGCTACGGATCATGACCACTTTAGCTTATCTAAGTGGTCAGTCTGCATGGAGTGCCCCCCCCTCACACATGACCTTGTAGGATATAGTACCTGGAGTGAATGATAGATCATTAAATAAGATACATATATTCAAAGAGCACTGAAATTCCACTGGAATTTCCATGCTCTTTCATTCCCTGCATTTCAGGGAGTCAAATTCCCCGACCCTGCTGTGAATTCAACATTCAGCACACGGTGCCCGAAGTGCAGGGAAAATCCACTGAACGTATCCGAAAAACTGCCGAAAAAACATTGGATCGATCCGATAAGCTTCTGAAAAAGAGCCGAACGCATCCAACGATCCACTGCAATACCGCCGAACACATCCCAAAAAAAGCCACTGGAAAAAGCCAAGCGACGAACAGGGTAAAAAAATAAACTGCAGCTTTTAGAAGGTGCGTGCAAAAAAACCACTGCATGAAAATGCTTGGAATATACTATAATATGAATAAAAATAAAAAGGTCTGTTACGAAAAAAAAATTTTGGTAAACGTTTTTTGTCGCCAAAAATCCTAAAAAAATAAATAAATAGCAGATTATTGATACCCATCCGCATTTTCTGCATATTTGGACCCCGTGGCTTCTCTGTTCATCCTAGTATACTCCCATGTAAATCTTCTGATTTACCCAGATGATGCCATTTACATTGATGCTGCTTGAGGCTTTATTCTTATTTCAAACCTCTGATTCTGTCTATTTGGGTGTGTTTACAGCGATATAAACCCGAACCTGTGCATTCCATTGCATTTGGGTTAATGTTGCCTATTTTTCTTTGTCTTATTTTGATGTCTTTTATGTGAATGAAAACTTGAATAAAACACTTTGGCCTATATTACATTCTCTGCGCAATTGTCCTCGCGCAGCCCAATTTTTTTTGCACGCATTGTCCAGCGTTATCACACGAAAATTAATGTGATATTCGGATCCGAACGCATTTTCTCATCCGTCAAAAAATAATATTAGTAAAAAAACGCGCAAAAGGAAGTGTAATACACGCGCAGTAACGTTGCGCATGTAAATCAGTGCGCGGACTGTTTTTTTCGCGGGATTCAGCCAATCCGCATTAAGAACCTTAATTGACATCAATTTACCTTAATTGACTCACTAACGTTTTTGCGCCTGTCAAAGTAAATCTGAGTATACATGCTGCAGCAATAAAAAAAAAAATATGCACAAATTCACAATTTTTTTTGTTTGGGTATGTGTAGAATGTGTAACTAAACTGTGCTGTATTTTTATTTTTTTTCGTGCTGGTGTATTTTGTTTCGGCCAGAACGTTCAGATTTGCAGTTAACACCAGGTTTTCAAAGACGTTAAAATTCTGCGCGCAAACGTCGTTCGTAGGAAGTTGCGCATCTATTGAAATACCATCCGCTTAACGCATTAGCGCTCACAATGTTAAGTATAGGACGCGCACAGTTCATCGCACTCGCGCAAGTCCATCCGCGCTAAACGATAACGCGCATCGTTTGCACGAATGTTGAAATACGACGTTCTGCGCAAATGGTTTTGTCCTTGCGCAAATGCGCATTTGCGTGCGCGCAGAACAGATGCGCCAGGAATTTAATAGGGGCCTTTGAATTCAAAAAATAAATAGACTCTTTGCTGCAGATTAACAGAAAAAACTGATTAATTAATATTTTAAAAAAACAGGGATATTTTTAACATTGAAACCTATGGGATACATCTGATTAAACCTGCCGAATGAAACCACTGAACACCAGGGCATTTCACTGACCTTTCTCTGCTGTTCGGTGTTCTCTGAATAGATTAACCAGTGCTTCTCTATGGGGATTTCACTGCTGTCGAAGATCACTGTATTTTACTGGCAATTCGCCAGCGAACTGCCTGCTTTTTAATTAGGCTAGGGACAGATGAGCGCATTTTCTGCGGCCACCGTCAAAATGTACGTCGATGCGTGCGCACGCATTTTTTCACGGAATACGCTTAAGTGGTCAGACGACCACAGTCGCACAGTCGCAGGTACTCACCAACGCAATTCTAGGGAAATCCGGCTGTTTGAACGTTATGTAGGCCGCACACTAGCAGCGTCTGACGTCTCCTAATCACGCACACACGCTGCCATGCGGCCGCAGCGCACTCTGTACGTCTGTAGCAGCGGTTTCACGTTCTGAGAAAAATGCGTTCATTTGCTGGTTGCGTGGTGTCGGCGCACTTTTGTACGCACGTACTGCGTATATTGGCCGTCATTGGCCGTTATGTGCTGCTACTGCCGCCGTGATTTAGTGCGCCTGCACGCGCGTTCCGACTGCCCCACTCTGACCCTAGCCTTAGCCGAATGGCCACGAAATTGCACTGTTCGGGGAAATTCACTGGTGCAATTTCAGAGCCAATTCTTCTCTCTTTGAATAACCCTGAAAGTGTATTTAATCACTCAATATCTTGAGCCAGTAGTTGTGGAAGAAGAAGCCAAACTGGAGGGATGGTAACAAAGTACATATTGTCACAACTGTGTATCAGCTTGGAAAAAACAGAGGTCTCTTGTTGTAGAGAAGGGTGTCAGCAGAATTGTTGTTTTTTTTTGTAGCAGATGCAAAATAATCCTGGATTGTGTCCCTGCCTGGTGCAAAGTGATTCAAACAGCGAGAAAACCATTTCATCAATAAACAAGTCATTTCTTTGCAGCGCTGCGCTTGTTTCTACCCATCATGTAAATTGTTTCCAGTGCACAAATGACAATTTAAAGGAACAGTGAAATAAAGCCCGAGTTTTGAAATATGAGCAATTTACATGTAAATGTTATCTCTACAATTGTGATGTTGATAGCTTTATGGTGCGTATGGGTCGCGCATATGTATATGTTATAGGCGTTAATTCCTAGAATCACACGGTTATTCAGAGAGCGGTGAAAAGCAGGAGAATGACTGGAGAATGGAAAATTCTAGGTCAAAATATCCAAACCAGAAAAATTCTCCCATTCATCTCACTTTCCAAACAGGCTATTCTGACCTAGAATTTTCCATTCTCCAGTCATTCTCCTGCTTTTCACCGCTCTCTGAATAACCCTGACAGTGTTTTGATGGAGTGATAGAAAAATTGAAAATATTGTGAGTTAAATTTGCTGCATCCACATAATAACACGTCTGTGCAAAACCTGAACTCCGGTGACCTATATCAGCAGATTGCAGGGAAATGTCTTGCGAAACTCCCGGATCCTCTTACTCATATTCTGTATTAAACATGATAGTTTATCGCCCCTCGGGAAGTGGGGGGCGGGGGTACCTGGCCCCTGTAGTAAAGGAAGTGCACGACCTTCTGCATGGGTGTTGTAGACAGATTATGCTGTGTCAAAGGTCTGCTGTAAAGGGACACTATTATCAACGTTATTTGTATAAATAAATAGACTCTTCGCTGCAGATTAAAAGAATAAACGGTTTATTAGATATTGTATAAAAACAGCAATATTTTTAACATTGAAATATATGGGATTTGCCTGAATAAACCTGCCGAATGAAGCCACTGAAAATCAAAACATTTCACTGATATTATTCTTATTTATTATTCTTTATTTATAAAGTGCCGGCATATTCCGTAGCGCTGATTTCACTACTGTTCGGTGTCTCTGAATAGATTAACCATTGCTTCTCTATGGGGATTTTACTGCCGTCGAACAGGCACTGTATTTCGCTGGCAATTTGTCGAACTGCCTGCTTTTTGATTAGCTGAATTCCCACGAAAGTGCACCGTACGGAGAAATTCACTGTTCGGCGCCATTTCGATGCCAGACCTGCTGTCTCTGAATAACCCTGTTTGTAAATGGTTTTATTAATGTATTGATAAGTTTGAATATTTTACAAATGCTGTACTTCATTTTTTAGGTGTACAGTTTGTGTGTGTAGCTCCAGCTTCCTTCATGACCGTATGGGTCCTCCTTCGCATGACAAGTCATCATTTCACAGGGGTACAAAGGCAGAATTAATGTTTAATGCCATTTTTGATTTTGCTAAGTAGAGATTGATGGCTTCTGATGTCACTTATCAATGTCACTTATTTGGACTGCAGCTGGAAATCGAGCACAACATATTATATAAGGAGGGGTTATATGTAGGGATGCACCGATACCACTTTTTTAAGACCGAGTACGAGTACCGATACTTTTTAAAAGTACTCACCGATACCGAGTACCGATACTTTTATTTAATGTCATGTGACGCTTTCCAATAGGAACAGACCTCATATAAAAATTTATATGAGATTGACCGCAGCTCACATGGATTTGCCCCAGGTCTCATGGATATGTCCCCCAGGTCTCATGGATTTGCCCCCAGGTCTCATGGATTTGCCCCCAGGTCTCATGGATATGCCCCAGCTCTGATGGATATGTCCCCCAGGTCTCATGGATTTACCCCCAGGTCTCATGGATTGGCCCCCAGGTCTCATGGATTGGCCCCCAGGTCTCATGGATTGGCCCCAGCTCTCATGGATTTGCCCGCAGCTCTCATCGATTTGCCCCCAGGTCTCATGGATTGGCCCCCAGCTCGAACGCTGGGGAAGCTGGCCGTGTGCATGTAAAGCACGCGGGCAGCGTTCCCCTCCGGCGCGCCGCGATACTCACGCATCCTGAAGGTCCGGTCGCTGGGCAGTGATGCGATCACGTGGCCGCCGGCGCATCTGTGACGCGGCCTCCAGCCGAGAGGCCGCGTCACAGGAGCGCCCAGTGGCCGCGGGAACGCATCACTGCCCAGCGACCGGACCTTCAGGATGGGTGAGTATCGCGGCGCGCCGGAGGGGAACGCTGGCCGCGTGCTTTTCATGCACGCGGCCAGCTTCCCCAGGCCCGCGGATACCGGCAAGTCGGCCCAGCGCCGGCTTCCGGTATCGGCGGGATGTATCGGGCCGTTTGCACGAGTAACAAGTACTCGTGCAAACGGCAATATCGGCCCTGATACCGATACTAGTATCGGTATCGGTGCATCCCTAGTTATATGGATCAAGCAAAATATTTAGGTGTAGCGCAGAGGCGTAACTAAAAACCTGAGGGCCCAGGTGCCCCCCCCCGTTTCATCCCCATGCACTGGACCCCTCCAGGTCCACGATATCAACTCCAGACAATCAGTGTCCCATTTTTTTTCTGGTCCACCATGACCACTTCAGGCCATCCCATTATTAATGTAATGTGTACCATGTATATCTCACAGTGATCTACAGCAATAAAACTCACAGTAATGTGCAGTGTGTATCAAAGAGCTCCACAGCAATAAAACTCACAGGAATGTGTGGTGTGTATCAAAGCGCTCCACAGCAATAAAACTCACAGTAATGTGCAGTGTGTATGAGCGTAACACAGAATCCACAGCAATAAGGCTGGGGTCAGACCAGCGCACTTTTATCGCGCGTTCTGGCGCACTTAATCACGGCCGCACTAGCAGCAGATGACGGGCAATGACGGCCAATATACAAAGTACGGTCGCACGAAAGTCCGGCCGCGCAACGCAAGTGGAAAACGAACGCATTTTTTCGAGAACGCCGAACCGCTAGTACTGACGTACTGAGTGCGCAGCTGCGTCATAGCGGTGTGTGTGTGTGATTAGGAGATGTCAGACCCTGCTAATGTCCAGCCTACATAACGTCCAGACGCAATAAGAGTTTTATTGACGATCCGAAAGAAATCACGCACGAAAAATGCGCATCGTCTGACTGTTTTCGCGCATTCCGTGAAAAAATACGTCAATTCGTTCGGACGCACTTTTTTACGTTCGCGTGTAAAAATGCTTTCGTTTGACCCTAGCCTAAAACTCACAGTAATGTGCAGTGTGTATGAGTGTATCAAAGAGCTCCACAGCAATAAAACTCACAGGAATGTGTGGTGTGTATCAAAGAGCTCCTCAGCAATAAAACTCACAGCAATGTGTGGTGTGTATCAAAGAGCTCCACAGCAATAAAACTCACAGCAATGTGCAGTGTGTATGAGCGTAACACAGAATCCACAGCAATAAAACTCACAAATAAGCATAAAATGTAATTTTATTATAAATAATATAGTAAAATAATATTTAATATAATTAAATATAATTAAGATAAATATAGCTGAGCCGCCTATGCCAATTGTGGCCCCCAGACTCAGGGCCCCCTGGTAGTTACTCCCCTGCTATAGAGGATTCATACAGCATCATAACTTGTTCAGCCTCTTTAGAGCATGCAGGATACGTTCCTTTTATGGATCATGTGATCATTGTTCTTTAAACTATTTAGATGCATCTGTCACGCCCAGCACAGATTGTGCTAATTTGATAGGTATCTACTCCCAATATATCTGTTGGCATTTTCCCCCAAACATAATGTAATCGAAAAACTTGACTGAGTGAAGAGCCAGCTGTGAGCATATGAGTTGTCCTCCAGGACAGCCGTCTAATGATCCCTGGCAGGCAATTGGGGGCTGATTCACTGAATCATGAGTACATGCGTTGATGTCACCACAGAGGGGCAATATTGCATTTTGCAATAAGGAGCATGAACACGGCGGCGCCGGGGGGGGGGGGTGAAACCAAGTAAGTAGTGGTCTGCAATATCTCATCAAAGCATCATCTTTATAATTGATGGAACACAGTATTCATCACCTGATGGGACCTCGCCAGGAAAGTGAAATGATGATAAACACACTCGAGTCTATTCAAAGAAAGGTGAAACTCAGGAGAATGACTGGAGAAGTGAAAATTCTAGGTAAAAATAGTGAAACCAGAAACATTCTCCCATTTATCCCACTTTCCAAATCGGCTATTTGGTCTAGATTGTTCCCTTCTCCTGCTAATTCTCCTGAGTTTCACCTCTCTCTGAATAACCCTGACTGTAAAATGTTTTATCTTTGTCACAATACTCTGGATTGTATAAAATAGCAAATTGCCCATGTTCCATTCACTGTGCCCTTGTAAATGTATCTATTGTTATATATGTTTCCTTTTATGAAAAAAAACAAACCTTGGCAACACTGTCAGATCTCCTGGTCTGAGCTTCTGCTTAACATTATATATGTACGTCTCAGTGTGACCTTGTTAAAGTATTGCAAATATCAGATTGGTGCCATCCACTAATACTCAATTCTGTGCTTCATAGGACTCCCCTGTGCTCGCAGGAGACTGCCGTACATATTACCAATAATCAAACAATAACAGTCGATAGGTCGTATAGTCCCTTCGTATCTAACGTTCTATCCAGCAGCAAGCGGAAGCAGCGGATGTAGGTGAGAATTCATAGGAAGGCTTACTGGGAAGTCAGCTTTTTATTAGCAAAAGTCACTTTGTTTCAAAAAAAGGAAAAAATAAAGCTCGTGGATTTTTTCCTTCCCTGTGTGCCTCCATGTGAATTCTCACCGACAGCTGAGAGGTTTTGGAATACAGATTTTATTTCCATTTATTTTTCTGGCTTGAAATCAGTCATTGTTTTTATGTTAGTGTCACTTAGGGCAAAGTACAAGAAGGGCGATAGAACTGCAAAGGGTTAAAGCGATAACCTAGCCTACAGGTCGACGCCGAATACCAGTCCCAGCAATAATGAGACACTGAGGTTATTACAGAAGCTCACACAGCCGATACAGCCTGGTATATAAAAGGGTCATTATTCTTCTAGATTGCCTTTTATTTATCGATGAAATCTGAAGGTTTCCTATAGGACCAATATCCCTAAATTCAGATTCACATGGATGGAACATATGAAAGTGACCATGGCATTATGATGATGATTATAAAATAAGGGCGTGTGATCATGATTTAGCACTGAAATGCACATAAGACGCCTATAATCACCCCATTGTTATAGAAAAGAGCAATAAGGCCATGGGTCAGCACCTTGGCCATCGAGGGGCTCTATGTCAAGTCTGGTGTAAACTTCCCAGAGCCATTAAAGTCTATGAAGTTGGTAATTGCTATTTTTGACAGTTTTGGTTAAGTTTACACCAGACTTGGAAAACATCCACAGATTGTTTTGGAACTAAATCTCCTTTTGATGCTCAGACACTCATCAACTTAGTGTAGACTCATGGGAAATATAGTTGCAAAACAGGAGGGCAAAGGTTGCTGACCCCCGAATTAGGCAGACATTGTTACATAGCAAGCGTACCATATTCTAGACAACGCCAGTCAGCGGCCAATCTCCTCCTGACCTCTATCTACACCCGCAAAGTCAACTCTCGCCTCCAAGACTTCTCAAGGGCAGCACCGGTCCTGTGGAATGACTTACCTCGCCCTATCAAACGCTCTCCTAATCTTCAATCCTTCAAGAAATCCCTCAAAACCCATCTGTTCAGATTCGTACCACATCACTGATGCAACTCATCCCTCTGCTCACCTACTCACACATGATTGAAGCTGCTTCTATGACCCCACCATTCCCGAACCACTGGCACTAATGATCCTGACATCCAGTCAAACTCCCCTCGTCTTCCTCAACCCCAATCCCTCTAGACTGTAAGCTCCTATGAGCAGGGCCCTCTACACCTCTTGTTTTCATCATATGCCCTTTTATCTCGTTACCTTTGGTTATTTTAAAGCGCTGCGGAAACTGTTGGCGCTATATAAGCGATGATGATGATAATAATAATAGAGAGCACATATCCTCCCCTACTGCATCGTTATTTCCATTACTGACATAACACTCATAATATCACACACCGATAAACTTATATGGCAACTGGTGGGAAAAAAACGTATGAATAAAGGGAAGCATAGTGAGCATAGCACCGCCAGGCAATTATTTGTGGAAACAACACATACCATAGCTCAGTGATGATGAACCTTGGCATTCCAGATATTTTGGAACTACATTTTCCATGATGCTTAGCCAGCCTTCAAGTTGTTGAAGCATCATTGCTGGTGACTTCTCAGAGTAGTTTGCCCTTGGAAAATGAAAACTACATTTTCAACTGTGTCTTAAACAGAAGCATCCATCATGGTTACAGTCCTCGCCTAATACCCTGCCTGTTCCTCAGCACTGCTCAGGATGCAGACTCTATAGACAACTCATTTAGCAAAGAAAGAAATATCCCTTGAATGCCGTTTTGGAGCAGCTACCTGTTTGACAAATGATAGTTTGACGTCCATAATATTGTCTTACTATATCTTAATTTTTAAATTTTATGTTTATTTTTTTAATCATCAGATTGTTGAATTTAATGTGAATCTGTGTTTTAAATGCACAACTCCTCAAGACCCCCTACAACACCCATGGGGGAGTGTGTCAGAGGGTTCTCGGGTTGAACCTCGATATGCAGGATATTCAGGCGTGGTACAGTTAAATCGGTAGACAATCTCATGGTCGTTATCCAGGCTAAGGGTCGGTGCAGGCAGCAAAGGGTCAAAAACCGGTATACAGGAAGAAGGGTCAAGATCAGGATAGGATATATATAAAGCTTGGTAGTATCTATAGGGAGTCCAAACAACACCTGAACAATAAGGTGGCTGTGTATCCTGCTCATATAGTCAAGGTCCCGTCTACTCTAAATTCCACCTCCAGAGGCAGTGCGAGACCCGGAAACCAGGGAACCCCAATCAATCACTGTGAGGTCATGGGTGCTTGGTCCAGTCCCCCAGCCACTGTCACCATCTCTCTGTCCAATCTCTGCAGGGGAACGCCCCAAACAGAGGCGGGGCAGGGTCCCGGCAGCTGCGCTGGGGGCACCATGCCGTGTCCACCTCCTCCTACTGATGCCGGGGCTGTGATTCCCGGTCAGCGTTACTGTACTTTGTGCATCCTATGCTTAACATGGGGAGTGTAATCAGTAATTAGCGTTAGGATACGGAAGGTGTGTGTATATATATATATATATATATATAACAAACCAGAAAGAGCGCACACCAAACAACATATTCAAACAGTACAAAAGAACCAACAACAGCAGCTAGATTCATTTAAACAGAGATTTTACCAGATTTAACCCTTTAAATGCTTACAAACAATTCTTATCCTCTTCAAAATCACTGCAGTTCTTAACCCTTTAATGCTTTTTTCTGAGCTCAGTTGAAAAATGGTGGAAGTTTAGTTTGCAATGGATGGCCATGGATTGCGTAAGCCTGCCAACAGCGACAATGTATTCCACCCCTGGCAGGTCTTATCATGTGTATTATATATATATATAACAAAACCACGGAGAGAGCACTCCAGACAAACACATTCAAAGACCTGCAACAACAGCTCCATGCATGGGTACATAATACCAGCTTTTACCACATGGTGAAAATTTCTAAACTCTGAGCTTTGCTGAATAAAATGGTAGAAATTTGGTTCGCAATGAACGGCCGTGAATTGCTTAAGCCTGCCAACAGCGTCAATGTAATCCACCCTCTGGCAGGTCCTACTCTGCAAACCTAATGACTGCCCATCATGGGATAAACTCACTTACTGAGTAACAGGTCCCCCCATGTGTTTTAACCCACAGACTATATATATAACCACATGCCATACAGTGGCAAGAAAAAGTATGTGAACCCTTTGGGATTACGTGGAGTTTTGCATGAATTGGTCATAAAATTTGCTCTGATCTTCATCTAAGTCACAACAATTTGAAAAATACAGGCTGCTTAAAATAATACAACACAAACATTAGATGTTTTCATGTGTTTATTGAACAGAACATGTAAACATTCACAGTGCAGGGTGGAAAATGTATGTGAACCTTTGGACTTAATAACTGGTTGACCCTCCTTTTGGCAGCAATAACCTCAACCAAACGTTTCCTGTAGTTGCAGATCAGACCTGCACAACGATCTGGAGTAATTTTAAACCACTCCTCTTCACAAAACTGTTTCAGTGTAGCAATATTCTTGGGATGTCTGGTGTGAATCGCTCTCTTAAGGTCATGCCACAGCATTTCAATCGGGTTGAGGTCAGGACTCTGACTGGGCCACTCCAGAAGGCGTATTTTGTTTTGTTGAAGCCATTCTTTTGTTAAATTACTTGTATGCTTTGGGTCATTGTCCTGTTGCATCACCCATCCTCTGCGGAGCTTCAGTTGGCGGACAGATGGTCTTACGTTTTCCTGCAAAATGTCTTGATAAACTCTGGAATTCATTTTTCCATCAATGACAACAATCAGTCCAGGCCCTGAGGCAGCAAAGCAGCCCCAAACCATGATGCTCCCTCCGCCATGTTTTACAATGGGGATAGTGTTGTGTGTTTTTTCCAAACAACTCCATTTTGGTTTCGTCTGTCCACAGAATATTTTGCCAGTAGTGCTGTGGAACATCCAGGTGCTCTTTTGCAAACTTCAAACGTGCTGCAATATTCTTTTTGGACAGCAATGGCTTCCTCCGTGGTGTCCTCCCATGTACTCCATTCTTGTTTAATGTTTTCCTTATTGTAGATGTGTCAACAAAAATGTTAGCATGTGCCAGAGATTTCTGTAAGTCTTTAGCTGACACTCTAGGATTCTTCTTTACCTCATTAAGCATTCTGTGCTGTGGTCTTGCAGTCATCTTTACAGGACGCCACGCCTAGGGAGAGTAGCAACAGTGCTGAACTTTCTCCATTTGTAGACAATCTGTCTTACTGTGGACACATGAACATCAAGGCTTTTGGAGATACTTTTGTAACCCTTTCCAGCTTCATGCTAGTCAACAAATCTTGATCGTAGGTCTTCTGACAGCTCTTTTCTGCGATGCATGGTTCACATCAGGCAGTGCTTCTTGAAACCAGTAAACCCAAAACTGGTGTGTGTTTTTAAAGGGCAGGACAGCTTTCAGCAACACATCCAATAATATCACACTGATTGGACTCAAGGTTGGCTCACTCCTGGCTCCAATTAGCTCTTGGAGAAGTCATTAGTTGTTGTATTATTTTAAGCAGACTGTGTTTTTCAAATTGTTGTGACTTAGATGAAGATCAGAACACATTTTATGATCAATTGATGCAAAACTCCACGTAATCCCAAAGGGTTCACATACTTTTTCTTGCCACTGTATATACCCACAGACCATATATATTCACAGACAACCCGGATCTCCCGAAATCACGGCTGGTGGTTCCTTCCAAGCGAGCGGTCAGGCTAGAACCTTGGCCTGCGGTCACTCGAAGGAACAAGGCCACCCGGTGGGGCCTGTCAGAGTGCCGTTAGAGCACACTGCCAGCTGCCTTGCCCCTCAGACACCCACCGGAAAGCCGGCCCTGCGCTGGCTTCCGGTATCGGTTGAGGTATTCGGAGGCATATGCACGAGCACCAAATACTCATGCAGATCCCGGTATCGGTGCATCTCTAGTTAGTACAGGCTTTAAAAAATTTACAAAAGGCCAAACTTTATTGCAGATCACGTTAATGGTGGTTAGCCGTAAAGCGATACTGCCGTTTTGGATGCAAAACACACCATCCAACCCAATTCCTCCCCCTTCAGAAATGATATTTAGGCTACTCGATCAATTCGTGGATCATGCAGAGTTAATGGTTATGGATCTGGTGTAAATCTTCCCCTTTTCTTTGATTCGGTGGCTGGGTAGATGTAATGGCACAGCAAGATTTCTATATGTAGATGCTATAGGGAGGGGCTAGGCTGTTGTTGTTACAAATTTTACAGTTTTCTTGTTTTTGTATGATCTGTATTGTGTTCCTTGAATGGCCATGTTGTACAACGTGGAATTGTAATGCCTATTGTGTTTTGTACCTGTGATGTCCTATTGAAGACATATTTAAAATGTTTTTTTGCATTGACCTATGTATATTCTCTATTCCAATTTGCATAGTGAAGGATTTTAATCTGACTTTTTTGCTCTCCTTAATTTTATTAGGTGTTGATAATTAGATTTATATATATATATATATATAACACATGGCGGGGTAGCACTCAGCCTAAACTAAGCATTCAGTGCGGGTGCATCTCAAAAATAAAATACAAACAAAACCAGGAAGAGAGCAGTCCAATCAAACACATTCAAAAACCTGCAACAACAGCTTCATGCATGGGTACATAATACCAGATTTTACCACATGTTGACAAATTCTTAAATCTGAGCTTTGTTGAATAAAATGGTGGAAATTTAGTTTGCAATGAACGGCCGTGAATTGCTTTAAGCCTGCCAACAGCGTCAATGTAATCCACCCTCTGGCAGGTCCTACTCTGCAAACCTAATGACTGCCCATGATGGGATAAACTCACTGAGGAACAGGTCCTTTCTGGAGCTCCCGCAGATCAAGGTTAAATACAACAAACTAAATTTCCACCATTTTATTCAACAAAGCTTAGATTTTAGAATTTTTCAACATGTGGAAAAAGCTGGTATTATGCTCCCATACATGAAGCTGTTGTTGCAGGTTTTTGAATGTGTTTGATTGGAGTGCTTGCCTCCTGGTTTTGTGTATATGTGTATATTTATATATATATATATATATTGGTCATACCTACCTCCTAGCTGATGAGGGTTCAACAAACCCGAAACAGCGCTGTCCTAGGAGTGGCTTTGACCAGTTGCATTAACCTTATCTCTGCTAGAAAGCCACAGTGTGACATAGCATTGATTTTAGGGTTCTGTGTAATAACAGATCCAGGATACATAAAAGTGGGACAGATGTACTTTGCATATCCTACCCAGAATTCCTTGCTGCATATGGGGAATGTGGCACAGGAGCTCTGGGATGCAATTCATCGAATTGCTGTGATGTGCAAGTGGCTTCTGCAATAATAAACACACTTATTATAGTGTGGAGGCCTTTTATCTCACTTTCTGTCCTCCACCACAACCCATGTAGACACTAATTTACCCTACGGTCCAAGCATCCACTGCAACTGGTCATACCTACCTCCTAGCTGATGATGGTTCAACAAAACCAAAACAGCGCTGTCCTAGGACCAGCTTTGTCCAGTTGCATTAACCTTATCTCTGCTACAAAGCCACAGTGTGGCATAGCATTGATTTTAGGGTTCTGTGCAATAACAAATCCAGGATACATAAAAGTGAGACAGATGTCATTTGTATATCCTACCCAGAGTTTCTTACTGCATATGGGGAATGTGGCACAGGAGCTCTGGGATGCAATTCATCGAATTGCTGTGATGTGCAGGTGGCTTCTGCAATAATAAACATATATATATATTATTATTATATACACTCACTGGTGTAAAAAAAAAAACAATCTTTATTAAGCAATCGTAAAAAACAACAACAACGTTTTGGCTTCAATCTGAGTCTTTTTCAAGGTAACGTGAAAAAGGCTCAGATTGGAGCTGAAAAATTGTTTTTTATGATGGTTTAATAACGGCTTGTATATTATTTTTACGACAACGAGCGCATCTCATTTTTTGGGATTTTAGCACACTAGCATGAGCTTTTTTGTATACAATAGCAGACACCTTAGAGAGTGAGTGTAGCATTGCTGCTTCTATATATATATATATATTACATTTATATGTAATTTTGTTCTGTATTTCAGTTGCTCAGTGAAAAAATTAGTGGAGCAGAAGGAACAAAACTTGACAATGACTTCCAAGAGATGGAAAGAGTAAGTTTTACGCAATTTTTTAACTAAATATTGTTTAATGTGGAAGCAGTAAGGGTATTGCAGGATGCAGTGACCTCTTTTTTTTTTGGACTAATGATACCTAAACAAAGACACGCTATTGATGGTCTCCAATCTTCTTCAGTTCAGAAACATTGCTACTATTTCATCATATGAACTTCTGCATTAACATGGCTTCTGCATCTGCTTAATATCACGTCTTAAATTTTAAAACCTCTTCGCGTTTCACAAAGAGGAGCAGAAGTAGAGTGTTTAAAGGTGTAAAAAGAGGAAAGATATGAGGAAACACAAACTAATAACAAAAGTTATTACCAGACTACTGCTGTCTGTTGTGGTACATACAGTATATAACCATGCACCCTGTAACATAACGGGCCCTATTACAATCTTCGCGTTAAAACGCTCGCGCAACGCGTGAATTTGTGCGTCAAGCGTTAAATGTTAACGTGCGGAAATCAACGCTGGAATTACAATCCTCGCACATTTTTTCATCCGTCGAGCAATAACGCGCGTTAAACGGACACGCACAAATGTGCGCATAGCGACGTTGCGCGCAGAAATCAGTGTGCAATCAGAATTAAGAACCACAATTATCTCACATTACGTTTTTGCACCTGTCAAAGTCAATCTGCGCATATATGCTGCAGCAATAATAAATGCACACACAACCTCTCCATTTTATTGGTTTGGTAGGTTTAGAATGTGTAACTATAGTTTGCTGCGTATTTTTTTTTGGGATGGTGTATTTGGTTTCGGCCAGGTTGATAGAATTTGCCATTATCACCAGCTTTTAGGAGTTGCTAAAATTCTGCGCTTAGATTTGTAATACCATCCGCGTACCAGCGCACAAACACATTTGCGCTCACAATGTTAAGTATAGGACGCGCGCAGTAGAGTACGCTCGCGCAGCGTTCGCAAAGGTTCACCCGTGGTAGACGTATACGCACGTTTGTTGCGCTGACATTGTAATACGACGTTCATCGCAAAGGGTTTTAGCCCTCGCATTAATGCGTTTTTGCACCGGCGCAAATGTTTGCGCAAAGATTGTAATAGGGTCCAACATGTTCTATAATGTATAATAAAGGATCAGCCGCTTATTTTAATACTCCTAAAATTCAACATGGTGGAGGTTATTTTTGCTCTGATCTTCTGTGTAATTTTATCCAATACCATTCGATGTTCTGCTTCTTTTAATACTGTGCAAAAGTAAGGATAAAATCAGTTGGTGATGCCAACTGAAAAATTTTATTTTTCAGAGAAAGTTTGTTTATTCTGCATCTCTACATAATCACCACCGATCTTCGCGCATTTTTTTCAAGCGGTATACGCACTTCTCAAAACACCACCGAAAGATCCTCTTTTGTAAACGTAGCTTCGTCCAGTGACAACTGCCTTGAAGTTGGTAGACTTCTCATCTTTGAATATGACGAGGAACTTTTTAGCAAATTTATTTATAAAGTATTTTACCAGGAAGGATACATTGAGATTTATCTTGTTTTCAATGTCCTGGGTCAGTTCAAGCACTTTTTTGTTCTGCGTACAGCAAACACGGAACCCAGCAGGTGAACTTCTTGGTGACGTCCAACTCCTCATGAAGAATTCTCAGCATACTTTTTTTTGGAATGTCACACTCCTCCACAAGCTTTTTGACAGTGGTTTTGAGGTCCTTGATCCAGAAATTCCTTGACCTAGCTCACCACGGTCTCATCAGAGTATGCGAGGGGCATTCCTACTCCGTTCATCAGACACATCAGAATGTCAAGACCTGAATCTGCTGCAAACTTGAGGCTTCATTACCAAGATGGGTTTTGAGGTCTTCTTCAAGGCACTGTTTCAGTAGAGCTTGATGGTCTGTTTTTGCTCCTTTTTGAGAATTTCAATTCTATGAGCTGACTACCGCAAATTTTTGAGTCACCTTAGGTCTCAATGATCGTCTGCGGGGATTTCAATTTTTTTTTCATTTGTTTCTTTTTACAAGTACTAGAAGGATTAGACTCTCTTTGGGGAAAAAAATTGTGTTAGCATCACTTAATTGATTTTTAACCTTACTTATACCTCCTCTTCCAGTGTCCATCTGATTGTAATTATGCCAATCATGCTAATGATGTAGGTGTTTCATATCTGCTACTTTTAATGAATTGTGGTCGTGGTCTATTACAGGCCTGTTACAACCTGTTATTGTTTGTATTTTTATTTAGAAGATCGACCTCTCTAATAAAGTTGTTGCAGAGCTGCTATCCAAAACCACAGAATACCTACAGCCAAACCCAGGTAAAGGGGTTTTCTGTTATATTGAGGAAATCTTGGGTCAGGGAAGGTCTTTTCCAGTACTTTTTTGTGCACTGGTAGATTCTTTTGAGTACATACTGGGCCAAATTACTTTCTTCACGCAAAAACGCACGTGCAACACGTGAATTTGTGCGCCAAGCGTTAAACGTTAACGTGCGTTAATCAATGCTGGAATTACAATCCTCGCGCATTTTTTCATCCGTCGAGCAATAACGCACGTTGAACAGACATGCACAAATGCTCGCGTAGTAACGTTGCACACAGAAATCAGTGTGCGGACTGTTTTTTTCACCAATCAGCCAATCTGAATTAAGAACCACAATTATCTCACATTAAGTTTTTGCGCCTGTCAAAGTCAATCTGCGCATATATGCTGCATCAATAATAAATGCATACACATATCTTCTCTAATTTATTGGTTTGGTATGAGTAGAATGTGTAACTATACTTTGCAGATTTTTTTTTTTTGGTCTACTGTTTTTGGGTTCGGCCAGGTTGTGCAGATTTGCCATTAACAACAGCTTTTAGGAGTTGCTAAAATTATGCGCGCAACGGCTATGCGTTAATTCCAGCGCATAGATTGTAATACCATCCGTGTACCAGCGCACATACGCGTTTGCGCTCACAATGTTAAGTATAGGATGCGCCCAGTAAAGTACGCTCGCGCAGGGTTCGCGCAGGTTCACCCACGGTAGACGATTACGTGCGTTTGTTGCGCTGACAATGTAATACGATGTTCAGCGCAAAGGGTTTTACCCCTCGCGTTAATGTTTTTTTGTGCGAAGATTGTAATAGGGCCCACTATGTTTTCTTGATTTATTAAAAAAGGTCCTATATCTTGTTGATGTAATTCTTCTAGCTGTGTTTAGTACCATTCTTAAAAACATGTATAGCCAACCTAAGCCTCATTCCAATTGGAGCAGGGATTTGTGAGTGGATAGGTATGCAATCTCGCGGCCAGGTTAAAAGACACTGGAGAACTATTAGTACTTTGTGTCCTTCATACTGCATTGGGAGAGCCAGTGGATTGCACCCACCTTTTCACACGGGATGTAAGGTGAGTTATAATTGATTTTTCAACTTTCTTTTATTTGTTAAAGTGATTTTGCAAATATCACTTAATTGCATGTTTTGGGAGTTTTCATTTTTTTTTTCTGCTGTCACTGAGAATGCAAATCACTGGCTCCTACAACTTTTGTGTCCTATACAAAGTATAGTGGAGTGTGTGGACTGTATCAGCTGATGAGACATTTCTAATGGGTAATAAAACAAAATATTTAAATAAAGGCTAAGGGGCGCTGAAGCGGCAGTGGATAGAGGTTTAAATCCCGCGGTTTAGGGATAGGTACGGCTGCTATATCTCCCAAGGGCTTTCCCCACCAAACCCAAACAAAACAACAATTCACAAAAGTGGAGAAAGCGCCAGTGCACTGGCGCTTTCTCCACTTTGGTGAATAAAACAAAATAAACTATACTGGATGGAAAGTTGCAGAGACGAAAGGTAACAAATAAGAGCAGTAGAGAGATGCTGTAATATTATTTTTTGCAATGGCTGATGTAGATCAAAGTATCCCCACAGCTGAGGTACATAAGCTGCGACTTGATTTAAATTTAGCATTTGCACCTTGTACGCTGACAACATTTTAGTATACATCCAATTGCCAATTCCTCTAAATTAGGTGTCCGCAAACGTGGTCCTCCAGGGGCCCTATCACCTCCTTAATGCTAACACTAGCACTCACATACGTGCTAGCGCTAGGTTAAAAGAGGTTATAACGGGACACCCAAATCAGACCCTGATCGCTAACGGGTTAAAAACTCTGTTAGCACATCGGTAATAGCGCTTTTTAGCTCAAGCTTATTGTACTTTGCACTCCTTATACTTAACATTGGAACCGCAAAGAGTAATTAGTGTTAGGATCACAACGTCCTAACACTAATTACTGCACTACTTGAGAGTTTTAATGAATCTGGCTAATTACATGCACATGGCTACAGAGACTTGAAGCAGAATTGCTATATTTTAGCAGTAGATTTATTTTATTGTGTTATAAGAGACACCTTCCATAGGCGTCCAGTCTCAATTGTAAGTTCCTGTGAGCAGAGCCCTCTACACTTCCTATATTTGTATTTTTGTTTAATTCCCCATTAATTAAAAAAATTATAGTTTGTTTTTTTTGGGATCTCTGTAAGGGCGGTGTTACTAAAAAAACGTGATAAAATTAAGGGATGGGTGCACTGCGAGTAAAAAAAAAACTCTAACAAGGCAAATACTTAACACTTAACACTTAGCACTGTAGCCAAATAAAAATACTGCGCTCTAGACCTTCATACAGTGTGCGATCAGTAAGAGAACATTATGAAATAGAACAGGCATAAGAAAAAATGGCATATTTGCCATCAGTCCAAAATGTACAGAAAATAAGTAGTCTGTAAAGACCAATGATCTCTTTTAGCTTAGGGGACTCTAAGGCTGGCGGCACACGAGCGTTATCAGAGAGAGGAAGGAACGTCCGTGAGAGTGGGCGTTTCTTCAACTCTGTGCGCTCAGCGTCCATCCTATGGAGGATCGCGTTTTGTATCCCTGTTAGCGTCCGTTTAGCTTTTTGACGGGGAGGGCTTTTTCACGTCCGGTGGTTAGCCCTCCCTGTCAAAACGGCACGGACGCAGGGAAGTGCGGGCGCACACAAGCACCAAATGCGCTCGTGTGCCGCCAGCTTAAAGATTTGTGACGCACTGACGCACTGGAGCTATATGCCCAAAGAAGCTCTGTGACTTGTTTTTTGGTGGGCACAGATGCACAAAGACAAGGAGTCAAGCCACTCTGAACCCATTCACCACCTCAACAGATTTACCCACCTAACATAAGGGTGCTCCATCAGAATCCTGGCTTGCCAATTCCAATACTGACTTGTGTCAAAAGCAATCCAGGCATTGCAGCTTTTGTTGGATGGACGTTGGTGGCAGTGGCAATGTTTTGGCCAAGATTGGCCATTGTTTTATGGTGGGAACTCAATTTGGTCTTCCAATTCCTCTCTACGAGGAGTGCTGTGAAGGGTTTACAGAATGCCTCTCTGTGAGGAGGTCCATGATAGCAATAATGTGAGAGCATTTTAAATTTGTGTCATTATACGGAGGAGATCCCCAAGACAAATATGTCTGGTGTACACGGAAGCTGCTCCCTTAGTAAATCCCCATTCTTTATTGTAAAGTGCTGAGGAAACTGTTGGCACTGAAGAAATGATTCTGGTGATAATAATATAATCGGGGATGCCCCCATCAGCCTTTTTAAGCCTCCGATCCAATCCAAGTTGTGCAGCAGTCAGGATCGACCAATACTGAATTCTGATCCGATAACACGTGACCTGTGCCAGGACTGTCGGCTCTGCCGCTAAAGAATACTGGGGCGTTGATTTTACCGTGATGTCCTCCTTGCCTGCTCGCAGGAAATGCGCTGTGTGTACACAAAGAGCTGCCGACTGTCAATGAAATCTTTGCGCTGTGAAACCTTTGCTTTCGGCAATCTCCATAACATCGCCCATACTCATCACGGAAAGTACGGCCCCTGTGTGGGAGGGAAGGTACCATGGTGAATGCCAAGAATGTGGTCTTTCAGCCTGGCATGCTGTGGACTCGGATCAGATCAGCTTGTATGGGTCCCAATTCTTAGGATCAGATCGGGACATCCCTACATATAATAATAAAAACAAGGTGTAATCCTCCGCCTTCCCAAACTACCAGAAACTGACATGTTCCGTCCCACTTGATGTTCTTTCAGAGTATATGGTAAAACGAATCGAATACTTAATATCCATCCAAACCCCTACTCCAAAAAAATGTACACATTATGAATTATAGTGAAATGCAAAGAATTGCACCAGCTAATGGGGAATATAGATAGAGAAATTCTCACCTATAATTTTTATGTCCCATGTAATGTCATCAATATAACCTCCTTAGTGAATACATTTCTTAGAAAACAATCAGGAAACGTATCTAATGCGCACAATAACACTGACCAGCCACAAACTAAAAAAATGTATTTTTCTTGCTTGTTTTCAGCTTACAGGGCAAGGTTAGGAATGTTGAATACTATGTCAAAAATCAGAGGACAAGTTAAAAACACAGGATATCCTCAGACAGAAGGGCTGCTCGGAGACTGCATGCTGCGCTATGGGAGAGAATTGGGGGATGACTCGGAGTTCGGTGAGTGGAAATATGTTAACCCCTTCATTTCTCGAAGGCGAATTGTACTTTTAACCTGATGAAAGTAACAATAGGTGCTTTACAATTGGGCCTTTAGTGTCGGCAACAGTGCCGTCACACCGTAACCCCTCTGTGGTATTGTGGAAGAGTGCAGGGTTGGACCCTGCGGTCCAATATTAAAATGATATGAATCTGATATAGGCGTCAGTGGCAGTGGACCCAAATATTGTGCCTTTTGGTGGCAGCAAGTGCCTTCACGCCGTAAGTAACCCCTCTGTGTTATTGTGGAGGAGTGCAGTAGTGGAGGTTTTGGGAATGCAGAAGAGATCCCCGATCTATTCAGTTACGTCAGCATCAGGGGATTGATAGCTGCTGATCCAGGACTGATTCATTTATATAAATGTCAGCCGGTCTACAGAGTCGGTGGACAGACGCACTCTATTGTCTGTGACAAAACTTCCAGCGGCACTGAACGTCCTTTCAGAAAGCATGCTGGATGAAGGGCAACCTAGTAGCTGCATAGCATATTGGCTAAGTTCTGGCCAGTGATCCAATCTCTGAGCTCTGCAAATTTACCCTTGTATCGTGGATCAAGAAGGCTTGCCAACCAGTAATGATCCCTCTCCTTGATAGCACGAATCCTGGGGTCCTTTATCAGGCTTTGCAGGATAAGGGAGCCCATGCAGCGTAGGTTGGAGGTGGCATTAGCTTCCGAGTCTTCCTGGTCAATGAGGATGACCCCATCGTGCACTTCCTCCTCCCAGCCACGTACTAGTCCTTGGGTTTCTGGGCACACAAAACCCTCCCTTGAGGAATCCCCACCTTCAATGCCCCCACTACTTAAATATTCCTCCTCATCCTCCTCGTGTCTGATCTGAGGACTCGCAGGAATGCTGTCTGCATAGAGACTGGGGCCTTGAGAGTTAGGGAAGGCCTCCTCTTCCTCCGGCTGCTCTGCCTCTAGTGCCACATCTATAATTCCCTGCAGAGTGCGCTCCAGCAGGAACACTAAAGGAATTGTGTCACTGATGCATGCACTGTCCCTGCTCACCATCCTCGTTGCCTCCTCAAATGGTGACAGTACAGTGCATGCATCCTTGATCATCAGCCACTGCGGGGGGGGGGAAACAAGTTGACCTGAACCTGTCCTTGTGCCATGCTCACACAGGTACTCATTGATGGCCCTCTGCTGCTTGTGCAGACGCTGCAGCATTGCTAATGTTGAGTTCCACCTGGTGGGCATGTCACAGATCAGATGGTTTGTGGGAAGGTGGAATTCTCTTTGAATTTCTGCCAGGCGAACACTTGCTGGGAATGACCGTCTGAAGTGGCTGCAGACTTTTCTGGCCTGGCTGAGAAGCTCTGCCAGCCCTGGGTACCTGGTTAGGAAACGCTGTACCACCAGATTTAGGACGTGTGCTAGGCATGGTACATGCGTCAACTTACCCTGGCGTAGGGCGGAGAGAAGGTTGCTGCCATTATCACAGACGACCATTTGCAGCTGAAGCTGGCATGGTGTTAACCATCTCTGCACCTGCCCCTGCAGAGCTGACAGAATTTCTGGCCCGGTGTGGCTCCTGTCCCCTAAACAAACCAGCTCAAGCACAGTATGGCATCTTTTTGCTTGAGCCATTGCGTAGCCCCTGCCACGCGTCGGTTTAACTGCCAATTCGCCAGAGACAGAGAAGGAGGAGGAGGAAGAGGTGGTGGAGCAGACAGACCTCATACAAGCAGGTTTCTGGAGGCGTGGTGGATGAACAAGCTCCAGCACAGAGCCCCGTCTTGGATCCCTCCCAGCTGCAATCAGTTACCCAGTGTGCCGTGAAGGAAATGTAACGGCCCTGTCCATGCTTGCTGGACCACGTGTCTAAAGTCATGTGCACCTTGCTGCTGACTGCCTTTCCCAATGATTCCATAACATTGTGTTCCACGTGCTGGTATAGTGCTGGAATGGCCTTCCGTGAAAAGAAATGGCGTTTTGGAACCTGCCACTGTGGTACAGCACATTCAGCAAATTCACGGAAGGAAGCAGAGTCCACCAGCTGGAAAGGCAGCAGCTGTAATGCGAGTAATTTTTCTAAGCTGGCATTTAAACGCTGTGCTTGGGGATGGTTGGGACTATATTTTTTCTTACGCTGTAGCAGCTGGGGCAAAGTAATCTGACTGCGTAAATCTTCAGCTGATGGGATGCTGTCATATTCTGAGGAAGGACCTGGTACACCCATTACTGTAGCATCATCCCTGTCAGTGGAGGTTGTAGGCAATGACATGGCAGGACATATAGTGGGGGTAGAGACAGATGAGGAGGAGGACCTGTGCAAAGTGTTGTGCCAACGGGATGCATGGCAGGTGGTCATATGTCGCCTCAAGCACGTGGTACTTCCTGTACATGTGCTTTGAGACAACAGCGCTCTGCACCTGAGCAGCTGTGACTTCTGATGCCTTTGACTGGCTACGGTTGGTCATAGAGGATGTTGTGCCTCGTGTTTGTTGTGCCTCCTCCTCCTCCTCCCTTGACTCCTCTGTTCGATCAGGCACCCAGGTGGAGTCAGTGACCTCATCATCATTGTCATCATCACCCCCTATCTCCTCGTCACTGGAGCCAACTTGGCAGTATGCTGCAGCTTGCTTGGCAGTATGCTGCAGACTGCTTGCCCTCTTATCTGTGTCTGGGAGCATCTGCCTGTCCTTTTTGGTCTTTCTGACATGGTGAGTGATATATAGATTAAAGATATACAGAACTCTGATTCAACTCTGTTATAAAAATTGGAGATATGCAGAACTCTGATTCAACTGTGTTATCTAGATTAAAGATTTCCAGAACTCTGGTATAATTTAGTGAGACACCCTGATAGCTGGCAGCCAGTGACAAGACACAGATTAAAATTCCCAGAAACCACCTATAAATCAGTGAGACCCCCTGATGGGTGGCAGTGACAAGACACAGGTTAGAATTCCCAGATATCTGCTACAAGTCTGTGAGACCCCCTGATGGGTGGCAGTGACAAGACACAAATTACAATTCACAGGAACCTCCTATAAATCAGTGAGACCCCCTGATGGGTGGCAGTGACAAGACACAGATTACAATTCCCAGGAACCTCCTATAAATCAGTGAGACTCCCTGATGGGTGGCAGTGACAAGACAGATTTTACAATTCCCAGATATCTGCTAAAGTGAGACCCCCCCCCAATAGCTGCTGGCAGTGAGAACACACAGATTACAACAATTCCCAGATATCTTGTAGAAGTGAGACCCCCACAATAGCTGCTGGCAGTGAGAACACACAGATTACAACAATTCCCAGATATTTTGTTGAAGTGAGACCCCCACAGTAGCTGCTGGCAGTGAGAACACACAGATTACAACAATTCCCAGATATTTTGTAGAATTGAGACTCCCACAATAGCTGCTGGCAGTGAGAACACACACTAACAGAACAATCTCTTCTCAAAAAACACGTGTTGGGGGCTGTGTGAAGCCTTATATAGTGTGCTGCGGGATTTAGCTCTGTGAGCCCATGATTGGGCAAACTTTGCCCAATCAGGACTCTGAGCCGTGATTGGCATAGTCTTGTACCTGTCTTGCACGTGACCTGTGGTCAGGTGCAAGGCTGTAGCCAATTACAAGCTTCAGGCCAGTGGAAAAGTGCATTGTGGACGAACATGCGGCGAACACCCGGAAATGTTCGGAGTTCGCGAACGGCCGATGTTCGATGCGAACTCCGAACAGATCGAACCGAACAGCTCATCCCTAGTGTGAACCTGTGAATCTATATACATATATATCATATCTCTCAGTTTATCAAGGAATATTTCATCACACACCATGTGTAGTTAGATCTCTGGGCTTCAATCCAAATGTTGTCTTTACACATAGCAGGCATTTCCACATAATAATCCATAGCTCTAAAGAGAGATTTCATATGGTATACTATAACAATGATGTGTCCTTACAAAAGATGTTCAAATTCGGCCGTGGCCAAATAGGATGAATGCTCAAATTCGGGTGCTGATGAATTTGGACACTTCAGTGTCACTTTAGACAGCTAGGGTCACAAATTAGGGATAAGGATAGAAAATAGTATTAGAAGTTAGGATTGAACCTAAACCGTAACATTCTGCTCCATTTTTGCTTCACTTTTAAGCAAAGATTCTGCCCCGTCTTTACATGTGAGCGCAGACGTTCCCAGCCCTAACCCTAATTTCTAATATCTAACCCTGGCCCAAAGGCCGGTGTCAGACGAGCGTTTTTAAGAGCAGAAGGAGCGTCCGCGAAAGTGGACATTCCTTCCACTCTGATGCCCGTCTGGCCACCTCGCTGAGCGCAGCTAGTGCGCTCAGTGCTGCAAGGCTCGATCCTCCTTCGGAGGATCATGCTTTGCAGCCCCGTCGAACGCACGTAGTAGCACTTCGTTGGGGAGACTTTCGAAACGTATGCCGTATGCCTGCTGTAGCGTGCGCAATTCGTGTGCGTTCTACAGCGACAGCGTGTGGCCGGCCCCGTCTCAGCGTCCCAACGGGGCCATCACAACACATAGTGCGCTCGTCTGACAGGGCCCTGAACTTAACACTGATCCTAATTTCTAACTCTGACCCTAGCTCCCAAAAATGAAGCTTCAAATCATCCACAGCCAAATTGGACCAGCAGTTTAAAGTCGTTCATGGCCGAATTGAAGAATCTATTGTAATGACGCAACTTTTTTAACCTGTTTCTTATTGCACTTTTTCTATACTAACACTTTGTATTTGTGTCATCTGACTGACATCAATCCCTTTGAAAGCTTTTCAAACCTTTCATTGAACTGTTTACTGTCACAACATTCGGTAAGCTAGTGAGGAAAAATATCAGCAAAATGAAATGTACTCGTAGCAATGATAATCCATTAGTATGTCCCTTTAAAATCCTATGCCTGAACCTCGTCGCTGCTGTGGATGGATCGTGACCTTTTGTTTCACTCTGGAAATGTACGTTGCCAGATGATGCATGCTAAGAGAATTGATAACACGTGAAAACTATTCGAACCAGATTACTATGGACTTATGTCAGGATGTCAACACATGGACTTGAAAACCTTCTACATGTTTAACGTCGTGTGTAGAGATGTTAAAACGTAATAATGAATATATATGCTTCGAGCAGCTTAAGTGGAAACACGTGGTTTTCCCTGGAAGGCATATGTATATAACATTTTCTTTTTTTAAATGGATTTTCCGTTTGGTTTGAGTAGCCAGTGCTCCTGCAGGTTTTAAATCGCGTTACTGAATGGATAACTTTCACCTTGTCATCAAACGATACGCCGAACAGCTTATTTGCCGGTTCTCTCTGTTTCTCTCTCCCCATGCCTTAGGAGGAGCTCTGCTGGATGTCGGGGAATGCATGAAACAGATGGCAGAGGTAAAAGATTCCCTGGACATCAATGTCAAACAGAACTTCATTGATCCTCTGCAGTGTTTACAAGATAAGGACTTAAAAGAAATTATGGTTAGTATGGCTGATGTGTACTTTATCCTAGGTCCAGGTGTTATCAGAAGCATGCGAAAGGGTTCTTCATTAAGCAGATAACTGCATTTTATTGGTCACTATAGTGGAGCTGACTGTATACTGGACATTTTATAATCCCTAAATTCATTTTTCTTGGTGCATTGCTTTGCATTTTGCAGCACTTCTTCATTTTGTGTATAGCGTTATTTTTTTAATTCCAGATCTTACTTTAATTCCCTAAATATATTTTGAATCTTTAACCAATGATGGTTTTGTATCGATGTGAGAAATTATTATTTCACTTGAAAATAACCAAAAATGGACAAAAATGTCTACTTACCTTTTCTATAAGACTATCAGATCTATTCAAAGAAAGGTGAAACTCAGGGGAATCCCTGGGGAAGTGAACATTCTAGGTCACAATAGTCAAACCAGAAAAAGTCTTCCATTTATGTCACTTTCCAAATCGGCTATTTGTCTAGATTGTTCTCTTCTCCTGATTTTCACCTTTCTTTAAATAGACCGGATGGTTTTTCATAAACCCACTGGCAGGAACCAATGGTTTTGTGGTATGTGTGCATTATATGAGAGGCAGAGTTCTGCCTCTAATGGTCAATCAGGGTAATGCAGCCAGAACTGCCACTAATCTCTGAAGCACATCACAACCTTCCAGTACATCGGCTGTCATATCTGATGTACTGTAACATGTGTCGTGTATTCTGGAGCCCATTTCTTAATGAATTTCATTTGGAATAAACTAAATTTATTTGTATTCCCTTTTTCTTTTTTCGAGAAAGTATTTTACCAGGAATTATACATTGAGATTTCTCTCGTTTTCAAGCATGTCCTGGGTGGTGAGTATGTACCGTTAGGTGTCTTGCCCAAAGACACTTACTGCAGAGGTGCTCTTGCTGGGATTTGAACCTGTGTCTCCACAGTCTCCACAGTTATAGAGCAGTGTTGTTACCTCTACTCCACCCAGCCGGTACATTCCTCCAGGATAAGACCAGATCGAGTTAACTTGATCCCCAGGCACCTGAGGCTGCTTTTGAAGATCAAGTTATCTAAAAGGTATTTTTGAAATGTACATTCGTTTTTACACTGTCTGCAATGGAAAGTTGTTTTCCGTAAATCAGTCCTGGCAGTGGTTTTATGGAAATTAACGTAGCAGTGAAGGGGTTATAATGTAGTTTTTCATAATTTATTTTATTTATAAAAGCTACAAAGGTTAACATGCAATACCCATTTAGCCAAAAGGTTTAGAATGTACCGGCTGGGTGGAGTAGAGGTAACATCACTGCTCTATAACTGTGGAGAGAAACTGTGGAGACACAGGTTTGATCCTGGCAAGAGCACCTCCCCAATAAGTGTCCTTGGGCAAGACACCTAACAGTACATACTCTCAATCCAGGACATACTTGAAAACGAGAAAAATCTTAATGTATCCTTCCTGGTAAAAAATACTTTCTCAAAATTAATGTTGGTGTTTGGATTACACTTTAATTCACCATGTCAGCGTACCCTCACAGTAGCACGCTTTCACGTCATTCCTGATTTGTTTTGTTTCCATTTTACAGTATCCATACAAAAAATAGCAATGGCGCTTGAACATGTGCTTTTAACAGTTGTTCAGAAAGAAATCCCCCGATACAATTGGGTTACCCTTAGGATCACCCCAATGAACAGTCCAGAGTCCACTCTGATATCTGGAAAAGATAAAATAGGATGAAATATAGTGTAGCATATTTTAATACCATAAAAAATTCATAAAAGCAAAAAAAAAGCACATAACAAAATGTGCATATACGTCTTTGCCACAGTGGCCCAAACCTCCCGATAACTTGCCACACTTGGTTCAAAGTCCGCCATCCGGTGGACAATTGTCCAGTGCTGCAGTCTGGTGTGTGAGGTTCCCGGTGTGATGCTCCTGAGGAAGTGGGATCTAACCCACGAAACGCATCGAGCTTGTTGGGAATTAGTGCCCGTGGACTGTGGGACCTCACACACCAGAGGGTTACAATGTTCCCTCCACTTTTGGCTGCAATAGGTAGTAACTACTTTGTTACATTGAATGATTTGCCATTTTACAGTATCACCTGAAGAAACTAGAAGGCCGGCGCCTGGATTACGATTACAAAAAGAAACGTCAAGGGAAGATCCCGGATGAAGAGATCAGACAAGCAGTTGAGAAATTTGAAGAGTCCAAAGAGCTTGCAGAAAGGAGCATGTTTCATTTTCTGGAGAATGATGTGAGTGTTGCCCGGGTGTGAGGATCTTATTTACACCAAGGTCACCTGGACCTAAGTGACAAGAGCTATGGGCTGGCAGAATGTCATTTTTATGAGAATCATTTACTTTTAGTTAGGCTCAGGTCAAGGGGGAATGCGTGAAAATGCAGGTCTTCCACTATTTCTGCAGAGGGAACGGAGTTCCTATTGGTCCCACACACTATAAAGTTTGTATTCAGGTGTTTAATCATCTGTTTCCCTGTTAAGTCACAATAAATATAGGATTTATCATATGTTTCTGCTAAAATCTACATATATAAATATATCAAATTTAAGGCTAGGGTCAAACGAAAGCATTTTTACACGCGAACGTAAAAAAAGTGCGTCCGAACGCATTGATGTATTTTTTCACGGAATATGCGAAAACGGTCATACGATGCGCATGTTCGTGCGTGATGTTTTACGAATCCAAACCAGGAAACTTTGTGCGTCTGGACGTTATGTTGGCCGGACATGAGCAGGGTCTGACGTCTCCAAATCACACACACACACCGCTAGCGGGCGCAGCGCACTCTGTACGTCCGTACTAGCGGTTCTGCGTTCTCGAAAAAATGCGTTCATTTTCCACTTGCGTTGCGCGGCCGGACTTTCGTGCGACCGTACTTCGTATATTGGCCGTCATTGCCCGTCATTTGCTGCTAGTGCGGCCGTGATTAAGTGCGCCAGAACGCATGTTAAAAATGCGCTGGTCTGACCCCAGCCTAAGTGTGTGTGTTTGTGTTAATTGCGAGATGGTAATTGCTAACCGAGGGACAGAAATCTCAGTTATTTTTTTAGGGCTTGACCCCTGCCTTTTAGCAAACCATAATACTTCACTAGGTATTCTAGGTTGAGTTGTCCTTTTTCACTCATGTCGCACATTGATGTTTGGGATATATATATATTATATATATATATTAGTTTTTTTCTGGGAAATCTTGCGCTATATAGCAGATGTACTGACTAAAAGATTATTTTGTTTTACAAAACCTCAGATGCAGGATGGAGAAAATATAATGACTGTACCAGAGCTTAGTCCAAGGAGAATGCATGTCCTGGGTAAATCCGAGATGGCTTTTAATATCAAGCCTCACAGATTACGATTACAGAGAGCTACACTGTGCGCCATCTGGCATGTAGCGTAACGGCATAGAAATTAAAAAGGGCACAGAGAAATGTTGTAAGTGTATGCCAGGCGACAAACAGGAATTTCACTAATACAAGGACCTTAGTCAATAGTCTAAATCAACCTATATATATTATATAGAAGAAAAGGCTTTTACCCTGGAAAAATATCACTACCAGCCAGATCTAGGAGGATTGTGCTGCCCTCTAGGGGAATTTTGATAAATTGTAGTTCAGATGACAGGTATTAGAAGCAACAATACTAGATACAGATATATATTTTATTTGTTACCAAGCAGCCCTCTACTGCTTTTTAGTAGTGAAACAACCAGTTTGTTATGGTATAAAAAGGAAATTATGTGATAAAGCAGCTAATTATTTAATGATAGAAGAAAGGAAGCAATGCACATTCAAATTCTTATCGCTATCGGAAGAGGGCTGGCAGAAGTCATTTTGGGGACCGTTATTAGCAAACATCCATTTTGCAACTCTCAAAAATAACTTTTTTTTTTTTTTTTTAGAAGGTATTTTACCAGGGTGCTGGACAAAATCCCTACAACCAGGTTCCCTAATGCCAACATCTTGACGGCCAACTTCCAGAAAGGAACAGATGCCGGACATACCAAGTTCCCTACACGGCCAACTTCCAGACATCCAAAATCCCAGCAGCTAACCCTAATACTAACACCCTAACCCTTAGGGAGTTAGGCTTAGGGGTTATGCTTAAATTTAGGGAGTTAGGGCTAGGTTTAGGGGTGTTAGGGTTACAGCTAGATTTAGAGAGTTAGGGCTAGGTTTAGGGGGTTAGGGCTAGGTTTAGGGTTACAGCTAGATTTAGGGGTTAGAGCTAGGTTTAGGGCTAGATTTAGGGGGTTAGGGCTAGGTTTAGGGGGTTAGGGTTATGGCTAGATTTAGGGGGTGTCCGGCACTTATTCTGTCTGGAAGTTGGCCATTGGGATTTTGGCATTAGGGAAACTGGTTGTAGGGATTTCGACCCAAACCCATTTTACCAAGAAGGATACTTTGAGATGTCTCTTGTTTTTAAATATGTCCTGGGTGGCGAGTATGTACCGTTAGGCGTCTTGCCCAAGGACACTTACTGGAGAGGTGCTGTTGCCGGGATTTGAACCTGTGTCTCCACAGTTATAGAGCAGTGATGTTACCTCTACTCCATCCAGCCAACATTGACAAACATCTCATGCCTTCTGTATAAGGTGTCCTGCTTTTCTCATAGAATGTTATATATATTAGATATGAATTAAATATCCTTACTACAATTTATAATATTCTTGTGTCCTTTTCCCCACAAAATTAAAACTACTATGTTGAAAACAATGTCCTTAAGAAAATGTAATTGGTATTAATTATCCTTATAACTCTCCTCCTCATGAGTAAATTAGCTCCATAGCAGCATTTTTCCTGTAGTGCCGTGTGTATAGACAGCCCCGCGTATCTCCCATTTTATTTAACTGGGGAAGGGGTTAAGAAGTCACAAGTCCCAGGTGATTGCCCCCTTACCAGCCCTTCCCTGATCACTATTTGCGTTTATGTAAGTGTGTATGTACATAGCGTCAAATATGGTTTGTCTTGCCTAAAGGGACAAGCTTAAGCAGTTTTCCATGATCTAGGAGTTCAGCCGTGACTGCTCTGTTTCCGTTTCCCATGCTCTGGGCCCTGGTCTGATGTTGGTGGTAATGGGAAGCCATTAAGGAGGAGCAAAAGCAGCACAAGGCCGTAATCCGCAGTGGCTTCCCGTTACCGACTTAGCTATTGTATTAGTGGTTCAAGTCTGAATATATGGGAGCCACTACAAGATGCTGGCAGCGACGCCAGTGACAGTGGCTCCTGGAGTCCATAGGACTTCATGCAGCCAAGCACAAACCCTGCCACGAGCTTGTAGAGACGCACTATGCCACCGGAGGGATACTAAGAACTATTTTTTCCCAGCGCTCCAATATATGCAGCCGGAGGACACGGCAGGTCGCTTCCCCCTCTGCACTGCGAGATCATTGATTAGGTATAGTTTTTTATAGAGTGTAAAAAAATGGTGCAATATACAGTGAAATATAATATGAAATAAAATGCAATAGATATAGTGACTACAAATGGGATAAATGGAAGATTCTGCTGCCACTGAATATGATTGGGGATGATGGGTCCTAAAGCACCACCTAAAGATTTTCCACTAATGAAAAATACACATACAAAGTAAAGAATAGACAATCCCTGACACGGACCAAAACTAATGTATATGTTCTGTTTCTCCACCAAAGCACTGAGAATGTGATCTCTTAACTTACTGTTGTGATGAGATGGCGATAATTCCCAGTCTAGATGAATTACAGACAGTGACTCAATCGAGATGACACCTTGAAGATCTGTTGAAGTTTTATTCCAAAACTGTAGAAAATCCACAACAATATACATCCGATAGGTCAAAAAATCATAATGAATCTGAGTCCATAAGGCTTGCAAAGTATTACTGGGAAGGGAACAAGGGTGGAGCTATCTGGACAGGAAATCCCTACACCATGAGGAAGGGAGGAGAGAAACCCAGGGGGAAGATAAGACATGTGCAATTCTTAAAGGCATATCACAAGTCATGTGAAACATGACACTCCCCGTCGAAATCTATGATTTCTATAATTAAATAACTTTGACTAAAGTTCAAAACAAATAAGTGAAGATTATTTTCCAGGAACATCTGAAAAACAAGAGGGAAGAGAAGAACAAGAGAAAAGAATGCAACATTAACAATTCTTGCAGATCTTGATGGTCCGGGCTGTGTGAAGAACATTCAGTGAGTCCATCTTCAGAGGGGAAGGCAGCAACGTGCACCAATCCTTCTTGCCTCTCTTTGTCTCAAATTGATGACTTGTGAGGCTTGTCTTCTTCTTTGGGCAGAAGGAGTACTAGTTCCTTTATAGGCCTGAAGTAAAGGTGTGGAGAATCTTCTTTCATGAATAAGTTGTAAAGTTTTCTGGTCCAGTACCAGTCCAGGAATTTTCTTGCGACTCCAATCATGCGTTCCCAAGAGTCTCCCATGTGAAAGGAGTGAGGTGGGTTGAATTCCCATTTACACTTGTCATTCAAGAAGTTCAGTATCTTTTCTGGTCGAGAGGCCTCCTGAATTGTGGGGGGGGGGTCTTTACAGATGTGCCGCTTGTGACATTGTTTGTTTGTATCAGAGCTGTTTGTAAATTGATGAGCAATGTGAATAAGGCGTGCAATGGCTCTTACAACAGAAGACCACATAGAAAGGCGTTCAAAACGGTGAGGACTCAGCCTTACCCTTTCTTTCACAGAGGTGTTGAGTGTAACGGTAACAGCTCTAATTTCTTTATCCAATTCTGGTTCAACCAGTTCAAATGTAGAATTTGTAGAATTTGAGATGAGGTCTTCATTCAAGAGTATTGGTGGGGATAGCCATAATGTGTCCAGAAATGCAGTAGCAGGTACTGCGCGAGTGCCTCGATCAGCAGGGTTGAAGTTAGTGGACACAGTGCCATTGTTCAGGTGCAGAGAACTTTCTTATATGTTCCACTCTGTTGCCGACAGACAAGTGGAACTGTCTTGTCTGATTGTGTATGTATTGCTTTGTGAAGGGCTTGTCACAGGCTGATACTTGTAACGTGAACGTGTCTTGCTTAACGTTCCAAAGCAATCGAAGACTGCGCTGTGTAATGGAAAGGTCCGTTCCTAGTTGGAATTTCTTCACACTGACAGCGTAGTCATCAGAGGGAAAGGCTCTCATGGCCTTGTCGCTGTTCGAAATGATTTTGTGAAGTCTGAGGTTTGCAGTGGCAAGCATGTTCTGAGTTCTAGTGAGAAGGTCAATAGCTTCTTCTTCTGTAGGCAGAGATTTGAGTCCGTCGTCTACATAGAAGTTCTTTTCGACGAACTGTCGTGCATCAAACCCAAATTCTTTCTCTCCTTCTTGAGCCGTTTTCCTCAGTCCATAAATTGCTACTGTGGGAGACGGACTATTACCGAAAACATGTACCTTCATCCGGTAGTCTATGACTTCATCATTGACATCATTATTGCGATACCATCGTAATCTGAGGAAGTTTCTGTTGTCTTCACGGACGATGAAACAGTGGAACATCTGCTGAATGTCAGCCATAATAGCAATTGGTTCTTGTCTGAAGCGAAGTAAAACTCCTATGAGGTTGTTGTTCAGATTAGGCCCAGTGAGAAGACTGTCATTGAGGGAGACACCTTCATGTCGAGCACTTGAGTCGAAGACCACCCTAATCTGATCAGGCTTGCAAGGATGATAGACACCAAAGCATGGAAGATACCAGCATTCTTCTCCTTCCTTAAGCGGAGGTGCAGGCTCAGCATGATCTCTCTCAAGCACTTTCTGCATAAAGTCCACAAAGTGTCTTTTCATCTCAGGTTTCCGATTCAAACTGCGTTGTAAAGAAGTAAACCGTGCTTCTGCATGTTCTCTAATGTTTGGTAGTCTCTTTCTTGGAGTACGGAATGGTAGAGGTGCTACCCAGCTGTTGGAATCATCTTGGTGGAACTCTTTACTCATGGTTTTCAGGAATTCTTTGTCTTCCATGGTAGCTGCCAACTCGTTGTCTTTAGATGTTACCTCAAACACTGTGTTGCCGATGTTGTCATCCCAGAAATCAAGAGCTTTCTCTTCGTCCTGTATGATGTGTCGTTGTGCGCTCTTATGAAGCAGTCTTTCCTTCACATGATATTGGTGTGGTCGTCGTGCAGAACAAGAAGTCCGACCATTTGGCAGGACGTGTGTTTTAAAGGAGGACACATAGTAAGGTTTTCTGCCTTTGTCTCGACAAACATTGCCTATGATGACCCAGCCTAGATCCAGACACTGAGCATATGGAGCATCATGTGGACCGTTGATTTGTTGACGAACTTTGTGCACCCTTAAGATGTCTCGGCCGAGCAACAGTAGGATCTCAGCACTTCCGTCGAGGGCTGGTATTTGGTAGGCTATGTCCTTCAAGTGAGAATGGTGCAAGGCAGCTTCCGGAGTAGGGATCTCCTCTTTGTTGTTTGGGATCTGGTTGCACTCAGTGATAGTGGGCAAAGGTATTTCCACATTGTCGTTCAGAGGAGCAACCACAAGACCGCTGGCTCTCCTACCTAAGACTTCTGTAGTGCCGGTGCAAGTAGTTAGGGTATATGGTAGAGCATTTTCTTTTATGTTCAAAAGTTCAAAAAATTGTGTTGTTGCAAGAGATCTGTTACTCTGATCATCCAGAATGGTATACAGTCTTATGGCCTTTCCAGGTTGACCTCTTGGGTATACACGAACCAAACATATCTTTGCACAGGATTTGTCACAGAGTCCTTCTCCACAGACTTCCGTACATGAAGAGAACACTGAGGTGGAAGGTACTGCTTGATCTGTGCGCTCCCCGCCTTGCTTTGCCTCAGGAGGATTGTTTGTTGGCTTAGTAAAGTTGTGCGGATATGGATGAAGAGCTTGTACATGGTCATCACTGTCACACTCTATGCATTTAATGATAGCTTTACAGTCCTTTGCAAAGTGTTCTGTGGAGGCGCAGCATTTGTAGCAGACCCCAAATTTCTTTAAAAGTTCTTTACGTTCTTGTAGGGTTTTCTTTCTGAAGCCAATACATTTCTTAAGTGATGTGGTTTGTTTTGTATGGGACATTGGCGATTTGGGTTCTCGATGTTCTTGTTTTGTTCAGTCTTTTCAAGAACTGTAGCAGATGCAGGTAGAACAGTGGTCCTTTTCACGGACACTGGTCCTCGATGGTCTCTGTGTGTCATACGTGTGTTTGTAGGTCTTGGAGGGGGTGAACTGAGAGGTTACCTTCACCATAGGAGAAACTTGGGTCATTCTTTGTGTCTGCAATTCGTTTGATGAACTCACAGAAGTAGGAAAAAGGAGGAAAGGCAACTTGATGTTTTTCCTTGTATTTTGATCCAAGCGCTGCCCAATTTTCTTGAAGGCCATACGGTAGCTTGAGAACAATAGGGTTGATACCACGAGGGGTGTCAAGGTAACTGAGACCAGGTAAGCGGATGTCAGCTTTAGCGAGTTGAAGCTCCAATAAAACATCGCTGAGTTCTTGAAACTTTAAATTCTCTCTAGCGGAAATCCTTGGGAAACTGTGCAATCTTTTGAATAAGGCATCTTCAATGGCTTCTGGACTGCCAAAGGTATGTTCAAGTCTGTCCCAAGCAGCATTAAGGCCTGCAGCAGGGTTGTCAATATGAACCGCTTTGAGCCTCTTGATGCGTTCAGTAGACTGGGGACCTAGCCATCTGATGAGCAGATCTAATTCTTCTGTAGCAGAGATGTCTAGGTCACTCATTGTGGCTTTAAAGGTGGATTTCCATCCTCTGTAATATTCAGGCTTGTCATCAAACTTGGTGAGGCCTGTCTTTGTGAGCTCTCTGCGAAGCATGTATTTAGCAAACTGCGACATGTCCGTGTTTTCAGACTTTGGGTGCATGACTGCAGGTGACTTGGGAACATATGTTGGTGCTGAGGCATTCAACACTGGAACTGGTTTAAAGTTCATTGGCATGTTGGTTTGTAGCTGTGGAGCAGTGTGCTTGCTAGTAGGTACTTGGCTGATGTCAAGGTAAGGTGGATAGTTTATTATGTGCATGCTATTGTCCACTGCTTGGTGAGATGCTGCAGTCTGGTGTACTGGAAGATATGAAGGCAAATTGTCTTGGAGTACAGTAGGTGCGGAGAAGAGACCTTGGTTGAGTGCTTTGGTTGCTGTGACAGGGAGCTGACGTTCTGGAGAGGAATGTGAAGAATCTGAGGCATAAGACACAGCTGAGTGTCTGCTGCTACTGTTGTCTCTTTCACTTTCACTAGCAGTCTGTTCTAAAACTTTTAATCTTGCCATGGCCGTGGCATGTTCACATTGTTTTTCCAAAAGTTCCATTTCCACTTTGTGGCGTGTGGCTTCAGCATTCTTGCGGGTGGCTTCAGCTTCCATTTCTGCCTTCTGGCGTGCGGCTTCAGCCTCCATTTCTGCCTTCTGGCGTGCGGCTTCAGCCTCCATGCGTGCGGCTTCAGCTCCCATTTCTGCCTTCTGGCGTGCGGCTTCAGCCTCCATTTCTGCCTTCTGGCGTGCGGCTTCAGCCTCCATGCGTGCGGCTTCAGCTCCCATTTCTGCTTTCTTTTTGGCGAAGGCTGCCTGAATTTTAGAAGCTTCAGCATCAGCACGGGCCTTTATGAGTTGTTGACTGAGCGTGGAAGACCTTGATTGTAGGGATTTGGAAGACCTTGAGGAGTGTCTGGAGGATGCAGAGCGGTGGGATCTGGATTCATGGAGCTGTGCAATTCTTACTTCTGCCTTTGACTTTGTTTGCAGCACTAAATTGTCTCTTTCTAGATTGAGCTCATTGAATCTCTTTAGTTCTTCCAGGGAAACTTTAGTGTTGTACCGCTTTAAGAGATGAATATATTTAACACACAGTCTTTGATAATTCTGATAAGCGACATCTAATTGCTTAATAGTGCTCTCTAGTTGTAATGCATCATGACATGGTTGAGAGAGACCTGACATGCATGTGACATTAGTACACCATAGATCATTCGTTTGAGACACCAACTCTTTTGCGTGAGCTTCAAGATTTTCTTGTACTTTCCAGGTTGGTTTTGTTAATCTTTTTTCTCTTTTGTTTGGTTCAGGGTTTAATTCCTGATCTGAAAGGATTTCTGAGTCTGGTAGTGTGTCAGTTTGCATGTTGATTTGCTGGAACATTTTGCTGACAAGGAGAGGGTTAATGATCTAGTTCTATAGCAGCAGAGAAATGTATGAATTTTGCTCAGCTCAGCTAGGATTTCTAGGCACTGGGTGAAAAAAGATTTGTTTTTACTTTCTTTTCAGTCAAATCACATGCAATGCGTACAGAGAAATAAACTGGTTGTAGTGTACAGATGCACTGGATAAACTGTTTTTAAGGCACAGATGTATTGAACTTTCACAGCACTAATATCCTTTGTTGAATGCTATGCTGGGACTTGCTTGCAGGCACATACAGGCTTGTGGTAATGGCTGCACTGTGTGAAGCTGCTATTTCCACTGTCCCTACAGCGTCTCCCTGTGTATCCAGAGCTAGCAAGGATCCTATGGAGGATGTCTGACTGATCTTTCTTTGATCTTTTGGCTGATCTTTCTAAGATCTTCTGACTGATATATAAGATTTTTTGACTGTTCTGTTTCTCCACCAAAGCACTGAGAATGTGATCTCTTAACTTACTGTTGTGATGAGATGGCGATAATTCCCAGTCTAGATGAATTACAGACAGTGACTCAATCAAGATGACACCTTGAAGATCTGTTGAAGTTTTATTCCAAAACTGTAGAAAATCCACAACAATATACATCCGATAGGTCAAAAAATCATAATGAATCTGAGTCCATAAGGCTTGCAAAGTATTACTGGGAAGGGAACAAGGGTGGAGCTATCTGAACAGGAAATCCCTGCGCCATGAGGAAGGGAGGAGAGAAACCCAGGGGGAAGATAAGACATGTGCAATTCTTAAAGGCATATCACAAGTCATGTGAAACATGACAGTATAGAAATTATAAAATATGTAATATGTGTCAAGTCATGCAATAAACTGCTCATGCATATATGTGAAGCTATGTATATATATATATATATATATATATGTATGAAAAGACAAGCAATAACAATGTTTGTACAAACCAACAGGGTTGATTCAAAGAGATTCGAAAAGTCACTGCACGTTGGGTGACTTTTCATTCCCCACTCTTCGGGGCAATTCGGTGATTCCTAGTTCGCCGACCCTGTGGTGTATTCAGCAAGCACCGCAGGGCCCCCGTAGTGCATGGAAAACTCTGCGCAAACCCGCAGAACAGTCGCCGAACACTCACCAAATATTCGCCAAACACTCACCGAAAACCCGCAGACACCGCTGCAAAAATCAAGCCGAACACGCCGCAAAAATCCGAGCAGCCGTCGATAACATTGAAGCCTATGGGATTCGCCTGAATAAAAACCTGTCGAATGAAACCACCGAACAGCTAGGCATTTTGGCAACTTTTCACTACTGTTCGTGTTTTCTGAATAGACGAAGCATTGCTTCTCTATGGGGATTTCACTGCCCTTGAACAGGCACCGTATGTGCAGGCAATTCTCCAACATTTGGCGAACTGCCTGCTCTCAGAATAGCCGAATGGCCCTGAAATGTCCCCGTACGCTGAATTTCAGTGTTTGGTTACATTTCAGGGCCAGATCGGCTCTCTTTGAATAACCCTGATAGTTTTTTTTATTAGTTTATTAATTTCAAAGTGTTAAGTGATTTTCCAAAACTCGAAATCACATTACGCCAGGATCTGACAGACAGTATTCTTTCAGGAATACCTTCCTAAGCCCAAAACAGCAAGCTGTCATGGAATAGATTGCTTCTCCCTCCTTCCTATTCCAAGGTTGGTGTTAACTTAACCAGAGCTGTTGTAGGCTAGCGTCAGACGAACGCAGTCATCACATCCGTGTCATCGTATGATCGCACAGTTTAACGTCCGTCGTAGCATTCATTTGTGATCAATAGAGACCAACACACGAAGTACACAGGTGGCAACGGATGCCATTTAGGCCTCAACGTAAAACCGCTAAGACGGACACCCAGAGTGCGCCGCGTCCGCATAGCGGCCTGTGTGCATGATGACGCGATGTCAGACACAGCGCATTTGCGACGTCCATCACATTGACGTTCACAAGTTTTTATGGTCTGGCTGACTGTACTGGTCTTTCAATTTTAATTAATTTTGTTTCCCATATCTCCCCTTTTTTTTTCTACGTCTGTCAAAAAAATAGACCATGTAGTGTCTACAGTATCTTCTGTCAGTACGTTTGTCTGTTATGCACGCACACAGAGTGCGCTCAGACTGCGTTCGTCTGACTTTAGCCGTAAGCTTACCAGAACCATTATAGGGCTAGATATACTTACTGAATGCTAACTGTAGCCTTCGGCTATGTAAGTGTTAACGTCAGGATAAGTGACTTAACGCATGCCCCCCATATTATCTTCCTGTCGCTAAACTTCCAAAAACTTCAGTGATTGTGCTACCTTCCGTTAGCTTAATGTAGTTTGCGCGCCCTATACTTAACATGGGGAGCGCAATCAGTAATTAGCGTTAGATTAAGTACGGTATTACAATGTCCTAAAGCTAATTACAGCACTGATGGGTTAACAAAAAATATATCATCACCTAGAACCTGGTGCTAACATCATTTAGCACCCCCTAACCCTCCAATAAATCCGATAATCACCTCTCATGAGGTCATCACATTGAGAACGGTGGCACGATCCGCTGCTTCTTGCCATCGGGAGCAGAGTGAGACTGGGGAAAAATAGTCCCCAGTCTCCCTTTGCGATCACTCCCTGGCGCAGGTTTTCCCTGTCAGCGGTCCCATTCTAGCACAACTATTGTAACCTAGCCCATAGTTTACAACAACCTTGGAATATAGCCCAGTAATGGCTCCTACACAAAGTATACGAACCATTAATATACAGTAAGGAGCTGCTTATTACCAGTGACACGCAAAGCTTGCAGCAAGTTGAGCATAGTGATTGCAGCCATTGACGGCAGGGACAGGCTAGGGCCCAATATCTGTTAGAAAAAGCAAAGTAGCCAATCCACCATGACATTCTGAACAAATATCATGTACATGAAAAGTGCTGCCCTTCAGTCTGTACAATTTGCATTAGAGGCTATTCACCAACCACCGTTCTTTCATTTAGTGAACAGTGATTTTATTTCGGCAATCTCCAATAGTCTTTATTTTGCGGACTTCTGGACTTTTTCTGCGACTCGTCATTCTTTCCACCGTAGCTTTTCTACAGATTTTTCCATTCGATTGAGGGGAAGAGTTGGGTCATATTCGATTGAGAGGAAGAGTTGGGTCATATTCGATTGAGGGGAAGAGTTGGGTCATATTCGATTGAGGGGAAGAGTTGGGTCATATTCGATTGAGGGGAAGAGTTGGGTCATATTCGATTGAGGGGAAGAGTTGGGTCATATTCGATTGAGGGGAAGAGTTGGGTCATATTCGATTGAGGGGAAGAGTTGGGTCATATTCGATTGAGGGGAAGAGTTGGGTCATATTCGATTGAGGGGAAGAGTTGGGTCATGTTCGATTGAGGGGAAGAGTTGGGTCATGTTCGATTGAGGGGAAGAGTTGGTCCTTTCTACACTTTATAGATGTCCCTTATTTGATTCAACAGAATGAAACTGCCTCTAAACCAAAGATCTCAATCTCTGGCTCCCCGGAGGTTTCAGATCTACAACTCCCATGATTCTCTGACAATCTATTGCACTCAAAGAATTTTGGGATTTGTAGGCTATCAACATCTGGGGAGGGGCAGAGTTTGAAATCCCTGCTCTACGCCTAGAAATGTGACTTCTTACCTTATTAGCCACATAATACTGTTAGAATTACCTGGCTCACAGCCCAGTTTGCAATAAATTTAAAAAAATAATAATTTAAATAGGTGCGCACATTAAATCAGTTAACCGTGCACATTTATGCTGGAATTTCCTGCAATTATTTTTTGTCTTGGGGTACATAAATTATGCATACTGTTGGATGACATCTGCAAGAAAATTATTGACAGGAATTATAGGAATTGTTCTTTATACAGATCAGTACACTAAACTATACTGGGAAAATACTAAATTTTCTTGTATTGCATGCTATGTGGTCCCATTAAATAAGGGAAAGTAATCAGCTGGGTAAGACATTCCCATATTAGCAAAATGATTAGCGCACATTAAAAGCATGCTGAAAAAGCAAGTCTCCAAGTGATTACAAATTAGCTTTTTTTCCTAGAAAACACTTTAAAATTCAACTCCTCTATCCTATAAAAGTATAAGGTCCGGTGTTCCGTCGAGGATTGCCTGGGTGTCGAATAATGCCTGGCCCGCTCTGCGCATGCCTGGCCCGCTCTGCGCATGCGCCTGGTGCACCTACGTCACAGAAGCTGTCAATCAAGCGGCCGATCAGCTGGCGTCCGTGACGTAGGCTCAATCGGGTACTTGCGATAATGCAAGGCAGCGTCTCCTCCTCCAGCAGACAGCCGCCCACCCCCCGGCCACTAGCCCCGCCCCCCGTGCTCACTCAGGAAGGGAGGACAAGGGAAAAAGCTGTCCCAGCGTCTCCTCCCCAAGTTGACTGCCACCCACCCCCGGCCACTTGCTCCCCCCCCCCGGCGCTCACACACTCCCTCCCTGTATCAGCCACCCTGTCCCAGCACTTCTCCTCACACTGAGAGTCACAGACTCCGGGTGGGGATTGCTGCCTTCTCCCCTGGAGGAACCATGGATTGCAGGAGACCCAGGGGTCCTTTGGAGCCCTGTATCTCCGTCTCTGAGCATGGCAGCGGGCTGGTTGAGGTGTCATTTGAAAGAGCAGAGTCTGTTCTTTCTAATGATATCCACCATGACTGTGTAATGTGTAAAATTAATCACCAATAATTTCTTAATTAAAAATTATCTTTTTTTCACACTGACTTTTATTTCATTTTCTCTTTGTTTTATGTCATTTTATGGTTATTTCAGCTGTAATGGCATCTCGGGTTAATGGGGAGTCTGTGTGTTAATCACAATGTTTTCACCTGGTTTGGTGGCATTTCGGGGGTTAATGAGTGGTTACTATTTTATATATTCCCTTACATTTATGTTATTAATTTCATTGAATTTTCCGTGCTCTCGTGTTCGTCCCCCTCCAGCGAATTCAATTCCCTGACCCTGCGGTGAATCCAGCATCCACTGCGAGGGCCACGCAATGTGTAGCAGGGATCCGCCAATAAACCTGATAGACGCAGCCGACGAACCGCTGAACAGAAGCCGTCAAAAGCCACTGCAACCCGCTGAACTGACTGTCGAAAGCCACTGCAACCCGCTGAACAGACCATCGAAAGCTGCCGCAATCCACTGAACGCAGCTGCAATCCGCTGAACAGACCGTCAAAAGCCGCTGCAATCCGCTGAACAGACCGCAGAAAGCAGCCGCAATCCGCTGAAAGCAGCCGTGATACGCTGAACTGACTGCCAAACGCCGTTAATCAGCCGGCCAAACTGGGAGTGGAGAACTGCAATACACCCATGGAGAGTAGCAAGAACCCCAGGCAGGGGCGTCGTAACGTGGGGGCGGGGGGGGTGCGGCCCGCACCAGGTGACACCCGCCCTTAGGGTGACACCGTCACCCTAAGGGCGGGTGTCTCACCCTGCGCCACGTGTTCACTCCCTGCGAGCGTCCGAAGCTATGCACGGCGCTCGCCTGGGGGAAACACGTCACCAGCCGAGTTCTCGCGTGGTCACGTGGCTCCCCCAGGCGAGCGCACAAGCTCCATGCCGCCGGACGCTCAGAGGGAGCAGAACACGTGGCGCAGGAGGTGAGCTGGGGACATTATCCATGAGCTGGAGCATATCCATGTGCTGGGGCATTATCCATGAGAGGTGCTGGGGCAAAATCCATGAGAGAAGCTGGGGCAATATCCATGAGAGGAGCTGGGGCAATATCCATGAGAGGAGCTGGGGCAATATCCATGAGAGGAGCTGGGGCAGTATATCCATGAGAGCTGCTGGGGCAGTATATCCATGAGAGGAGCTAGGGCAATATCCATGAGAGGAGCTGGGGCATATCCATGAGAGGAGCTGGGGCAATATCCATGAGAGGAGCTGGGGCAGTATATCCATGAGAGCTGCTGGGGCAGTATATCCATGAGAGGAGCTAGGGCAATATCCATGAGAGGAGCTGGGGCATATCCATGAGAGCTGCTGGGGCATATCCATGAGAGCTGCTGGGGCATATCCATGAGCTGGGGGCAATATACATGAGAGCTGCTGGGGCATATCCATGACCTGGGGCAATATCCATGAGAGCTGCTGGGGCAGTATATCCATGAGAGGAGCTGGGGCATATCATGAGAGCTGCTGGGGCATATCCATGAGAGCTGCTGGGGCATATCCATGAGAGCTGCTGGGGCATATCCACGAGAGCTGGGGCATATCCATGTGAGCTAGGGCAGTATCCATGTGTGCTGGGGGCAGTATCCATGTGTGCTTGGGGCAGTATCCATGTGTGCTGGGGGCATATCCATGAGAGCTGGGGCAATATCCATGTGTGAGCTGGTCTGGGGGCAGTATATCCGTGTGTGAGCTGGTCTGGGGCAATATATCCATGTGTGAGCTGATCTGGGGCAATATATCCATGTGTGAGCTGAGGCACAATATATCCATATGTGAGCTGGGGCAATATATATCCATGGGTGAGCTGCTGGGGGCAATATATAATTGTGAACTGGGGCAATATATCCATATGTGAGCTGGGGGCAATATATATCCACGGGTGTGCTGCTGGGGGCAATATATCCAGAGCTGCTGGGGGCAATATATCCAGAGCTGCTGGGGGCAATATATATCCATGTGTGCTTTCACTGCCTTCGAACAAGCACCGTACTTGCTGGCAGTTGGCTAAAATTTGTGTGAGCATATGAGAGAGCTCCACAGCAATAAACCTCACAGTAATGTGCGCTGTGTGTATGAGCATTCAGTGTTATATGGGAGTACTGATTTAGGAGTAAGAGTAGTTAAAAAGAAATCCGTAAAACTCGGGGGGGGGTGTGACACCATGAGTTACCGCACCGGATGACACCAACCCTAGTGATGCCACTGACCCCAGGCAGGAGTCTGCGCTCACACTCACAAAGCCCCTGCCCCAGGTGCAGCTCTCAAATAGCCAGCCCCCCCAAATGAGCTCCACCTTATCGCTACCGTGCTCTGACGTCACTGCAGAGACGCCGCAAGGCTCTACATTCAGAATGTAAGGAGGATCACGCGGCACCTCTGCAGTGACGTCAGGATGGGGTGACGATGAGGTGCCCTACGGCCGCGACTGATCCCACCTCTCCCGAATCCGGGAGTTCCTGAAGTGTTTGCGGGCGTCAGGAACCCACATTCACTTAAGGGAGACTCCTGAAACATCTCGGAGACTTGGGATCCCTCCCAATGGGGGCAGTAACAGTGATATATAAAGGGTATATTGCCCCCACGCAGAGGTTAGTACATGTAACATTGATATAGAAATGGGTTTATTGCCCCCACGCAGAGGTTAGTCCATGTAACAGAGATATAGAAAAGGTATATTGCCCCCAGGAGGAGGTTAGTCCATGCAACAGTGATCTAGAAAGGGTATATTGACCCCACGCGGAGGCTCGTCCATGTAACAGTGATATGGGAAACTTTTTTCTGCATTTAAATGTTTTTTAATCGTTTTCTCCTTCTTGCAGTTGGAGTTCTGGAGTCACTTCAAGAACATTTCCAGAATATTGGACTGTGGGGGGTGGTTTAAATGTCATCGTTGGGGGAAGCTTCAGGTGCACAAACAGTCCGGTGTATTACAGACTCAGTAAATAGCCTGAATCTCTGCGTTTGTGACCGTTATGTGGTTTTTCCTCTGGCAGACGCAGGGCGTGGGCGCGCATTCAAAATCCTCTTCTCAGACACCCAAAATGCAGATATCCCGGAACAAGGGCCGTGGCGAACATTCTACCTCAAGTGCCAGCACAGCATAGCTCTCTTCAACGCCTTCAAGCGGTTAGTACTTTTTTTTTGTATACATGACCTGGGAGGGCCGGGAGGTGTCGCTGGCGCTGTGCACTTCTCGCTGCTGCTGGGCGTCTCGGATCAATGCCAGTCTGTGTGGGCAGAAGGATCCAACTCGCACCAGCAAGGAGTCAGATGTGAGATTCACATGGTAAGGTTCCTCGCTGTCCCCAGATGGCCAGAAGCTTCTCGATGGTCAGTCTCTATGCTGTTATTGCATTCTGCCAGCCAACCCAGCCCTCACAAAACGCCCACAAGTCAGTCCTGTGCTTGCTTACAGTATCGACCCTGCTCAAGAGCTTACAATCTAAGAGGAGAGGGGTGACACATTAGGTGAGGGTTAACAGGGTAAGTGAAGTAGCAGGGGTACATGCGGGTTGTGTGGGAAGATGGAGTTATGAAATGTACAGTTGGGTAATAATGGAGTGAGCCGATAGGCTTCTCTGAAGTAATGTGTTTTCAGAGACTTCTTGAAGCACTGGAGAGACGGGAAGAGTCTGATGTTACGGGGGAGGGCGTTCCATAGAAAGGGGGCAGTTTGGGAGAAGTCTTGAAGGTGTGAGTTGGGTGTCCGGGTACGTAAAGCTGATAGTATCAGAGCATTAGCCGAGTGAAGTGGTCAGTATGGGATATACCTGGTAATGAGGGGGAAGATGTAGGGAGCGGCGCGGTTATTATAAATCTTTATTTATATAGCGACAGCATATTTCGCAGCGCTGTACAATGGGCACAATATAGACAGGGTTACAATACATTGAACAACATTTGATAAACCAGTACAGGAGGAAATGATGGCCCTATTCCCGAGGGAACTTACAATCTAAAAGGGTTTGGGGTGGAAACAGGAGGAGAGGACTACAAGGTGAGAGTGATGGACTGCAAGGTGAGAGTGATGGACTGCAAGGTAAGAGTGATGGACTGCAAGGTAAGAGTGATGGACTGCAAGGTAAGAGTGATGGACTGCAAGGTGAGAGTGATGGACTGCAAGGTGAGAGTGATGGACTGCAAGGTGAGAGTGATGGACTGCAAGGTAAGCGTGATGGACTGCAAGGTAAGAGTGATGGACTGCAAGGTAAGAGTGATGGACTGCAAGGTGAGAGTGATGGACTGCAAGGTGAGAGTGATGGACTGGTTGGGGCAGTGAGGTGTATCAGTGAGTCGGGTGGTCGGCTTCTCTAAATAGGAATGGTTTAAGGGAGCGTTTAAAGGAAGGGAAACTAGGGGAAAGTCTGACAGTATGAGGGAGAGTGTTCCAGAGGATGGGAGCTGCGCGTGAGAAGTCCTGCAGTGTATCATGGGAAGAGGTGATGCGGGGAGAAGCTAGGTGCAGGTTACGGTTTGACTTTAGGGAGCGGCTGGGGTGTATTTGGTGATTAGTGAGGACAGGTAGTGGGAGCTGAGTTTTGTAGGTCAGGGTAAGGATTTTGAACTTAATTCTGCAGTGGATGGGGAGCCAGTGAAGTGACTCGCAGAGGGGAGTGGCAGAGACAGAGCGGCGAGTGAGGTGGATGAGGAGCCAGTGAAGGGACTCGCAGAGGGGAGTGGCAGAGACAGAGCGGCGAGTGAGGTGGATGGGGAGCCAATGAAGGGACTCGCAGAGAGGAGCGGCACAGACACAGCAGCGGATGAGGTGGATGGGGAGCCAGTGAAGGGACTCGCAGAGGGGAGCAGCAGAGACAGAGCGGCGGGTGAAGTGGATGAGGAGCCAGTGAAGAGACTCACAGAGGGGAGCGGCAGAGACAGCGGCGGATGAGCCTGGCGGAGGCGTTCAGAGTTGATTTTAGGGGGGAGAGGTGGGAGAGCGGAAGACCAGCTAAAAGATTATTACAATAGTCAAGTCGGGAGATTATAAGGGTGTGGATGAGTTCCTTTGTGGTGTCAGTGGTAAGAAATGACCTAATTCTGGAAATATTGTGTAGTTCGTAGCGGCAGGAGGGGAAAAGAGACTGGATGTGGGGGATGAAGGAAAGAGCCGAGTCGAGTGCAACTCTGAGACAGCGAACCTGTTCGATGGGGAGATAGTGATACCATCGACCAAGACAGAGAAGTCAGGAGGTGGGGAGGCATTAGAGGGAGGAATTAGTAGGAGCTCAGTTTTGGACATGTTGATCTTTAGGTGGTGAGAGGCCATCCAGGAAGAGATGCCAGATAAACAGTCGCTGACTTTGGAAAGGACAGGAGGAGAGAGATCAGGGGTAGAGAGGTAGATCTCAGTGTCATCAGCGTAGAGATGGTAATTAAAGCCAAAGCTGTTAATGATTTTGCCCAGGAAGGAGGTGTAGATAGAGAAGAGCAGAGGACCAAGGACAGAGCTTTGAGGTACACCAACAGATAAAGGCAATGAAGAGGAGGAGTTACCAGCAAATGACACAGAGAAGGACCTGTTCGACAGATAGGAGACAATCCAAGAGATCGCAGTGTTACAGAGTCAAGAGAGTTGAGGGTCTGTAGAAGGAAGGGGTGATCGACAGTGTCAAAAGCAGCCGAGAGGTCAAGCAGGATGAGAATAGAATAGTGGCCGTGTTTTTTAGCAGTTAAGAGGTCGTAGGTGACTTTGGTGAGGGCAGTTTCAGTTGAGTGTAGGGGACGGAAGCCGTATTGCAGTTGGTCGAGTAGGGAATTGGATGACAGGAAGAGGGAGAGGCGGTTGAAGACTAGTTTATCTAAGAGCTTAGATGTGAAGGGAAGCAGGGATACAGGACAGTAGTTGGATGGAGAGTTGGGATCAAGGGATGGTTTCTTTAGTAAAGGGGTAACTTGCGCTTGTTTGAAGGCAGATGGGAAGGAGCTGGTGGAGAGAGATAGGATGAAGATGTGTGTGAGAGCAGGGGTGAGGGAGGAGGAGAGTGGAGGTATCAGATGTGAGGGAATGGGGTCGAGCGGTCGCGTGTGAGATGTGAGGAGGACAGTAAGGAAATGACTTCCTCCTCAGTGGTGGGGAGGAAGCGGCAGAGGGGGTTTATGGGATTGGAGGTGGCGGATTACTGTATTGTGTTGGGATGTTGCTTCTGATATTTTTATTGAGGAGTAATCTGCCAGGTCTTGAGCGCTAAAGGCAGATGTGGGGGAGGTGCGGGTGGGTAGAGGAGGAAGTTGAAGGTGGACCAGAGTAGTTTAGGTTTGGAGAGTGGATATAAGAGATGAGAAGAAGGAGGGTTGTTTTGGCCAAGTGAATGGCAGAGGTGTTTGAACGCAGAATAAACCTGAATGAATGAAATCAGCTTCAGAGCGGGATTTCCTCCAGGCACGCTCTGCAGTGCGGGAGCATCTTTGCAGGTAGCGTGTCTGGAGGGTGTGCCAGGGCTGAAGCTGGCGGTGTGGGGCCTTACAGAGTCGAAGAGGAGCGAGCGTGTCTAGGGCAGAGATAAGTGTGGTGTTATAGTGGTCAGTGGGAGCATCAGGGCAGGTGAAGGATGAGGTGTGAGAGAGGTGGTGAAGTAGATTGGAGAATTCATGGGGGTCCACAGCATGCAGATTTCTGCGTGTGTGGGGGGGGGGAGCAGGGTTTTTAAGTAGTCCAGATAGAAACTGAGCAGAGGTTGAAAAAACAAGATCAATAGAATGACCTTCACGGTGGGGAGGGAGGATTATGTACAGATCATCAATGGGAATGTTGAAGTCCAAGAATTAGGCATGGGAGCTTAGTAGACAGAAAGTGGGAAAGCCAAGTAGTAAAGTGGTCAAGGAACTGGGAGGTTGGTCCCGGGGGGCGGTAGATGACTGCCACCCTGAGAGCCAGGGGAGAGAACAGGCGGATGCAGTGTGTTTCAAAGGAGGAGAAGGAGAGAGGAGGTAGATGCTGGTAGGTGCAGGTGGGAGAGAGCAAAATTCCAACCCCGCCACCATGTCTCTTGCCCGATCTGGGGTTATGGCTGAAGTGTAGACTGTCATGAGTGAGAGCAGCAATGTAAGCAGTGTCAGAGGGAGGTAGTCAGGTTTCAGTAAGAACTAGGAGGTTGTAAGGGTTGGAGATAAAATGGTCATGGATAGCTATAAGATAGTTATGAAGACCTTTGTACGTGAGGACCAATATAATGAATTGGACTCTAAAAGGAAACAGGAGCCAGTGTAGAGGTTGACAGAGGGGGAGGTGTGAGAGGTGCACGGGGTGAGGTGGATGAGCCTGGCACAGGCGTTCATTACAGACTGTGGAGGGAGAAGCTGGAATCTCTTAATGCCAGAGAGAAGGAGGTTACAGTAGTCAAGGCGGGAGATAATAAGAGCTTTGGAGCAATTTTAGCAGAGTCCTGATTAAGACAGGGACAGATGCGTGCAATGTTTATTTAGGTGGAAATAGCGGGATTTGGTTAGTGACTGAATGTGAGGAGTAAAGGAGAGATCAGAGTCTAGGAGGACCCTGAAGCAACGAGCCTGAGAGGTAGAGGTAATAGTGGCACCATTCACCTGAAGGTAAATGGGAGCAGGAATGTTGGTTTTAGAGAGAGGGAAAACGAGAAGTTCAGTTTTAGAGAGGTTAAGCTTTAGGAAACAGGAAGTCACCCAGTCGGAGACAGCTGAGAGGCAGACTGTAACACGGTCCAGCACTGGAGGAGAGAGATCGGGAAATGAAAGGTAGATTTAGCTGTCATCGGCATAGAGAAGATATTGGAATCCATAGGAGGAGATGAGACTGCCAAGAGACTGCCGTATAGATTGAGAAGAGTAGGGGACCCAGAACAGAGCCTTGAGGTACCCCAACAGAGAGGAGTTGGGGGGGGAGAGGCACCAGCGAAGAAGACACTGAAGGAACGAAGAGAGAGGTAGGAAGAGAACAAGGAGAGAGCAGAGTCACTGAGGCCAAGCTTACACAGCGTGAGCAGCAGGAGAGGGTGATCAACCATGTCAAATGCAGCAGAAAGATCGAAAAGAATGAGGGAGAAGTGACCTTTGATTTTGGCAGCAACTAGATCGTTAGTCACCTTGGTCAGAGCAGTTTCAGTGGACGATGTGAGCGAAAGCCAGACTGGTGCGAATCAAGTATAGCGTTAGCAGTGAGATAACCGGTCAGCTGGTTATAGACCAGACGTTCTAATATTTTGGAGGCAAAGGGGAGGAAAGAGATGGGACAGTAGTTTGAGAGGGAGGTGATCAAGAGATGCTTCTTTCGGATGGGGGTGATCAGAGCAGAAGGGCAGACTCCAGAGGAGAGGAAGAGGTTAAAAATGTGAGTCAAAGCAGGGACAGTGACTGGTAGAACAGACCGAGTAAGGTGTGAGGGGATCGGATAAAGTGGACAGGTAGTCGTGCAGGAGGACATGTGAACTTCAGAGACATCCTCCTCCGAGACCGGAGAAAGGGAAGACATAGTAGAAGAGGGGGCAGGGAGTCAGAAATCATTGCCCTCCTCTTTTAAACATTCTCCTCCACTAAGTATAGGGGGTTCCTGGGTGGACTCTCCTAACATGTCATCGGGCCAGGTGGGAAACAAGGATGCCTTCCCAGGGCCCCTTTCTACCTCCTGGGAGCAAGCCCCCACCAGCCCTAGGACCTGGCGGGAGGACCCCTCTACCTCCCTTCAAAGGTGTGTTTTTGTGATGGTGTTTTTAGTAGGGATGCACTGATGCTAGTATCGCTGTTGGTGCAAATGCCCCGATACCTTTACCGATACTGGAAGCAAGCACTGGGCTGATTTGTGGGCGGTTTGTGAGGGCTGGGGTGGCTGGCAGAATGCATTAACATCATAGAGATTGACCATCGAGAAGCTTCTGGCCATCTGGGGAGGACGAGGAACCTTTCCACGTGAATCTCACATCTGACTCCTTGCTGGTGCGAGTCGGATCCTTCTGCCCACACAGACTGGCATTGATCCGAGACGCCCAGCAGCAGCGAGAAGTGCACAGCGCCAGCGACACCTCCCGGCCCTCCCAGGTCATGTATACAAAAAAAAGTACTAACCGCTTGAAGGCGTTGAAGAGAACTACGCTGTGCTGGCACTTGAGGTAGAATGTGCGCCACGGCCCTTGTTCCGGGATATCTGCATTTTGGGTGTCTGAGAAGAGGATTTTGAATGCGGCGCCCAGGCCCTGCGTCTGCCGGAGGAAAAACCACATAACGGTCACAAACTCAGAGATTAGGCTATTTACTGAGTCTGTAATACACCGGACTGTTTTGCGCACCTGAAGCTTCCCCAACGATGACATTTAAACCACCCCCACAGTCCAATATTCTGGAAATGTTCTTGAAGTGACTCCAGAACTCCAACTGCAAGAAGGAGAAAACGATTAAAAAACATTTAAATGCAGAAAAAAGTTTCCATATCACTGTTACATGGACGAGCCTCCGCGTGGGGTCAATAATACCCTTTCTAGATCACTTGTTGCATGGACTAACCTCCTCCTGGGGGCAATATACCTTTTCTATATCTCTGTTACATGGACTAACCTCTGCGTGGGGGCAATAAACCCATTTCTATATCAATGTTACATGGACTAACCTCTGCGTGAGGGCAATATACCCTTTATATATCACTGTTACTGCCCCCATTGGGAGGGATCCCAAGTCTCTGAGATGTTTCAGGAGTCTCCCTTAAGTGAATGTGGGTTCCTGACGCCCGCAAACACTTCAGGAACTCCCGGATTCGGGAGAAGTGGGATCAGTCGCGACTGTAGGGCACCTCATCGTCACCCCATCCTGACGTCACTGCAGAGGTGCCGCGTGATCCTCCTTACATCCTGAATGTAGAGCCTTGCGGCGTCTCTGCAGTGACGTCAGAATGCGGCAACGATGAGGTGGAGCTCATTGGGGGGGCTGGCTATTTAATAGCTGCACCTGGGGCAGGGGCTTTGTGAGTGTGAGCGCAGACTCCTGCCTGGGGTCAGTGGCGTCACTAGGGTTGGTGTCACCCGGTGCGGTAACTTATGGTGTCACCCCCCCTGGGTTTTACGGATTTTTTTTAACTACTCTTACTCCTAAATCAGTACTCCCATGTTCAGTACTGAATGCTCATACACACAGCGCACATTACTGTGAGGTTTATTGCTGTGGAGCTCTCTCATATGCTCACACAAATTTTAGCCAACTGCCAGCAAGTACGGCGCCTGTTCGAAGGCAGTGAAAGCACACATGGATATATATTGCCCCAGCAGCTCTGGATATATTGCCCACAGCAGCACACCCATGGATATATATTGACCCCCAGCTCACATATGGATATATTGCCCCAGTTCACAATTATATATTGCCCCTAGCAGCTCACCCATGGATATATATTGCCCCAGCTCACATATGGATATATTGCGCCTCAGCTCACATATGGATATATTGCCCCAGACCAGCTCACACATGGATATATTGCCCCAGACCAGCTCACACATGGATATTGCCCCAGCTCTCATGGATATGCCCCCAGCACACATGGATACTGCCCCAGCACACATGGATACTGCCCCAGCAGCTCTCATGGATATGCCCCAGCAGCTCTCATGGATATGCCCCGCTCCTCTCATGGATATTGCCCCAGCTCCTCTCATGGATATATAAGCTGCCCCAAGGCACTTCTCTCATGGATATTGCCCCAGCTCCTCTCATGGATATACTGCCCAGCTCCTCTCATGGATATACTGCCCCAGCTCCTCTCATGGATATACTGCCCCAGCTCCTCTCACGGATATACTGCCCCAGCTCCTCTCACGGATATACTGCCCCAGCTCCTCTCACGATATACTGCCCCAGCTCCTCTCACGGATATATACTGCCCCAGGCTCCTCTCATTGATATGGCCCCAGCTCATGGATATGCCACCAGCTCATGGATAATGCCCCAGCTCATGGATAATGCCCCAGCTCATGGATAATGCCCCAGCTCATGGATAATGCCCCCAGCTCATGGATAATGCCCCCAGCTCATGGATAATGCCCCCAGCTCATGGATAATGCCCCCCGCTCATGGATATACTGCCCCAGCACATGGATATACTGCCCCCAGCACATGGATTATATGCCCCAGCACATGGATAATGCCCCAGCACATGGATAATGCCCCCAGCTCATGGATTTGCTACAGCTCATGGATAATATCCCCAGCTTACCTCCTGCGTCGCGTGTTCTGCTCCCTCTGAGCGTCCGGCGGCATGGAGCTTGGGCGCTCGCCTGGGGGAGCCACGTGACCAGCCGCGATCTCGCGGAAACTCGGCTGGTGACGTGTTTCCCCCAGGCGAGCGCCCAAGCTGCATAGCTTTGGACGCTCGCAGGGAGCGAACACGTGGCGCAGGGTGAGACACCCGCCCTTAGGGTGAGACACCCGCCCCCACGCCCCTGCTACTCTCCATGGGTGTATTGCAGTTCTCCACTCCCAGTTTGGCCGGCCGATTAACGGTGTTTGGCAGTCAGTTCAGCGTATCATGGCTACTTTCAGCAGAAAGCAGCTGCTTTCAGCGGATTGCGGCTGCTTTCTGCGGTCTGTTCAGCGGATTCGGTCTGTTCAGCGGATTGCAGCGGCTTTTGACGGTCTGTTCAGCGGATTGCTGCTGCGTTTAGCGGGTTGCGATGGCTTTCGGTGGTCTGTTCAGCGGATTGCAGCTGCGTTCAGTGGATTGCGTGTGGCTTTCGCGGGTCTGTTTTCGATGGTCTGTCAGCGGTTGCAGTGGCTTTCGACAGTCAGTTCGCGGGTTGCAGTGGCTTTTGACGGCTTCTGTTCAGCGGTTCGTCGGCTGCGTCTATCAGGTTTATTGGCGGATCCCTGCTACACATTGCGTGGCCCTCGCAGTGGATGCTGGATTCACCGCAGGGTCAGGGAATTGAATTCGCTGAGGGGGACGAACACTAGAGCACGGGAAATTCAATGAAATTAATAACATAAATGTAAGGGAATATATAAAATAGTAACCACTCATTAACCCCCGAAATGCCACCAAACCAGGTGAAAACATTGTGATTAACACACAGACTCCCCATTAACCCGAGATGCCATTACAGCTGAAATAACCATAAAATGACATAAACCAAGAGAAAATGAAATAAAAGTCAGTGTGAAAAAAAGAGTAATTTTTAATTAAGAAATTATTGGTGATTAATTTTACACATTACACAGTCATGGTGGATATCATTAGAAAGAACAGACTCTGCTCTTTCAAAATGACACCTCAACCAGCCCGCTGCCATGCTCAGAGACGGAGATACAGGGCTCCAAAGGACCCCTGGGTCTCCTGCAATCCATGGTTCCTCCAGGGGAGAAGGCAGCAATCCCCACCAGGAGTCTGTGACTCTCAGTGCGGGGAGAAGTGCTGGGACAGGGTGGCTGATACAGGGAGGGAGTGTGTGAGCGCCGGGGGGGGGAGCGAGTGGCCGGGGTGGGGTGGCAGTCAACTTTGGGACAGCTTATTCCCTTGTCCTCCCTTCCTGAGTGAGCACGGGGGGCGGGGCGAGTGGCCGGGGGTGGGCGGCTGTCTGCTGGAGGAGGAGACGCTGCCTTGCATTATCCGACGCTCGTACCCGATTGAGCCTACGTCACGGACGCCAGCTGATCGGCCGCTTGATTGACAGCTTCTGTGACGTAGGTGCACCAGGCGCATGCGCAGAGCGGGCCAGGCATTATTCGACACCCAGGCAATCCTCGACGGAACAGTGTCCGTCGCCAAAAAACGGACTGCGCATGCGCGCAGCCCACAGGGCTGTGGAGGTTGGATGCGCCGGGTGTGCGCGCGCCACCCGCCGCAGCACGCCCAAAGCGTCTTACGGCGGTTGGATGCGCGCGTAGCCGGAGGCGCGCGCGCCTCCCGCCAAAGCCTGTTACGGAGGTTGCCACGCGCCTCCCGCCGCAGGACCACCAATGTAAGCGCGCGAAAACGCCACACAGCTCAGAGCCGAGCACCGAGCCCAGAGCCCAGCAACAAGCACAGAGCCCAGCCCAGAGCCCAGCACCGAGCCCAGCACCGAGCCCAGCACCGAGCCCAGCGCAGAGTCGCGCACTGAGCCCAGCAGCAGAGTGCAGAGCCAAGCACAGCACAATAAACGGCGCCAAGCACAGAACCAAGCACAACACAATAAACGGCGCAGAGCACAATAAACGGAGCAGCAGCACAATATACGGAGCCGAGCCCAGCACAGAGCCAAGCACAACAGAATAAACGCCACAGAGCCAAGCACAATAAACGCCACAGAGCCGAGCCCAGTACAATAGACGGCATAGAGCCGAGCACAACAGAATAAACGGCACAGAGTCGAGCACAGAGCCAAGCACAGCACAATAAACGGCACCGAGCACAGAACCAAGCACAACACAATAAACTGCGCAGAGCACAATAAACGGCACAGAGCAGAGCACAATATACGGCACGGAGCCGAGCACAGAGCCCAGCGCAGAGCCAAGCACACCAGAATAAACGCCACAGAGCCGAGCACAGCACAATAGACGGCACAAAGCCAAGCACAATAAACGCCACAGAGCCGAGCACAACAAGAGCACAGCACAATAAACGGCGCCGAGCACAGAACCAAGCACAACACAATAAACGGCACAGAGCACAATAAACAGAGCAGAGCACAATATACGGCACGGAGCCAAGCCCAGCACAGAGCCAAGCAAAATAGAATAAACGCCACAGAGCCAAGCACAATAAACGCCACAGAGCCGAGCACAGTACAATAGACGGCACAGAGCCGAGCACAACAGAATAAACGGCACAGAGCCGAGCACAGAGCCAAGCACAGCACAATAAACGGCACCAAGCACAGAACCAAGCACAACACAATAAACTGCGCAGAGCACAATAAACGGCACAGAGCAGAGCACAATATACGGCATGGAGCCGAGCCCAGCGCAGAGCCAAGCACAACAGAATAAACGCCACAGAGCCGAGCACAATAAACGCCACAGAGACGAGCACAGCACAATAGACGGCACAAAGCCAAGCACAATAAACGTCACAGAGCCGAGCACAACAGATTAAACGCCACAGAAGCCGAGCACAATAAAATGCCACAGAGCCGAGCACAGCACAATAGACGGCACAGAGCCCAGCACATTAAACGTCACAGAGCCAAGCACGGAGCCAAGCACACAGAATAAACGCCACAGAGCCGATCACAATAAAGGCCACAGAGCCGAGCACAGCACAATAGATGGCACAGAGCCGAGCACAATAAACGGCACAGAGACGAGCACAGTACAATAGACGGCACAGAGCAGAGAACAATAAACGGCGCCGCACAGAACCAAGCACAACACAATAAACGGCCCAGAGCACAATAAACGGCACAGAGCAGAGCACAATATACGGCACAGAGCCAAGCGCCGAGCCAAGCACAGCACAATAGACGGCACAGAGCAGAGCACAATAAACGGCACAGAGCCGAGCACAATAAACGCCACAGAGCCAAGCACACCACAATATATGGCACAGAGCACAGCACATTAAACGGCACAGAGCACAATAAACGGCACAGAGCAGAGCCAAGCACAGCACAATAAATGGCACAGAGCAGAGCACAATAGATGGCACAGAGCAGAGCACAATAGACGGCACAGAGTAGAGCACAATAGACGGCACAGAGCAGAGCACAATAGACGGCACAGAGCAGAGCACCAAGCAGCGCACAAAAGCAACGATCACAGCACGGAGCAGAACACAACAGCAGCAGAGCCGAGCACAGCACCATAAACGGCAGAGCACAGAGCAAACCACAATAAACGGCACAGAGCCGAGCACAGCACAATAAACACAGAGCCGAGCACAGAGCCATAAACAGCACAGAGCAGAGCACAATAAAAGGCACAGAGTCGAGCACAGTACAATAAACAGCTCAGAGCAGAGCACAGAGCAGAGCACAATAAACGCTACAGCGACGAGCACAGCACAATAAACGGCACTGAGCAGAGCACAGAGCAAAGCCCAATAAACGGCGCAGAGCACCGATCAGAGCACAAGAGCACCGATAAGAGCACAGAGCAGAACACAAGAGCACAGAGCAGAGCACAATAAACGGCACAGAGCAGAGCACCAACCAGAGCAAAAGAGCACAGAGCAGAGCACAATAAACGACACAGAGCAGAGCACAATAAACAGCGCAGACCAGAGTACAAGATCCCTGAACAGAGCACAAGAACAGAGCACCGACAAGAGCACAGAGCAGAGCACAAGAGCCCTGAACAGAGCACCGAGCACAGAGCAGAGCACAATAAAAGGCACAGAGCCAAGCACAATAAACGCCACAGAGCCGAGCACAGCACAATAAACGGCATAGAGTCGAGCACAATAAACGCCACAGAGCCGATCACAGAGCCAAGCACAATAAACGGCACAGAGCCAAGCACACCACACAATATATGGCACAGAGCAAGCACATTAAACGGCACAAGAGCACAATAAACGGCACAGAGCAGAGCCAAGCACAGCACAATAAATGGCACAGAGCAGAGCACAATAGACGGCACAGAGCAGAGCACAATAGACGGCACAGAGTAAGCACAATTAGACGGCACAGAGTAGAGCACAATAGACGGCACAGAGCAGAGCAACAATAGACGGCACAGAGCAGAGCACCAAGCAGAGCACAAGACAACGATCACAGCACGGAGCAGAACACAACAGCACAGAGCCCGGCAACAGAGCCGAGAACAGCACATAGACGGCACAGAGCAGAGCACAATAGACGGCGCAGCACCAAGCAGAGCACAAAGAGCAACGATCAGAGCACGGAGCAGAACACAACAGCACAGAGCCCGGGACAGAGCCGAGCACAGCACCATAAACGGCAGAGCAGCAGAGCAAACCACAATAAACGGCACAGAGCCAAGCACAGAGCCGAGCACAGCACAGTAAACGACACAGAGTCGAGCACAGAGCCATAAAACAGCACAGAGCAGAGCACAATAAAAGGCACAGAGCCGAGCACAGTACAATAAACAGCTCAGAGCAGAGCACAGAGCAGAGCAGAATAAACGCTACAGCGACGAGCACAGCACAATAGACGGCACTGAGCAGAGCACAGAGCAAAGCACAATAAACGGCGCAAAGCACCGATCAGAGCACAAGAGCACCGATAAGAGCACGGAGCAGAACACAAGAGCACAGAGCCAAGCACAGAGCAGAGCACAATAAACGGCACAGAGCACAGAGCAGAGCACAATAAACGGCACAGAGCAGAGCACCAACCAGAGCAAAAGAGCACAGAGCAGAGCCAATAAACGACACAGAGCAGAGCACAATAAACGGCGGCAGAGCAGAGCACAAGAGCCCTGAACAGAGCACCGAGCACAGAGCAGAGCACAATAAAAGGCCACAGAGCCGAGCAAGCACAATAAACGCCACAGAGTCAAGCACGAGCACAATAAACGGCACAGAGTCGAGCACAATAAACGCCACAGAGCCGATCACAGAGCCAGCACAATAAAACGGCACAGAGCAAGCACACCCACAATATATGGCACAGAGCACAGCACATTAAACGGCACAAGAGCACAATAAACGGCACAGAGCAGAGCCAAGCACAGCACAATAGAATGCACAGAGCAGAGCACAAAGACGGCACAGAGCAGAGCACCAAGCAGAGCACAAGTGCAAACGATCACAGCACGGAGCAGAACACAACAGCACAGAGCCCGCACAGAGCCAAGCACAGCACCATAAACGGCAGAGCACAGAGCAAACCACAATAAACGGCACAGAGCCGAGCACAGCACAATAAACGACAAAGAGCCGAGCAAAGAGCCATAAACAGCACAGAGCAGAGAACAATAAAAGGCACAGAGCCGAGCACAGTACAATAAACAGCTCAGAGCAGAGCACAGAGCAGAGCACAATAAACGCTACAGCGACGAGCACAGCACAATAAACGGCACAGAGCCAAGCACAGAGCAAAGCACAGTAAACAGCACAGAGCCAGAGCACAATAAACGGCACAGAGCTGGGCACAGAAACCGAGCACAGTAAACGGCACAGAGCCGAGTACATAGCCATAAACAGCACAGAGCAGAGCACAATAAACGGCACATAGCCCAGCACAGCACAATAAACGGCACAGAGCAGAGCACAATAAACGGCTACAGAGCAGCCAAGCACCAAGCGAGCACAAGAGCACAGAGCAAAGCACAAGAGCAGAGCACAATATAACGGCACAGAGCAGAGCACAGATCCCTGAACAGAGCACAGAACAGGGAGCACCGAGAAGAGCACAGAGCCCTGAACAGAGCACCGAGCATAGCGCAGAGCACAAATAAAAGGCACAGAGCAGAGCACATAAACGTCACAGAGCAGTGCACAATAAATGAGCGACAAGAGAAAAGAGCACAATAAACGGCACAGATCCCAGTACAGTTTGCATATTGGCAAGAACATTCAGACTGGTTTTTTGCCTTCTTTTTGGAATCAACAGCAGAGAGGTTATGTGGGAGAGGCTGAAACCCGATGGACGCATGTCTTTTTTCAAAGCCTATATAACTATGTAACTATGTAAGCTATGTAAATAAACAGTACAAAAGCAGAGCACAATAGCACCGAGCAGAGCACTGAGCAGAGCACAGAGCAGAGAACAAAAAAAAAAAAACACACATAACACAACAACAAAAAAAAACTGAGGACCTACCAAAAACGGTGCCCCCCAAAGAGCCTCCACAACATTTTAACAAGAGAGCATACAAACAACCAGTGCCCCCACACAAATTGTGCAACCAAGAAAAAAAAAATTGTTTTAAAAAACCTCACAGCCACACTAACAGGACAAAAAAAAAAACAAGCACCGATAAAAAAAATTTAAAAAAAAAACACACTATCAGAACGAAAAAAAAAACTAACAAAGCAACCACCAAGAAAAAATATATTTTTTTTTTTTAAAAAATACTCACAGCGGCACTAACACAACAAAAACTTTAAAAAAAAAAAAAACTTGGAGGTCCAAACAAAAAAACAGTGCACCCCTCTGCAAACACCCCACAAACCACTTAACCCTTTAAATATAAAACAAAGAAAAAAAAGTTTTATTGCTGTGGAGCTGTGTGATACACTTGTACACACTACACATTACTGTTCGTTCTATTGCTGTGGAACTATGTGCTAAACTCATACATAGCACACATTGCTGTGAGTTTTTTATTGCTGTGGAGTTCTCTGATTCGCTCATAGATGGCTCACTCCCTCACTAATTGTCAGGTTTCCACACATTCCAGCCCTGCCCCCTGGTGGTGAGAGCGATCCAGGTCAGCTCTTGCTTTGTCTGGGCTGTCCCTTCCTCCTCTCCAGGAATTCCACATAGCCACTCTGGTCTTGGATCATCTGATCTGCTCTCTTTATAAGGCAGCCCCCTCCCCCCCATTGCCCAGTGCTCCGGCATATGAGCTGTATTTGTCTTACTTTGCTCCCTGAGGTTGTGCCTGTTTCAGAGTTTGTATTGATTTCTGTTGTATTTTTCCTTGTTTTCCTGTGTTCCGTTTATTTTCTTGTTCCTTGGTCTGCTCCTCCAGTTGCATTGCCTCTTATATTTTTGGTTTATTCATAACTGTGTCTTTCTGTTATTCTGATCTCCTGTTTATGACTCTGGCCTGATTATGACTATTCTTCATGTTTACCCCTTAAGCACTTTGCTCTTCTGTGTACCGACTCATAGCTTTGTGTGATATCCCTCTCTGGTTACTGAATTCCAGCCTTGTTTACAACTACGTCTTGGTATTGTCCTGACTTTGAGTTGTGTGTGTCACCCAGCAGCGAGGTCCCTATTAGACCAGACGGCCATCCTAAGGACCATATCCTAGTTTTGGGTTCCATTTAGTATGCTGGTTCGACCAGTATATTCTTTCCCTTAACCCTTGCCTTGCCATTGTCCTGTTCGGTTGTCTGGTTATGTTTCCTGATCTGTGCTTAATGCAGCCAACGGCTAACCTGCCTAAAGTGCTATCTATTGCCAATACTGGGTCCATCTTGGCTCAAGCCGGGTGCCCCGTGACACTAACGTCAACTATCCCTCTGATCCATGGAAGGTTGTCCAGCAGCTGCCTTTGGACAGCCATTCAGGGTATAAGTAGACACTAGGGATGAGCTGTTCGGTTCGATCTGTTTCGGAGTTCGCATCGAACATCGTCCGTTGGGCTGTTCGCGAACTCCGAACATTTCTGCGTATTCACTGCATGCAATGCACCACAATGGACCACAATGCACTATTCCACTGGCCTGAAGCTTGTAATTGGCTACAGCCTTGCACCTGACCACAGGTCAGGTGCAAGACAGGTGCAAGACTATGCCAATCACGGCTCAGAGTCCTGATTGGGCAAATTTTGCCCAATCATGGGCTCACAGAGCGAAAGTCCCGCAGCACACTATATAAGCCTTCACACAGCCCCCAGCACCTGGTTTTTGAGAGGAGATTGTTCTGTTAGTGTGTGTTCTCACTGCC